>JAQFVV010000014.1:12436788-12899124 GCA_028023455.1 Epiperipatus broadwayi
CTCAACTAGTGCTATCAAATATGCCATTCCGTTATAATATATATATAATGGTAATCCTGATTATAACAGAAAATATATTACTGATAATGATAATTTGCAAAAAATATGTAATAAAACATAAATTACTTTAGTCTAGGGGCATATGAATATCTAATGAGCTACCAGATATATGGTGGAGTGACTATACAATTTTTATTTTTAATTAACTAATTATAATAGTCGTAGATAATGATCAGTCTGGTCCCACTTAAAGGATAAGCCTGTATGCAGATCCAGCCATGTTTCCTGACTGATATTCTCTCCACATTAATAATAATATTATAAGACAAAGTAACAATCTACTTGGAATTCGGATGAGAAATAAACAAGCAACAAAAATTATTAATAATAACTCTAATTTTAATTAATGAAAATAATGTAACAAATAATATTCACATATTTATATCTTAAATATTTGTATGGAGAGCACACATAACAGGAAAATCTTTTTTATTTATAATAATTCATAAAGAGTTTATACTAAGTTTATTCCGTTACTTATTTATGTTCCATTGAGCTCATTTTTCTTGAACATGTAAAAAATTTTGAATTAAGATATATGACCATAAGAATTCTCATTTAATATTTTTAATTTTTCCTATTTTGTTTTCATTAAGATAGTTTTGTAGTTTATTACCATAAAGTTTTTTCCTATGATTGAAAGTATCAAAATTACACAAACTTATAAATTTAACCATAGAAGAGTATTTTCATTTGACAACTAATTGGAGGGCAAATTTCTTTATGCCAAGTGTCACATATGTTAAGTGTCTGCAAGCAGTTACTAGGTTCACAGAAGCATAGTTAATTTCTAAGACATTCTTTTATTAATAGTTTCATAATAAGCTACATTAATGGAAATTCAGGAAGGGATACTCTGAAGTTGTTACCTCTGAAACTGCATTATATCTACATAAATAATCACTAAAATTTTCTTGTCTTCTATTTTATAAGCAGCACAATGAAGAAATGTTTTCCTTTTCTTTTGTTTGAAAAGGAGACAGGGTCATTTTTTTTGACTGGTTTCCATAGTAACTTGGTATTTTTATTGCCAATTTTATTTAAGAATAAAAAATTGTAATAAATTTTTAAGTTTTACAATTATTATCATTTTAAATTTCTTCATAATCTATTTTACACACATAACTTCTAAACATTTTAGAAGACATAGTAAAAAAAATGCATTTACTAAAAAGCCATGCATGTAACTTTGTCATGAAAGTTGCATTTGTCTCTCCTCCATTTAAGAATAAAATAGAATCAGTTTGCATAAACATTGCTTGATTTTATTTCTACATCTGAGTTCACACAATAAAGGTAGGAGTGAAGAAATTTTATGATTTGAAAAATGAACTAAGTTATTTAATCATTGATGATATGAATGATCAAAAATATTACTTTAATAAAGTCAAATATAAAAGTATTTTGTTTGGTAGGGAGTATAATAAAAGTACTAGAAAACCACTCAGATTAAAAGTTAGAGAACTAGAAAAGAGAAATCTAGAACTTAGGCAAATAATTAAGCTAGTTAATGTTAACTCATTATATGAGGATGAGAGTAAAAAAGTAGAGCTAGAAAGCACAAAGTGCAATTTTCATTCTTTCTACAAATGAATAAGAATTACTATATGGTAAATAAAAGGTATTACAGGTCATTCTAAGTGAGGGCCTGTATATTGATTAAAAAATATTTAGAGAGAAGTTTATGTAATATAGGGAGCATACCAATAGCTCTAACAAGCTTTTATTGATAAGTGCCAAATCTCTATCTAGAATTATTCCTATCCTCAGACTGATCGATTTTGAGATTTTGGCTCACCTCAATCCTTCTATAAATAAGGATGGCTCATTTGTTAATGGGTACTTGATAGAAGAGAATTGAAAAATAATTTATAAGTACAGACTACAAAAGTAGATACTTCTAAGCATTAGAAAAAAATGACTAACTTTAAAAAAATGAATTGCACTGCATTAAGAAAAAGTCATGGCACATGAACTAGATATAATAATGATGTTCCATTTAATATCGAAAGATTGTTAAACTAAAAAAAAAAAGAAGACCAGACTTGATATTTTAAATATTGATAAAAGTTTCAAAGTTCTTGTGTCATATTTAAATAAGGCTAATATGTAAATTTCATACTCTGCTTTCCAATAATGTCAATAAATGAATAATTAGAGAAAATATCAGAACTAAGAATTTAACTGATATCACTCTACTCTTTGCATTGTTGATTAAACATGTATAGGAAAACACTATATAGTTAGAAACTAAATAAATTTTATGAGTTTATTAATGGTTGATCATGTTGCTTTCTTCCTTAGTAATGAATGGAGAGTGTTGCATTATTTTGAGATTGTCATGTTGTTTGATACTTCAGAGTTATTATCTCAGCAATGTATCCTAACTATATTATTTTTATATTTATCAGCCTTTAAGTCTCTAAAGTGAGCTAGGGATAGTTATATATTTGTTAGCCTGTAAGTTTCAAAAGTGAGCCAGACATATTTTGATATTTGTCAGCCTCTAAGTCTTGTAATCAAGCAAGACTTTATTTAAATGCATTGTTCATTATATGGTTTGACTGATATTATATTTGCTCTCAAGATAGCTCTCTGGTATTCATATTGCATGATACACTCACTGTCAGTGGGAGATTTCTTTGTTCATCTTAACATTGCGTGCAAATGATCCAGGTCCAATAAATAATTTTAATTGAATTAATGAAACAAAAATTTTTTACATGAATAGTAATGTACTGGATTTGTAAAGAAGACATTATTTGTTATGTTCATACAAGCTTGTAAAACCACTTCCAAACAAGTACAATTAAGCTTGACATTACTGTAAAGTTGAAACCTTCACATTTAAGTTTACAAGCACTGCTTTTATGCAAATATTTTTTCCCCCATGTACCATAGCATCAGCTGGGAAGCAAATCCGCTAACCCAGGACAACTGCTTGTAAAGCAGCTGTCGCTGACCTCTCAACCACCAATGCTAATTTATTATTTATATATGGCTTTAATATTTTTTTATTATGTATAACAAAATATTAAAGCCATATATAAATAATAAATTTTTAAATGGTTTTAAATTGTTAAAAAAAAATTAAGTGTAAAAATAAAAATAAAGAACATTTTTTCTTTTAAAACAAAAATGTTGTTATGGCAACCAACAGAAGCTTTCAAATTCATCTGCTTTAAAAAAAAACTGGAAAAAAAATTGTAATGCTATTTCGCAGCAATATCTCCTACTGTCAAGAAGTCAATGGAAATTTTTAAATTAATATCATACCTTTAATGAAGTAGAGGACACTTTAGGATGATTTCCCTGACCTTTCCAGCTGAATATAGAGCTGTTGACAAAAATATGCCTTAAAATTTAATCTTGATTCTACCAATCTATTCGCCATTATTGAATGATGAAAAATATCTAACATTTACTTGCTGAAGAAAGATTATTCCATGGAAAAGTATTTCTACAATTAACATGTGAATCTACTTATTTTAAAATGCTCCAAAGAAAATTGCAAAAAGAAATCTCATAAGAAAACTACCTTAGAAGAAACCAAAGAAGTTAAAATCTTATATTGCCAGAAAGCATTAAAATTCAATGATTAATGGTTATGTTCCCAGATTTACAGATACAAAATGTACATACATGTGAGCTCACAAAAACATTAAAGTAAATCAACTGAACATTCTATCAATACCCTCAAAGAGATTGCAAGTTATAATTTTTTCTCCTCTCACATGTGCCCGCTATATAAGTCTATTAATTTGTAAATATGTAAATAGATTTTTATTATTATCAATATTGTCATATAATACCATTCTTTCATTAAAGTTGTTTATTGTTAATAATTTTTTGTTTGTCATTCCTCATCCTAACCAAGCTAAATATTTATTCATTCATGTAATAACTTATTAGGTAGAGAGATGTAATAATCAGGAAATATAATGCAATCTGCATGGAAACTTTGTAGGTTCAATTTGATCATTACTCATGAGTAGAAATTACTTGTCAATTAAAATAAATTGTATTTTGTCACTCCACCATGTACACAGTCACCCTCTAGCTGTCTTTAAATTCCCCTAGATGAAAATGTAACTGCCAAGTATCTTTTTTTATTATTTAATTGTTAACTGGTTTTGTGCATTAGAGTGCTTATCATTACATTATATATATAATATTTAATGTTTTCACAGTTATATGATGTAGATAAAACAATATTTTTGGATACGAACCGTGTATTATTTTGCATTACAATCCGATATTTCAATGGACTAGCAACCACCATTATCAAAGTTAACTTTTGAAAGAACAATCGTTAGATCTCAAAGAATAACATGACTCAGTGCGAGATGTGAAGTGAGATTCAACTTGAAGTAGTTCAGCATTTACAATAAGAGGCTTATCAAAATGTTTATTTCCCTCAGTTTTTTCATCTATTAATTTCAAGTTAATATTAGATAAAATGATAGGTTTCCACATAGCTGGAATACATTTCGTCAGCCCTATTTAAACCAGTAGGTCTCTTTAATATTTCAGTTGATTCTCTCATGGTTCTTAAATCATATCTTTCCAAATTAGCAAGTATTTTTGTATTGTCAAAATCAGGTTTGTGACCAATTTCTAAAAAGTGGGAAGTAAAAACTGATGTGCTAATTTTTTGATTAAAAGCATTTCTATGTTCCTTAATTCTGACATTTATTCATCTATTAGAATGACCCACATAGCTTCTTGAGCACTGCAAACATGAAATTTCATAAACTACTTGATGTTCCAAAAATATTCTGTCTTTAGGTTTATATAAAAAGTCACCAATTTTTTTTGCCAATAGAAAAAGTAGTCTTTATATTAAAACAAGATAGTCTTCTACTGATTTTATCAGTAACCCCTTTAATGTAAGGTAAAATTATTCTATTAAAAGAGGAATTGTCAATTCTATCCTCTTTTTTCTTTTTAGTATTAATGTTATGTAAAACCTTACATATGATGTTTTTATTATAATTATTAGACAGTAGAATATTTTTTGTAAGTTCTATTTCTTGAGTAAGATGTTCTTTATCAGATAAATTATAAGCTCTAATCAAAAGATTTTTTGCTACAGAAAAAATTTGTGCAGGATGATGATGAGAATTAAAATCAAGATATCTGTTTGTATGGGTGGATTTTCTGTAAACTGATATTGATAATGTTTCATCACATTTTCTCAATTAAAAACATCTAGAAAAGAAAGTGATCTGTTATTTTCCATTTCCATAGTAAATTTAATATTTGGATGCCAATTATTTATAAAAACAAGAAAAAAATTTAATGCATCAATGCCACGAAGCCATATGACAAATGTATCATCCACATATCTAAGCCAGATAGAAGCTTTTTTAGTAGCTGCCCATAATACTTGACTTTCAAAATTATCCATGAAAAGATCAGCAACTACAGGTGACAGTGGAGATCCCCTAGAAATTCCTTTAATTTGTTTAAATGTTTGAGAATTATAAACAAAAAATGTATTTTCAAGGCTATGCTTCGCTAATAGAATAATAAAATCAGGCAAATCATTGTATTGTGCTATTATACTTAATGCTTCTTCAACAGGAATATTAGTAAACATAGAAGAAACAATCAAAACTAACCAATAAATCAGTTTCAGTCAGTTTAAAGTTTTTAATTATAGAAATAAAATGACTTGAATTTTTAATTCTTGATGGAATCCTATCTGTCAAAGGTTGCAAGCATTGGGCTAAATATTGAGTACCTACAGCACACACAATAGGTCGCAATGGTATCTCAGGTATATGAATTTTAGGCAAACCATATAATTTAGGATATAATGAAGAACCTTCTCTTGGAGAAATTTTAATTTTCATATCTTCATCTACACTAGAACATTTGATTAGACATTTTGTATTTTTCTCTAAATATGTCAGAGGATCTCTAATAATCTTTTTATAAGTTCCATCATTTAATAAATCTACAATTTTATTATTATAATCAATATTATTATTATAATATATATATATATACACTATAACATTCATGGTAGGTTTAGGTTTTATTTTATACACTATAAAGTGCAAGTTAATCAAACTATGAAAAAGAATCTTTCATTCATGTATGACTTTAGATATCCCAAGAACATAGCTATATTTCCTGATTAATGGACCTAATAATTTCTTGCAGCTCAAATTGCCAACGGAGTCAGTTTTAATTTATTTATGAGGGCACTAGATTCAGTAAACTCACTAATGTTTATTGAGTAGATTCGCAGTAAATAACTAAATTCAATATTTTTTAAGAAATTTCTCTTGGCTTAACTATTAAACAAGCATGTTGGCAAAGGTAATTTATACACAATAAATTCTAATAACTAAAATTAAGAACATACAAGAATAGTTAATATTAAAGGAAAATATTTTATTATAACAAATTAAAATATTTAAATAAATTATTAATAAATTGGAAAGAACATACACATGCAAATCCAGATAATAATATACAACAAATAATTAAAAGTTCATATTTCCATTCTCCTCTTTAAGTAAACACAAGTTCTTTGGATAATAAAATAGTGAATGTCTCTATTGGTATTTGAAGCTTCTAGCTAAAGTTTATCATTAAATTTAGTTTGCAAACATTTAATTTGACACAATTTAGGATACAAGTAATATTAATCTACCAATAAGTTTTGCGAATTTATGTAGATTGTAGCATACATGTATTTCTTTGGTTGAAGAGCTTGTGGCCTTTGATTTTAATCACTGTCAACATATTTTACATTCCTGGTCTGTCCTAAGGCTGGGCTCAAAGGCTTTTTGGAATGAGCTTTTCATAACTATATCATGTGGTTGTCCGAAGGTATTCATTTATTAACAACATTCTCACAGCGTCTGCGCAATTTAGCTTAACAGGCTGTCATTCTATCAAAAGGTGTCTGTAAAAGTTCTGGTTTCCACTTCTGCAAGAAAATTTAGTTCAGCATATGAGTACTCCCAAATGGAAATATCTAATTGCCATTGTGATAACAAGACAACCACAATTAACCCCCTGTCCCTCTATCCAGGAGATATAAAAAACTGCCAGAACAAGACAAGACCATGCTCCAAGTTATTTGTTTCTTTTATAATCTGATCAGTTTTAGATTTCTGCGCATATACATTTCTCTTTTGTTTTTGTTCTCAGAATACAAGTTGATAATCTTGTACATTTATTAATATTTTTTAGGTACAAAGTCTTTTTTTATTATAAATTATTTCTATCATCTTTAATTACCATAATGTGTTTCTTTTATTTATCTGGATAAATAATATCTTTCCAATCTTAGCTTTAATTAAATAGTTAATTTTAGACATAAATACCTTTCATTGTATGTATTTAAAATAAATTATATTAACTAAAAAAAAAAACTAAATTTCGTCCATTGACAATTTTTTACAATTTACTTTTAGCTTTTAAATATTACCTATGCCAATTTGTAATACTTAAAAGATAAATGGTACAATATATTGTTTTATTGTCAATACTTCAACATTTATCTAATCAAACAGAACTAAAATATTTTGAAAGATGGGAGCATTTACAATTTACTATTTCATTGATTATGGTATATTAATATCTGATGATAATTTTTCTAATGTAAAAATATAAGAGATATTTCCATATATTCAAATATTTAAACATTATATGTATATATAATGGCAGAACTAAAGTTTATAATGTTTGTAAATGCTTATTTATATACCTAAAAAAATTAAAATCCCTATGCTAAATAAATAAAATAAAAATTAAAATCCCTATGCTAAATAAAAAAAATGAAAATTATCTAATAATTGCATATTTCAATTTCATTATCAAGCTAATTGATCTTAGATAAAAATATACTAAAATATTACACACACACACCCATAGTTTTAACCACATGAAGATATTACAGTCACATTTTGTTTCATGGTCAATATCTCAATATTTATCCAATAAAACAATTAGAATTATTTAAATGCCCATTTAGTGGACAAATAGTGGGAAATTCTTCAAAAAATTTCTAGTCTATTTAAAAAGTGTTTTACTTATCATAACCAATTTTAAAAATATTTTTAAAATTAAATATATATATTTATTCTTACATGATCTGAAAATTGGTGTAATATAGATAAATTTAAAAAATGTATAAGTGCATTAGATATAAGTATAAAATCCAATAGTCGTTAAAACAGCAGACTTTTGTTTGAGATAGAGAAAATCCAAAATCAATTAGATTCTTTACATCCAAAGATTTCAATTCCAACAACCATATCACTGAAATAAATAAAAAACATGTATATCTTATTTGAACAATCTAATGATTTATGATGAATAAAACTAATCATAAAAAAACATTTTAACATAGCCTTACCTTACTGATGTAATTTTGTAATGAAGAATATGATTATATCCTTATAAAATAGTTTGTTTTAGCCAATTATATTTTATGCTAATTACAGTAATTTGGTAACACTTGATTCTATGAATTACTATTACATACAGTATTTCAATCTGCAGAAGTGCATTTGGTTGATTCTTTAACTCTCTTCAACTGTCATCAAATTCAAAAACACAACAGAAGCAATCCCGAATTTTCATACTTCTGCAGATTGAAAGATTGTACATAATAGTTAATTAACATTATATTTATTATTTTTATTGATATTATATATGTGAAATTAAAACAACTTATGAGCCACAAACGTTCTGAATTTCTTAGAAAAAATTGGATTGGACTGTTGCAAGTCTTTACAGATGCAAGAAATATTTTCCATGAAAATGGACCAATAATAATTTGACAAAGTTTCATTCATCTATATCAGGATTAAAGTATGTCTAAAATAATAGTGAAAGTTTCTATTTTTTCATCTCTCGTTTTTTTTTTTGTTTGCACAATCATAGATGAAAGTTAAAAACAAATCAGTAATATTATCTTTAACTTATTAAAATTATTGCAATGGGGGGGGGGGGGTGATCTAATAAAGAAATGCATTATGATTCCTCCACTTCTATTTAAACTAACTGACCTTTTTAAGAATTTCACAGACTTTCTTATATTAACAAAGTTATAACGTACTGATTTAAGCACTATGATTAGAGTCTGCAGAAATTCTTGAATGGCAGTTTAAACCAAAATGAAGAAATGCAGCTCATCCTTGAATTATGAGGATTCATCATAAAGTTTCTCCACAGACAGTTTATAAGTTTGTTTACATCTTCATCTATCTGTAATTGAGCATAATTGTGACAACAATAAAGAAAAAACAATAATGAATGAAAAAACTGTAAAATGCTCATAATATTGTGGTTATTTTAGAAATCATCACAACATTCAAAGACAAATCAGCTCTGAATTAAATGAATGAAATTCCATAAAAATAATTATTCACTTCTGTGGATTACAGAATGGGATCCATTTTGTTTTGACCATGAGAAATTCTTTCCATCATTAAGGACTTCTACACGTTCTTCAAAATTTGTTTTATTGTTGAAATATTTTATAACCCACATATTTATATATCATAAATCATTTGTTTGAAAAAAATATTAAAGTGAAGGTAAAAATTAAAAAAGAGACCGCATGCAGAACAAACGAATTAAATAAGGAAGTTTGTTAGTGTGATATGGAGATGTGAAGTTATGGATAAGAGAAAGTGGATTAAACTTAAGAGAGATTTTCATCCTGATTGACAATGATTGAAAATGAAACTATGGAATCAAAAATCATGAATTTATGTCATATACCTCACTAAGAAATATAATAACCACTATTTCCTATTGCATTGCCCAATGTATATCATATAATATTCAATTGACCAAACACTTTATTACTTTTATAATGCTTTATTATCCACTCTTTCCTGCAACCGTTTCTATTGCCTCAGCAATCTTCTTCAGAATGCTATATCTCCTAATCTCAACATTTGAGATTATCCCTCATTAAACTTGGTACTAGATTAATTTGAGATAATTATTTTCCAACCAAACATAACTAGATAACTGAATTATCTGTATTTGGTTTTATCCATTAAGTTGTACAATTATTCTTGCTTTTCTATCTAACATACCATTAATTTCCATAAAATTGTAAGGCACTTGTGCTTCCACTATTTATAACTTTATAACAAAGAAAATGTTTATTTTTAAAATCAATTGTTTCTTCACATTTTCTTCTAACTTCAAATAGTTTGATAATTTTCAAGTGAAGTAAAGTATTGTTAGGCATGTCGACTATTGCTTTGGCTAATGACTTTACAGTCTCCAGCAAATAAGAATCAAAATTTATTTTAGTCTGTCTTGATAATATATACAAAAAAGAATCGGTATTAATACACACAAACTACTAATTCATCTTCCTTTAAAAAAACGGAATAAATGGAATTTTAAATTAAAATATTTCATTAAAGATGATTAGATCTCGAAAATTATACACTTTTCATCAAATATGTAATGATACAAAACATGTATTGTTCAAGTTAATATGAAAAAGTAAATATAATACAATAAGACTCAAGAGCACTGAGCTAGCTTTCGGCAGGTTGCTGCCAGAATCATAGTGCTAAGACTAATTGCATTGTTAAAAATATGTATATATTGTTGGAAGATCAAAATGCAAATAAAGCACAGTATGTAAATTAGATGTTCCAGTTTTTTTGACAATGGGACACAGGAATATTTTTTATCAATGGAATGAGGATCTCTAACAGTGGCCCATGCTTCTTTATATTTTCTTTTCCTATCAACAACTCTCTGCACATATTGTTTTATCATTAGAGGGAGGAAAGATATATTCCATAGTCTGCTCATGATCAAAAAAAATCAATTTATATTCATGATTTGACTTCGCTTTATTATATAAATATGAGTGCTAGGTGCCTCTCATTAATCTATTAGTGAGGGAGGGGCTTCCCCTAATACACTAAGTTACAAGCCGGAGAGAGCATGAAATTTTATTTACAATCTGGGGGCATGTTCAAACAAAATTCTGCCTTTTAGTGTTGTTTAAAAGATTATTGAGAGGGGGGGGGTCTGAATCTTTGCCACAATATATACATATTTTTAACAACACAGATAGTGTTGGAATATTTATTCAAATGCCAATCTAATTCTCTTGTTTATTTTATTACTTCTCTTAATTAATTTGTCTAACATTTCTTGCAATTAAATAAGTTAAAAATTATTTCAGCCTTTTTATTTTCAGCCTAAGGTGCCCTCTATTTAACAAAATATGAAATTAAATTTTATATGGTAGTGTAATTATAATAGATAGTTATTATATAATTGTAATGATTTTATATATATTTGTTTATAGTAAATGTAATTGATATATAGGTCTATAGGCGAAAAAAAAAAGTGCAAAATGAAGATTCATTGGAAATTGAATTCTCAAAGATTATATCAACATGCTGGTTTATATAATAAGGCTACTATGTTAAGTTCACTATTTGAAGGCTAACTGGGGTAACAAAAGAACAGAAGAGTATATCAAAGTACTCTTGCTCATCAATGATAAGAGTTTGCGGTTGCTTGACGCTCCATAATATAATTTGTTTTAACTCCTCAATATCCTAGGCTATATGATAAACTTTAATCAGCAGCTCACACCATTAAAATGCATATGATTGGGATTAGAAATAAAATAAAATATGAAACTTTTGACATTTAAAATATAATGAAAAATATTGGATACAATTATTATAACTACGTTAATCAATTATATCAACAAATACAATTCGAAAAAAATGAAAGCAAAATGTTGCAAAGAAATGACACATTTATTAAATAAATATTTGCAAAGTGAAATTATACATTAATCAAAAACACAGTATAATATTAAATACTATTGTTCTTTTCAAAAGTTCATAAAACAGATTTTGCTTTTTAAAAACGTTTTTTTTTTTAAATTTTTGCTGTTGATTGTATATTTATTTAAAATACGTAGTCAAGTGTTGTTAGCCGAGAAGCAGTTGGTTGCAGACGGTTGTTGCGGGTTCGCCTCCCAGCCGATGCTATGACATATGAAAAAAAAATGTAATCCAAAAAAAAAAACAAAGAATCAAACCTGTAAAACAACTTTCCATCTCTATCAGTATCCAGATCACTAAAGACTTGATCAATATCTTCAGAAGTGATTCGAAAACCAATATCCTAAAAGTATTTAAAATATAATATTAATTATACAATATTGTAAAAGAAATCTCTTTAAAAAAAATGTAAAGAAACAAAAATATTTGTCTAAAATAATTATGGATTAAATGTAGCTATTGTGTACATCTATTTTTTTTTTTCATATGTAATAGCATCGGCCGGGAGGCGAACCCACAACTGTCTGCAACCAATTACTTGCTTGCATGGCGGCTGCGATGACTTCTCGGCTATTTATTCATTTCTCTTTTTATATTCCTACTGTCATACGCATTTTTATTGTCTCCTCCTATCATAAAACATAATAAAAAAAAAAGTCAAGCCGTTGGTGGCTTAGCGGTTAGCAAGCAGCCGGCCCGGGTTCGCTTCCCGGTCAACGCTTTGACATATAAAAAAAAAATATTAAAAAATTTCTGATAAAACAAAAATAAAGGTAATTATAAAAAAATAGAATTATGCCATAAACGATTTGTTTTTATTTATATCTTTCTCTCTCAGTCATATATATAATATAGGTATTGGTGGAGTGTATGCATTACCTATTTACAGAACCACTAATCTTATACCAATGTAGTAAAGAAAAGGCTAATCGTAAGTTACATATTCTTTGTAAAAAATTAAAATCCAAAAAATGTATATATATATTCCTTAAGAAATTTTATTAATTATAATAGCAAACATCATCAAAGACAGAAAAGCAAAAAATAAAATAAAACATGAAAATAGTCAAATATGTTTGAAAACCTGAAAATAAATTATTTTGTCAACAGACAGAAAAGCAAAAAAGAGAGAAAAGAAACATAAAATAGTGAAATACGTTTGAAAACCTGAAAATAAATTGATTGAGAAATAAATATTTTTAAAAAGTATCATTAATGCAAATGTTGCAGAAGAAATTAAATTGGCATTTTCTATTATTGCTAATTTAATTTTATACTTAATGTTTGCATTGTTTACTCTTATAAAAACCTTATGATCTTCAATCATTATTTGTTCACTAAATATATTATTTCTGATTACATTATTTTCATATCTCTATTTTAATTTTTAACTTTTATGAAAAAAGAAACTTATCTAGCTTTTACTTTACTATGTGATGTGATGTGATGTATTGTGGCTTCTTCTTAAACGAAGTCAAGAATATCTCAGCAATTATGCCCAGATAAACCTGTTAGCCACTTTATTTTCTATTCCCCACTCTAAATTTTCCCATAATCTGCTCTATCCCATTTCCACAACATAATCTTTGTCAACTCTATAACCTTTATATCTAAATCCCCCTTATCTTTTCCCAAACCCAGCATAAAAACCAATAATTCACTTTCTGTATAATCACTTTTTTCATATTTATTCTTCCATAACTTCATTATATGGACCCTTTCTGTTTTCAAGCATTTACCTTCAATTAACAAATGCCTAATATTTTCTATTCCTTTCTTACATAATTTACAAAATAAATCACCCATATTTTCCCATTTATATGTATATTCTCTTGTAGCTAATGATCCTGTTCGAGCCTTAAACAATAAACTACTTTCCTTACTATTATCATATATTAACTACACCTAATATTCTGTTTATTTCTATATATATTTAAACTCTTTTTACTCTCCATACTATTTCTCCATCTCTCTAACTCCCTATTCTTTATTAATAAATCTATTCTTTTATCCCATTCCTTACTACTATAACACTCAACAATCCTCTTAACACAATCATCCCATCTTTTGTACAAATATACTGATATAAATTCTTTATCCAAATGTTTTGCATACCACAATACCTTTCTCACCCATCTTATTACCTGCCCTTTACCCATAACCCAATTAAATACTATTTTGGCTATTCTTTTATTATTCATAAACTGCAATCTACCAAACATTTTCATTTTACTTTTTGCATCTCTCATATGAAAACCTGACCATCCCATTTCTCCTTGAATTGCCTCCCTTGCTGTCCATACTGCTGCATCCAATGCATGTCTTCCTACTTCCCTTTGAATTTTTTCTAAGTAATTTAATATCTCTTTACTAACATATAATGCATCATTACCATAAGTTAACCCTGCTACTGCAATTCCTTTCCATATAATTCTAGGTACATCATATTTATTATATGAAAACACTGTTGATTTTTTTTATCAATCCCTTTCTTTTCTTTGCTTCATTTATCAATTTTTTCTCCCATTCATCCAAATAATTTTTCTGATTATTTTTATTATCTACATCATCAATTTCTTCAATATGTCCATCCATATCCCCTATAACCATTATTCTCTTCACCTTTTCTTTAAAACTTTGAATAGAAAACAACCAAATCTTGTAATTGTTTTGTGATCAATAATAAACGAAATCAACTCTTGTTATATCGCGTTTTGAATTAAATTTAAAATAAAATAAAAAATTCCGATAGTGACACCACTTTTGTGAATTTTATTATATGCCCCTGAAAGCCTTAACAATATTATTATTATTATATATATATAAAAAACATGTCATACCTTCTCAAATGTCCAATTAAAGCAGAGCATAGATGAATTAGAAATCAGGATGGTCCACCAGGAAAGTTGCTAAAGCTAAGACGATTGGTGACAGCTCTCTTCCAATATGAACTTATTGAAGGAAATTACAATCATATTGCTGAAGCGAGAGGTTTTGCAGAAATAGTAAATTATCATCATCCTTTTTTTTTATATGCGGGGGGGGGGGGGGATTCTTATACAAATAATAATTATGTTGCATAAACGTTCTACATTATTTTCTTAGTAGTTTTATATGTATATAAAAAAATGTTTTAAAAGTTTACATTAAAAAACAACAACTTCTTTGTCTTAATATAAATAATCGGAAGATTTGTTGCTTGGGAGTTCATATGAAAATTCAGATGCTACAGAAATGACAGAATGGAGCTGCAGTTTATGGATCTTGAACTCTATAGTCTGCTATTCTACCATTGCTCTAGATCTCTGAAAACTATATTTATTTACTGAAGTAAATATATATGCATATTGTACACGATATACAGTAAATCACAATTCTCAGATCATTTAAGACATAGACGCAAATTTGTTTTTGGAGATAAACGTGGTGGTAAAATATGATACAAAATATTCATAATTTAATAGTATGTTCATTGACATTAATAGAAGTCAAGAATATATCTACAGACAATAATAAATTATAAATATAGCATTTTGATTTATTTAAATTTCAAATGCTTAAGTACATTTTACATATCTTTCATTCTGACCAGTGGAATATAGATGTATTTAATTATTACATGAAATAAATATCTGATGTCAATTTGCAATTTGTGCTACTATATATAGTATAACATTAAAAAATATATCTCAAAACATGTTGGAGCTTTAAGCATAGCTATAAATCCTCCATAAATTTTTGATTGTTAAAAAAATAATGTTGTCAATTTTCCTCCAAATCTTTATTCTCCTTTCTATTTTGGATTATTGTAATCAAGCCTAACCGATTCTAAATCACTTTACATTATTTATTCACAAGGAAATAGTTGCATTTCACACCGTTTTTTTATTAATTTTTGAAAGTGCGACTGAATCATTTCCATACATTTCTTTGGAAAATCTGCAAACTCCATCATAAACAGAAAGATTATATTTTACTGGCTTACATGCCTGCATATTTTTCTTTCCACTATTTAAAATGAAAACATTTCTTATAAATAAGTCACATATCTACTGAATCTCAAGTATGCCACATTTCTACATGGCCTATATATTATTATCTGTTTAAAAATTCTTCATTCTATAAATTATAGCTTTAATTTTGTGCCATCTGTTTTGTAATCAATCTTTAAAAATAAATTGCTATTGTTAAAATTTTTAGGTAAATGTTACCAAATGGTCACTATGATTCACTCATAAGCTTAACATAAAATAAATTGATTTTTCCTTAACTCAATGGGTGGTTAAGTGATCAATATTTCAATTTTGAAACTAATCATTTGAATTTTTTCCAAATTTAGAATATTCATTGTACTATCAGAGATAGTAAAAAAATCCAAATTTTTACCTGATGCAGTTTTTAAGTTTATTGCTGTTTGAAATCCTAGCCAAGGAATTACTCAAATTGGAATTGGGGTGTAAGTCCACAGAAAACACCCAGCTGTAACTCATTTTTTAGACTCTCAGGTGATAAATAACATTGTAATATAATCTTCAATACTTTCTATTCCTCTTTCCTTCTTTATTTTTGCTTTTTTTATATATATAACATATAATAACAACATTCCACTCTTCTTACATGTTAAAGCAAGAGTGGAATGTTATTATATGTTATAAATAACATTATAAGTTTTTTTTCTTATTTCAAGCTTGTTTAATAAATGTTTTCGCCATGAATTTCTCATAAACCTGAATCAAAAAATTTTGAGAAAAGGAGCCTTAAAATATATGCGTCTTGGAATTGTTTGTGGACAGTTTCATTATGATATTACAGAGGATTTTTTTTTTAAAAAAAAAATATACATAAATCAAAAATAATGACAGTTTCTGATGTTGAAAAGTTTTATGCTTGGGGAAAGAAAAAAATCCTTTAGTGAAAACAAGTGATACATGTGCAAAAAAGACTGATACTATGAAATTTTAAGGTACTGTTCAAGACAAAATATCCTGCTAAAAAGGGATTTTCAAAGTTTTCTGAGCTATGATCTACACTCTTGTAGCTGGAGAAGTGACAAATTGTTTCTTAATTAATTATTTTAGTAAAATTATTTATTACTGTTGGATGGGGAGGGGATGAAAAGTCTGAATAAAAGGTCTCCATATCCAAAGATATTTTATCTTATAAAAATTTTCATAAACTTTCCCAAATAGTATGTAAATCACACTATTTTTAATTCTTCTAATTTGTTAATATTATCAAAATTAAATATGTAGCCTATACCTAAAAAATGTGAAGTATACCTGATCTTTGACTGAAAGTATTTTTATGATTTCTAATTCTTACTTTAATACATTTACTTATTTGGTCCATAAAGCTTCTGCATAAACACAATTTTACATATGCCTTGATTTTCTAGATACATGTCAAATGGTTCTTGCCTGTGATAAGAATTTCTTGATATTAAATTTATAAAAAAATATCTGTTAATTTTGTTAATAATGGCTTTTAATGTGTGCGGAAATTGTTATGCTTTCATAAATAAATAAATAAAAATCTTTCATCCTTTTTGTTTTTATAATAATACCATTATGTTATAAAATATTACAATAATCTGCATAAAATAATTATTTACAAGAAGAATGTCAAATATTTTTTTTTGTTAAGATATTTTCAATCAAAGTTCTGCTTTATAATATTTTTACAAATGTATATATATATATGAACAAAATATAGTGGCATGCAATGAAATTAGTAAGAGGAAAATCAAATCAATCCCGTTGTGAATAAAAATACAAAATGAATCAGATATTTTAAATGACACCATTGCTTTTCGATGATTTAATGATATTTCACATAGCTCTTAAACTTTAAACAAATTATTTAAATTATTGAAATAGTTGTATCATAGTAGCTAGTATTAAAATGCTAAACACAGATTTTAATTTGCATACTTAAATTTACCACTTCTGCTGATTTGGATCTTTCTATCTTTATTATTGTTTATCAATAAAACTCAGAGATCCAAACAACCTTAACAATGAAAAATCAATTATGTAATATTTATCAGTAGATTTTCTCATCTCAACATTACAATGACTCTAAAATATATAAATAGTACATCATAAAAATATATCACCTAAATGATATATAATTACTTCAATGGCAATAGAAACATTAATACTTCTGGACATGGCAAAAAAACATTGTAAAGACTATTGTAAATAACTCTAATTTCTATCACATCATGGCTGGCATAACTTCATACTATATTATTTTTGGATTTAATTTAAAAAATTTCTTTCAAAAAAACAAACAAACCCATAATTAATATAAACCAACAGCTTTGAAATATTGTTTATGCCAAGATGGAAAATGATGGCATGATTTCTTAAAACTATATGGATTTGATTTTTTTTTAAATGCTTTTACTCATGATATGATATAATATGATATGATATGATATGATATATGATATGATATGATATATGATATGATATGATATATGATATGATATTATATATGATATGATATATGCTATGATATGATATGATATGATATGATATATGATATGATATGATGATATGATATGATATGATAGTAATGAAAAATATTATCAGCACAGCATTTTGGAAACAGCTGTTATATAACATTCAATGACCAGCTGAAATAAATATAAGATTGATTTTACTATTTTCATAAAAAAAGTTAACATATAAATGCTTGATTTTGGCATTTGTTATGAAAAAAAATTAATAAAACTTGTAAAATATCATGAATATAAAAATATTATTTATAATAAAAAAGCATGAAATTATTAAGGCAAGCAATTCTTCCTTCTGTTATCCACACAAACCACATCATTGGCAGAATAGCAGTAAGAATGAAAGTTGAGATATCCATTTGAGTGCATAGAATTTCTAAAAATAGAATGAGATGACATGCAATTAGATTTTTTTGGTAATTAAAATACCAAGGAAAGATCAATACATGTCTTACCACAACTGATATCTTACTTTTTTTTTTCTGATTTTTCTTAACAATATTTTAACTCATAAAAAAATTTAAACAAATAAATGAATGATTGTTACTTCTGATGCACAAACATCGCATGGCTTCCCTACATGAACCATTTGATTATTTATTTTAGTTTGATGGTGGATGTTTTTTTTAAAAAAAAACCCAGAAACAATTGTAAGGCACAAATTCTAGAAAAGTGTTTAACAAATATATCATCCATATATCTAAACTAAATAAAAGCTTTTTTTTTTATTGCCACATTTAATACTTGTTTTAAAAAAAAATCAACAAAAAGAACAGTAAATAAAGGAGAAAACCATAAAAATGCCACTGACCTGTTTATATTTTCTAAATTTATGAATTAAAAATGCATTTTTGAGATAAGGTTTTACTAGAGATTAAAAAGAAAAATCACATATTTTTTTTTGCTGTTGTGAAATGAAAGTTAAACTTCTTCAACAAATAGATAGATTGATAAATAATAACATGATATCAAAACTAACTAATAAAACACTATATTGCTTGATTCATTCAGCTTTCTACAATACAAGCAAAAACAGTCTTTCTATTACTCTAGCACCATCTATCCTAAGTTTGAGTTTTCATAGCTTGCCAGATGGGCTTATTAATCCCCACCTCTAGACTAGTTTCTGGCTTTTGCCTTTGTCAATGGGAATTTGAAATTCAAAGCTAAAAACCAAAGTAGTTATGATTCTAGCAGCCACCATTAACTCCTTTTTTACTGTTTTGCCTCAAATTCAAAAATTTTGACTCCAAGCTAACTTGTCTATAACAGATATCTAGAACTCGGACCAGATAAGTAACTACATATTTTAGTAACCCTAGTTTTATTTTGAGGTTGTTTTTTAACTTCAGGCTATTGTCTTGTTAGTAAAAAAATGAATTAATAATAACTGCAATATGCATAACTGCATTGATTCCAGATTTGAATCACAAATTCTCATTGGTAGATGAAAAAATTTAAAATAGATCTGGAGATGGCACTTAATAAATTACACTCTAGTAATCATGACTATTCAAGCTGACACTAGATGGTACTAGAGCAGTAAAGAAAGAAAGACTGTTCTTACTTGTTCAATAAAATATGGCTGCAAAGTATACATTTTTTAACGATGGAAACAAAATATGTGGTTTTAACTCTAAAAATTAAATTTATTTACACAAGCAGTGTAAAGAATCATCCAGAAATATGGCTAAAACATGCTTTGAGTGATCCTATATAAGTACAAACAAAAGATCCCAAAGGTACATTAGGTGAAGATCCCTTAAAATTTATCCTAGTTTACAGGTCAATGTTTACATCTTCTCCTAGATGCATTAGGAAATCTAAATCAATCTCTTTGTATTTAACATTCAATAAACTTACAATTTCCCTCATTTAAATATTTCCAGATGATGATATCATGCAAAAAATCTGCCATTTTGTTTAACTACAATCAGATAGTATTCCACTTTTTGATACTATCCAAAATTTCACATCTAATAAGATTGATAGTTTATTCACCAACATTTCTTAATGATGATTGAACATTTACTCAATAAAACATTGTTTGGAGACAACAACAATTTTTTCTCTAACTGAATCAGTTCATTAAGAGACATATTTTTGCTAACAGTATTTTGACAATTGAAACAATTGAGAATTGAATTAGTGTGATACTTCAGCTATTTATAATGTCACCACTTTTAATAAAAAACAATCTATGAAATATAGTTTTCCCAGATGAAGTCAAAAAGTTGTAACTCTCTTTTTTTTAAAATAATATCAACAATATTATATGATATCTCATATGCTTCCAAGAACAATTAACTTAATCCTATTCTAGAGCCATCTATTATAAATTGAGTACTATATAATGCTATAAAATCCCCATCTTCAGACTATTTCTGGTTTTGCCTTCATTAATGAAGACTAGGATTCAAAGTTGGAACTAATGCACTTATGCATTTAGCAGCTACATTTTATTTCTTTATATTAGTCAAGCTAATAATACAAAATTAATATATATATATAACAATTTCAGGTTATTTTGAATAGTATAAAGCAGTGAGCTTTGATTGCCACTGATAAAAACAAAAACTAAAAACCAGCCCATTGATTACAAAATCTTACAATAGACTATTCTAAAATAGGGTGAAATTTTCTTTAAAATGCTGAGTATAAGTGTAAATAAAAATATAGAAAAAACACTACTTCAATATGACTGCATGGTGTCTACATTAACAAAGAGAGAAATTAAAATCACATGACATATTAATTTTTTAAACTTGGATTTTCCCAAAAATCTTCAAAAATAAAAAAATGTTTTCCCCATAAAAATTAATATTTATGCGGTGAAGATTTTCACAATTAAAAGATGGCTTCAAAACAGGGTTTGAGGCTACTATATAAAATTCCATAATAAAAATAATTTTTCCATAATATTGTCAAAATCTGACACGGTTTTAAAACTATATATAAATACAATTAAAATAAGTAAAAAAATTATGATAACTAAAAATAAGTCAGAGGAAAAGAGAGAAAATTTCCAAGATTACATTATTCATTATATGTTCATTTTTTTACATGATATATAAGGTTAAATAAGATATATAAATTTACTTACAATAATTCAATCCATTATTTATTTCAATAGTTATATATAAAACCACTAAATGTTTGTAATGCTATTTCATGATATTCAAGTTTAAAATTTCCTTGTTAGAGAGTGTAATTTTTAAGGAAAAAATTATTATTTATTCCATTATAATTTTTTTACGAAGCATTTTATGTGAAAGACGCAATTCCTTTCTAATATTTAAGAAGCTAATTTGATTACGAGCATTTTATTCAATGCAAGTAATTCCACAAATAATATTTTACAAAAGACATATGGAATAAAACTTTTTGAAGGAAAAAATGCTCAGAAAAATTAGTACATGCTTTAACTACCATACAGAAGTGAATAGGTCTAGTATTTAAACCACAAAGTAAATGTGATTACCATACATAAATTCATGTTTGAAATATGATATTTGTTGAGGGAAAAAATAGTTGTTATAGTTCTGTATTTTGTAATATTGACATTTTTGTAACATTTCTGAAAAAAAATTTGTTAAAGCAACCTTTTAAAAAAAAAATTCCCAGAAATGTTGAAAAAAGAAAGCATTATGAAAATGACTGCCTTTATATTGGCTGGGTACATGTCTAGTTGTTTTACAAATTGTGTAGCTTCTCTTAAATATTAAAGTTAAAAATACACAGAGGCAAAACTCTCCCTATAAAAGTGCCACTCAGTGCAAGCTAGAGTAATCAATGGATACAGGAAGGTTTGTGCATAAAATCCCTATCTAGTGTGTACTCATCCAATATCCCCAGACTAGTTTCTAGCTTATGGCTTTCATCAGTGAATAGCCTTGGATCTGAGAGCACTGCATCTAGATCTTAGACTTTAATGCAACCCTCCAGCAGTCACCTTTTACCCTATCAGCTAACTATAAAGCTTTGAGTCAAAATGAAAATGCAATAATGTTTTCAATTCAAGCTCATTAGCTTATATAGTCATACAGATCTGAGCTCAGTTCAGTATCCATACTTCTTGGTGTATTTGGTTCTTTAATAACCACAGTCACCATAATCCTATTGGACAGGAATGATATTAACCCATTAAACATCGTATGATCACCATTCTTTATGCTTACACAAGCTGTTGACACAGAGGCAAAATTCTCCATACAGTAGCACCACTCAGTAAAAAGTGGCTGCTGGAGGATTGCATTAGATTCAAAGCTCTCAGATCCAAGGCTCCTCACTAATGAAAGTCACAAGCTAGAAACTAGTCTGGAGATATTGGATGAGTAGTGATTTTATGCATAAACCTTCCTGCATCCATTGATTACAATAGCTTGTGCTGAGTGGTGATACTGCATGAAGAGTTTTGCCTCTGTGTAAACAGTTTGCGTAAGCATAAAGAGTGATGATCATATGATGTTTAATGGCTTAAAGTTAAAATAAATACGTTTCAATATATACTTTTTCACATTCTATTGATATATGGTAGGTCATTTAACTACCTACATTATTCTTAATTTTAAAATGATTCAAATATTAAAGAAAATGTAAAAAGTTAAATTTATATTATAAAATTAAGAAAAATGTAAACCTATTTCACTGTGAGACTTGTTAAATAATGACTTGAAATTCATTTCCCAAAAAACTTTGTGTAAGACTATACAATGTATAGAATACCTTAGCATTTAAAATTTCTTTCAATGTTTATTTCAGTCTAATATTCTTGAAATTGTGTTAAAAAGCTATTAAAATTTAGTTATATTTCCTGCATGGTTTGCTGCAATAGTGGAGTAGCAGATACTGAAGCTAAGATTTGTGTATTGTAACCAGGGTGCTCAAACTTTTTATTAGTTTCTTCAGCATATTATTTGATTAATTTATTTTAACAAAATTCATTAAAAAGTAAATGATTAATATAAAAATAATTATAACAAATTTATACAATTTTGTTTAAATTAAGGTGTCATAAATTTAATTGATTTTCAGATATAGAACATTCAAAATGTAAATGCTTTTGCACCAATCCAAGCATCTATGGAATAAATGTCATCTCTGAAATGTTTGTTTACAAATACATGTTATAATAGAAAGCAAAGTTTCTCTGGAAGTCACCATATCTGAATAATACCAAATATTTATTGGAGAACTTTATCTGTTGCTATTAATATTAAATTGATAACAATTTTTTTACTAATAAGATTCTCCACCTTGGTTTCATCAAATTAAATATATACATGGGCACATATATTTTACTAAGTTTATTAATAATTACATTCATATCGGCCTTTCAAGCCAATTGTGCAAACGCTTTGCGAGTGTTAAATAAATGAATACCCTCTGACCAATACAAGATATAGAATTTATGCAGGAATAAAAAGAATCCTCTTATTCCTACGACTCAAATATTTATATATGAGCAAATCTGAAGTACTGGCACAAAAGGTGTGACAATATAACAGTCACTTTAATTTATTAATGTAACATTGAAGCATAGACTTATAATGTTTATAAAAGTCTATTTTAAACTTTTCATTGTGCTGGAAATGATCAACAAATATTCAAGCTTTCTTACGTGATCTATTTTTATTTTTAGAAAAGGAATGACAATTTTTTTAACTTAATTCTGTAATCTTTTCACAATATATTTAAAAGTCTATATTTGATTTTAGATCAATATCCACCCCACCCCCTATAGTTGTTTATAGTTGATGTTGTGTTTTTTTTTCCTTTAAAAAATTGAGGTTTAAAAAAAAAAAAAACGTAGTAACTTTAATTTTTACCAACAACAATACCATGTGATATTATCAGCTTAATCACATGCTTCCAAAAAGTTCTCTTCATATTACTCTAGAGCCACCTACTGTAAGCCTAAATAATCAGTGTAAAGATATGCCGTGATATAAAATTTATATTATATTTCATCCACCTCAATTGTTATAAAAATTTTTACTTTTAAGTTTACGCAATTTATTTCTTCTTCTTTTTTTTATATTAATTATCTTGGTTGTTATATGTTCAATTAGATTTGATTGATTTAATATAAAAAGTTAAACATCATATTATTTATAATAAAGAAATATCATACTTAAATAATAAGTTTTAATATTTAAATATTTCTATTAGTTTTAATAGTAGTAGTTAACCATTAATCAAATACACTTTTTGATGTCAAACAATTTTATAATTTCTACGTTTATCTTTTTGTCGATGAGAGAAGTGAATACATAATGCCTATACATTATAATACATGGGCTCAATAATCATGATACTCCCTAACGACAGTTGGGAAAATGTCACAATTTTCTTTTACATGCACAGGTATGACCAGCTCTGATCATTCTGGAGATTTTAATTTGTAACTAAAAATTATGAGGTATGCATTTAGCAATTGTTTTGGATGACCAGATACTATCTATGAATCAACTATCTGAGAAAGTTCTAAACTCATTAAAAAAAATTTCTGCTATCTAAAAAAAAATTCAAATTCCAGCTGGATTAGAGAATCAATCATGGTTATGATATTTAAGCCCATAAGATATATCATTATTTCATTGCAAAATATAATTAAAAATAATTTACCTGCATTCCCACAGCAAAATCATCTTTAGTAATGCCTTTGTTACTATTTTTGTCAAATTGGCTAAAAATATCTTTCAGGTGTTGGTTGTTTTCTTTAAGGTAAAATTCCAGTTTACTCATTGGATGCATATTGGTAAGAGTTTTCTTAGGTGGTCGCTCACTTCCAACAATTATTTTTAAAGCAGGATGACATGTTTCAATTTTATAAAATAGCTCATTGAAGTCTCTGTTTACGTAAATCTCCTTTAAAAAAAACAAAAACAAAATCAAAAATATTAATATACATATTCAATCACCAAATATATATATATAAATTTAGTAAATTGCACTTTTCTGTCAAGATCCAAAAGAAATTGTATTACCTCTCAACTGATAGACTCTCTATGCATACATTGTTTATTTATGTAATTAGTAAACCTTTGAAAATTAATAACATAAATCTTAAAGCACTTAATATTCCATTAAAGAGAAAACTTTTCATGTGTATTAGAAGAATATGTGTGAAATTCTAAGTATAAATTGTACAACTTTATTAAACATGTCTGTCTAATAAGATTATGTAATGAGAGTTTTTTTTCATCATAGATTCAAAATAAAATTGTCATCAGAACCAAGTTTGAGCCCTTTATTCAAAATAATAAAAAATGAACTAAGCAATAGAATTTTGTGAGGCAATGATATCAAACAAAAAAAAAATTCCAAAGAACAATTTACAAAATAAAATAGAAAGATACATGATATGTTAATTACTTATTCCTCAAAAAAGAAAATAATAACTACTATAACATGAAAAATAAATAGTCTAACTTTTATATAAAAATTCTAAGACTTCTGATTGTTTATTTTCTATTATATTAGTGGTTAAATGGTAATGAATTTTAAGTATGGCAATAGTAAAAGTGATAATTGTATTTCCACTATATGTATATAAAATAAATAAAAAAAATCTTCTAGTGCAAATTCAAACTTTAATATCTTTAACCCATTACCTAATACAAATTAAATAGACAAAACTTTGTCATACTACAAATTTAAAAGGATCTTATATAAATAAAAATGTGTAAAAAAATAATAATTATAATACAATTTTTAATACATGTTATTTCTTATTAAATACATCTTTAAATTTTAGAATGAATAATTCAAATTAAATAAAGATTCACTTTACATTATCCATTTTTTACTAAAGCAATGAATATTTCAAAATATTTTCATTTTGTTTCACAATTTGGCCATAATAACACATGATAATAACTTAAAAAGTAGAACATTTTGCTAGAAAACTTTGAACTAAAAATGATTTATAAGAAACCAACTGTAAGAAAAGTGTAAGTATAGTTAATGTGATTGAATTATAATGTTAAGATAATGCACAATTATGATTGTAAAATGTAAATAATAACAGCAATATATAAAAAAAGTAACTGGACAAAAATTTTATAAATGTTCATTAGCCACAAATAAATAACCAATTTATTTTTAAAAAATGCTTTAGAGAAATAATATACTGTAGAAGAAAGTACAGTCAATTTTCTTATATTTTTTTTGCCTAGCTTCAGTAAAGATACATTGCCTCAAAAGCTTTATCCTTTTTAAATTTTTCACTGTATTAATTATTAGTTTTCCACAGAGCCTTGTAAAACATAATTTATATGTCACCATGGTTTAAGTATTTTGTTATATATATGGGTTACAGATATAAATGATATATTTCATCCATGTATGATTGTACAAGCTATCAACTGGGTGATGAATGGAATATTATAAACATGTTTGTAGAATTTTAAAAAATTATCATAATATTCTATTCATCACCCAGTTGATGGCTAGTGTGATCAAGCCAAAACATCAGTATATTCATTATCAAAATTATTTTATAGATGAACCGTGAAATATATCATTTATATGTATATAGTGCTCTTATATTCACATAGGTATATAATTTATTTTAAATAAATAAAAAAAAATTTAAAAATGACTTTTTGTTTTAGCCAAATATACAATAAGGTAAACGTAAGTAAGCAGGCCGGTCATGAGTTCAAACCCTCAACCCCAAGATAGTGTGCTCTGAAGCCAATGATTGTAAAAGAAAGATCAAGGAGGCATATTTCATTATCAATGATAACAATGCCATCAATAGACGCAACATGTGTTTTGCTATTTCAAAAAAATGGACAAATTAATTTGCATACACATTTACATACATTATTATTTAGTAACATTACAGCAATAGTTTATAACCTATTTTGGCCATGAATATGAGGGAAAATCTCGAAAGTTCTAGGTCTAGATTAATTTAATTTAATTGTTTTTGTTTACTACTGACAGCTTCTTCTTCAGCAGGTTAAATTGCTTATATATGCTACATGTAAAAGATGAAAATTATGTCTCCTAAAATTAGTTAGTAGACATCTCTTAGAAGTAAAACAAGGATGAGCACATTACCAAATTTAGGTAGCTATTTCTTGAAAACACAGTACTGCTCCAAATAAAAAAAAAGCAATAATAGTATAATATAAAGTTTTATAAATGCTTTTAAAAATACTTTATGAATGTCAAAAGAAATATATAATGTTAGGTAATAATTATTTTATGAGCATTAATAGTAAAATACATTAATTATAGTTCTCATTATTGAATTATTGTTAATAATAGTTAACTGGTAAAATAATTAAAATAACTTAGAAGTGCAATCAAGTTAAAATATTTTTTAACATATAACTCTAGATTAAAAATATGTTTTTAATTAATCAAGAAAAAAAGAGAATATGAATCATATAAGAATAATGCAATATTAATTTAAAGATTAAAGATGAATTTGAAATATTAGGGAAGAATGAGAGGTGGATGTTCTTTAATTTGTTTTCTGTGATATTGCTTAGAAAAGAATATAAAAGTGAAAGTTCTCAAGTCAGAAAGTAGCCTGATGAAAACTATAAAGCTGTAACTAATCAAGTCTATATTACTGAAAATCATGAGCAATAACAAGTATAAATAACAGAAATGAGAAGAAAAGAAACCACAATTAAGTCACAGTAAGTCTGACAAAATGAAGTAAGCTTAGATTTTCGTAAACCATAATTTGTATTATTTAACAATGGAATTATTCTTGATAAGAGTGATTAAACTTCACTTGTGTGTTGCCATTATCCATCCAAATATGTAAACAGCCAACTTCTGTGAGATAAGAACTAAGAGCTCTAATATAGCACTGAATACCTTTTCTTCTGAAATGACATGCTGCATCACATCAAAAATAGCCAAACTGACAAAATTTGAAAGTTGATCATATATAGAAACCTTGAAAGCTAACCCCCTGAGAAGATAATATTAACAGAGAATCTTACAAAGAAAAAATAAAGTTTGAAAAAGCATGCCAAATAAAAAAAATACTCCATGTGCAAGAGTTAATTTTAGATTAGATTACATAATAGAAAAAAAACTTTAAATAACAATTTTATATTTTGTGGTAATTCAGGGATACCAATAATCTCAACATTTTTTTTAATTTTAAATCTCTCCACTCTTGGAAATATTTTATTCTAAGACAAATAACTTCAATTTTTTTTTTATATATTTTGAATAGTTTCTAAGATGATTTATCACAATGAATAAATGAAAAGATTGTTTTTTATTTATTTAAAAGTGGAGAAAGTTAATGTGTTTGTATGTATGCTGATTTCAATTTATTTCCAATTTAAAGAGGGGAAATGTCATAATGGAATTCACACTCACTTCAGGAATTAATATTTTGCGTATAAACATTTTCAAAATGAATGCCGACTTAAACAGTCCATAGATCAATTCGTATAATATCAACAATCAAGATGTGCAATTCAAGAGACAGTATATTTTGCTATGGGTTTAACACATGCTGATTAAATTATATATGTACTAAATATGAAAATATATCCCATATATCACTAAAATTCACATAATCACCATTTTCTATGCTTACACAAGGTGTTTAACAGAGGCAAAACTCTCCATACAGTACTCTGGCTTGCACTGGGTGGCACTACTATATGGAGAGTTTTGCCTCCGTTTAATCCCATGTATCCAAAGGCCATATTTTTAGCTGTAAATTCTTGTTTACTTGTATACATATCTTTTAATATTTATGGTTATTATTTAATATTAAATTACTTTGTAACCTTAAACCTTTAATAGATTCTTTGTTCTTCTTATCATCTTACCACCCAAATGAACAATATTTGCACATACTTATATAAAATATAAAAATTATCTAATGATAAAGTAATTAAAAAATAATGATTACAAAATAATATATGGAGAACAACTTTGGAATAGTTAAATGTATAATGAAATAATAAATCAATTGCCTACATGACAGTTTTAAGTTCAACTGAATTTGAGGTAGGAATATAAGAATAGGACTTATATGAACATTAGTCCAATGAAGACAATCATGACTTATTCATGAACTATAAATTTAAGCAGATGTCTTTCCTATGCGCTTACCTGATTTTTGATCAAATATACAGTGAATATCCTCCTTAATTGCAATATATAAAATAATTGATGTTTACAATATAATTCAATGCTTTAATTAAATTTTCCATGCATTATTCTAGTTGACTTTCAGATGTGACAAAACAAACAGCCAATTAAAATTGGCATTGCAAATTGAAATCATATCATTCAGTAATAGTATTTGTATGATCCACCTTTAAACCAAACATGGAACTGCTTTTCATTTTAAGCTTTAGCTTTAATAAGAAAAATAGACCAGGCATTAATATCAGTAAAAACTAGAAATATCACAATTTCCCAAGTATTTTCTCAAATTACAAATCTGCCTCATAAATAATGAGATGCATATAATGTAATTCTAACAGGATTTTTCATGCATTATTCTGCTATGACTAAGCAAACAACCAATTAAAAGCTTATTTAAATCTAGGAGATGAAGGGAAAGCAGTTATACTTTTGGTTTAGAAGTGGATCAAACAATTAAATACTATTATTGGATGATGATTTCAATTTGCAATGACAGTTTTAATTGTTTACCTGGTTAATCATAGGTGAAAGTCATCTATGAGAATAATACATAGAAAATTCTATTAACATTTTCAATGCTTATGTTATATATATAATAAACTATCTATCATGGAATAAATATTGTAATAAAAAAATAATAATGTAACTGTGATAATATATTTATAAAAACTATTATAATCTACAGAAATACATATTCAAAATGTATAATTTTTAAAAGAAATCATACATTACATAGGCAAGACCACTAGATAATGAAGTATTATGACCAAGTAGCAACATTTAATTATCATCTGTAAAATGTTAAATATCCACATTTCACAATATGTATATATATAAATGTCACATGATTACCATTTCCTATGCTTGCTCACAACTGTTATTATAACAGGCAAAAGTCTCTATACATATTGCCACTCAGTGCAAGCCAGAGTAATTAATGGATGCCAGAAGGCTTGTGCATAAAACCCGCATCTAGTGCCTACTCATCTAATATCCCCAGCCTAGTTTCTGGCTTGTGGCCATCATGGTAGCTATGGTTATTAAAGAACCAAAGTAACCAAAATGTATGAATACTGAACTGAGTTCAGATCTATATGACTATATAAGCTAATAAGCTTGGAGTGAAAATATTAGTGTTTTCAATCTAAGACTCATGGTTTTGTAGTTAAGTAGAGATAAAAGATGGCTGCTGGAGGGTTGCATTATATCCTAAGATCTAGGTGCAGTGCTCTCAGATCCAAGGCTCCTCACTGACAAAGGCCACAAGCCAGAAACTAGTCTGGGGATATTGGATGAGTAGGCACTAGATGGGAATTTTATGGACAAGCCTTCTGGAATCCATTGATTACTCTGGCTTGTGCTGAGTGGCAATATATAGAGAGAGTTTTGCCTGTTTTGATATATATAAATGTTTAATCATATCAATTTATTTTAACAAAGATTATAATACTGTGGATTAATTTATGTTTATTGAAATATTTTCATGGATAAAAAAAGATGCTTGCATTTGATTTTTGAATTGTATTACTGCACTTTTATTGAAATTATCTTGAAAAGTACATTGATCTGTTGTAATTTTTTTACTGTGTATTTTGAAGTCGACTAACACCTACCCCATCGAAGTGCATGATTGTAATTCTATAAAAATATTAGAGTTTTAATGTGAAACCAACCACAATTCTCAGTTGACTTATAGATAAAAGCAACACATAATTTCATTATTTTTATTCTCTAAATATAGTTTTTGAAAGACATGAAAATAATTTTTCTTCCCTAATAATTTTTTTATATAACATTTAATTTATTCAACACATACCTTTTGATCTGACTATTTGACTTTCAAACTTTGAAAGTCTTTTTTAGTAATCTCTGATTGTAATGATCAATTTTCATCAGAGCACATATTTTAATTAAAACTGATACCATGTTATATAAATTTAACATGTAAAAAAGGCAAAAGATGTGTTAAATTTCTGTTTAACTACCGGAATGTGTTTTCCTTTTCTGACACTGAATCGACAAATGATTTGTTCAATATCTAAACTGCAGCACACATGAATATTTCATAGACATTAGCAAATCCTAGTGCTATTTTGTCCTTTCACCATTTTTTTTGTGAAACATATAAACTGTGCAGATGATATTTTTGTGAATAATATAATTTTTTGGAATTAATCTTAACTTCGGACTGATTTCTTTGAAATAGAGTGAGAATTCAAACTATCTTATAGATTTCTTTGTGAGAAAATTTTTCTGCATATTTCTTCCAGCACTGTATAATCTTTCTTGTTTTAATTATAATCTATCCATTGGCAATTCTTAATGATTTTAATTCATAGCTGAAGTTTTATTTTGATTTAATAAATATATTCCTGAATTGTAACAAATCAGGCATTAAGATGATTCTGTCTTACATAAAAAAAGATCATTAATATACTTATTAAGGTTTTCCATAGAAATAATATTTGCATGGTTTAGATTACTAAAAAAAAAAATTGTGAAATATTTCTAAGCTAAAAAGATAAAATATCAGTAAAATTTCATGGCTTGTACAAAATCCCATGGCAAAAGGTTTACTGCAGTTCATACATTGGAAAGATCATTTGAAGAATCAGTGTCAAAAAAAAGAAAATACATTTTTATAGTTTTTTTTCCATATGCCATAGCATCAGCCGGGAGGCAAACCTGCAACAACTGTCTGCAACCAACTGCTTGCTTGCAAAAGGCTGTGCTGACCTCTCTGCTAACAACACTTGACTACATTCTTATAGTTACAGATTACTTTAATGCATAGTTTATATTCACACATAAAATTAACAAAACATATCAATTTCACTGAAATGTGTTATTTGATGAAGATGATTAATGGAGGCTAAGAAGCTTTTTAAAATATAATACTCACAAACGTCAAGAATAGATGTGAAATGAATCCCTTATTTAATTAAGGAATGATTATTAAATAACCTTCAACAAAAAGATTTTGAAAAGAAGAAAAACATTTAAAATCCCACAAAAAATTTTACAACTTAAAAAATTAGGTAAGATCATGCCAAAATATCATCTATTTATTATTCAATTTTCATAAGATTACTTTTCATATACTTATATGGAAAGTTTCTAGGGAGTTTCCAAATACTTAAAAAAGGAATAAAAAAAATTTAATGTCTTTTTCAAAAGATTTTTAGTACCATTAGTCCAAATAATTTTCACTTACAGAAACAGAGTTTCTCATTATATATATTGCAAGAATATATACATACATAAATTCTTACTTACTGATAAGTCCAATAATTGTATAGCTGATGAAGGATTTTTTAATAGAGCATTACAGATAGCATACGCTCCAGGAGAAAACATATGATTCCAACCAAGCTAAAAATATACAATAAATAAGACATTTATATTATTCTATTCAAATTGATTATTATGTAAATGCATTTTATTCAATTTAATTTTTATTAAATATAATTTTACAATTGATAAAATTTTAAAAATCTTTAAAAATTCAAATATACTTTAGCAAAGATGAAACAAATTGATATTAAATATTAAAAGTATTTTCTAAGACTCACTGCATTTCTAATAAATAAAATAAAATGGAAATAAATTAAATAACTAATATAAATAAATTAATTACTTATTTGCATACAGTTGATTAAGAATAATATCACATGATTTTTCCAGCTTACTTATATGCTTCTAAAAATCAGTTCTCTTCATTCTATTTTAAAACCATCGACTGTAAATCTAAGTAAGCAATGGATATCTGTTTGAATTCTATAAAGGACTAAATTGTTGCTTGCTAGATTATTAGTTCTACATTTGAATTGTAAGTCTTCATTTCTGATGGCAAAAGCCAGAAATTGGTCTGAGAATGTTGATATTATAACACCATATCATAAGGTGTCTGTAGATGGTTTTTTAGAAGTACAATGTAGAACTCTAAAGCAGAGTGACTGGAATTAATTGCTTTACATAAATAATTTTAATGATACACACACACCCTTCTTCAAATCCATCTGTCAATGTGGGAAATAAATGATTCAAGATAATAATGTCAAATAGATTCCTAGAATAATTTTTGAATTACTGAGGGGAAGGGGTAAGGAAATGCAATTTTTTTCACTATACACTTCTATAGCTAACTTTTATTTACTACATTATCAATATTAATAGCTTAAAATGCCAAATTTTTAAAGTTTTGAATTTCAGACAATTTTTTGGCTAGATCTGATATTAGATCAGAAACTATATTTTAGTTATTAGTTATAAACTAGTTGCAGTCACATAATTAATTTACATTACTCTGTAATTGACAGCAATAAAGTTCTCCTTGATCTAGAAATAAATGTAAGAGAAGATAGTGAATATTAAATGACAAGTGCCTGGGGAAGATGACTGTTTAAAAGTAAGTATAGATAAAGTTTGATAAATTATTGGAATTTCACTTGACTTTTCAGTGACAAAATGTCTGCCTCTAGATTGATAGTCATGTTTAGTTTTGAAATTCATTGCAGTTATTTTTTATTTTTTTTTACAATCGTTATTGCAGTTATGGATGTAAATATAAGATTTCTGGATTATGATCAATTAAAAAAAAAAAAAAGTTTACATTTAGTCCGTATGGTTTTTTAAAAGCTCCGACTTAATGTCTCCTCTCATCTATTAGAATGCAATGCATTCTATTTCAAATGCTTTAACAACTACATCTTCGTGTATTGTATATTTTAAATATAACTCATGTTTTGAAGTATTGTCACTTTATTGCTGTAATGTCTTTTTAATCATTTTGTAAATAAATTTTATATACAATTTAAATTTGATATTTAGCCAATGTTTTTTAACAAAAGATATTCAGTGTGGATTGACAAATGACCAAAGATTTGTGATGGCCAGATATAAAACAAAACAAAAAAATCAAGCTTGGTTAAATTTATTTTAGACTACGTAGTTTACTTTTAATAATACAGACTGCCTACTATTAATATGCAATCCCTGGTTTCAGAGTTTTCGCATTTGTGAATTTTTCAGATTTTAACAATAAATTTTTTTTCTCTTCTCTGTAAACCCAAACTTGACTAAAAAAAGTTTAATAAACATTAATTTCATTATCTATAGTTAGTAAATATTCAAATACTTTTTGTAAATTATATAAATGTATTTTATATTTATACCAGCACAAAGCTTTCATACAGCAGCAATTAAAACAATAATTCAAAACAATACTTTAAAATTTTGTCTGGATAATAAAAGTTATTGAATTATTGGTCGATTATTTAGGTTATATATGTCAAAATCTTGCCCCCTACTCCATATGTAAAATAGGCAAAAAAACTTTATGAGAAAAAAAAACAATAAATAGATGGTCATGATTGTTATCATGATTACACATGATATCCATAATTGTTTAATGATATTTCAGTTACATTCCAGTCTCTTTTTCATTACTGTCTTAATCTTTCTTCACGGAATAAATGGTTTCGTGACTTATCTTACACATGGGAAAACTTAAAAAGTGTATTTGATAAATTTATGCAAAATATTCATCCTAATATATATAAAAAAGAAAGTTTGTCAATTTTGCTTTTCTGTTTAATGTTGATGTTTTTAAATATTTACTCCTACTAATACAGTGCAATAGTTACTTCTTTTTTTTTTCATTTATTTGTAATTGTTTTTTTTTTTTTGGAACACATGGTAAATATCTTTTTAATGTATGCTGATATACCTGTTTATTATAATAAATTTGCATGTCTAATGATATGCAGTAAGTATATTTATATATATAATATTCGCGATTAAAACTCAACATTGTAAGATAAATATTTTAAAATACTATCTAACTTAATAAAAGACAATAATTAACAGGAATAAAGCAGCTTTTTATTCTCACACTTCATTTGTTAATCTAAAACATTTAAGTGTTTTAATCATACCTCTATATTAATAAATGAAGCATAAAGAATAAAAGGCTGCTTTATTCTTGCTAATTATTGCCTTATGATAGGTTGGAGAGTATCTTAAAATATTTATTCTAGAATGTTATGCGTCTTAATCTTGAATATTATACAGTATATATAATAAGCAGTGGAGATATTCCATTATATATATATATATAAATCTCACCACACATTCTTATGATTTGAAAAAGCTCTGAGGAAAGTACCTGTTATTGTATTGAAACGTCAGCTATTTAGTTATTATAATTTTATTACATGGACGTCCCGGAAATAATACTATGAAATCATCATTTATCCATGAGTATATAAGAATTAACAATATATATTATATACTGTAATGGTCAGACTATACATATCTAAATAATTTAAATTTATATTAAATAATTAGAGTAATACCTGCATTAATATCAGGAAATAGACTGTCACATATATTTTTTATATATCTATATCTAAAAAAGCTTAAAAATATTTTCTTTAATACACTGATGATGACCATTATACAGTCACTAATTGCAATATCTAGCTAGATATTGTAGAACATTACATATAAAAAAGTTAACACATTATCTAAACAAAGCAATAGTTTATTACAAAATATGTTTTTTCCCTTAAGTAAGCCATTTCTCTGATCTTTTTCATTATTTTTTTTTTAATTCACATGCTTATTCTGGATAATTTTAAAACATTAATCCTTCAAATTAAATCTTATAACAAAACTTTTTTTTATGATCGAAAAATTCAAAATATATAAACATTTATTAATATCATAAGCTTCATAGCATTTCACCCCCATATATCTAATAGAGAACAATTTTAAACAATATCTCTTTCCTACAATGATAACTCCAAGAGTTTAGGTCGAAATACAGTAACACAAATTAATTATGTGAGGTGGTTCTGTGAATACAACTCTGATTTACTAATAGTACTCCTTAATTAAATGAGGTAAACCTTTGGATCTGCCCCAAGTTTACTGAACAAAATCATGAATAGATCCACCACATAAATATTGTGTACAATAACAATTTAACAGTGATCTAAAAATTGCATATACATAATAAGCTCTAACATACATAAACTAATTTATAGTAATTAATACAAGAGCACATATATATGCAAATAAACTCAATCAAATTTCAAAATAAATCTTTAATGTAAAATACCAATAATTATTATATTCATTATTTTTAGCAATTGGACATTCTACAAATTTTACAAGCATGCACATGTGTGTTTAAAATGATTATTACACCTTTGATTATCTATCTGAAAATTTCACATTAAAGAAACCTTTTGAAAACAAAATATTAACAAATCATAACATTTACATATATATAATATAGGGAGCTCCCTATATTACATATTTGTAAATACAAGCTTTTAAAACCAATGTCATGTTATATATGACTTGCTTTGTTGATTATATATATAATATTACCTGGATACATCAAATTAAGTGTTTACAGCAACTCTACAATTATTTTATATTTGTTACTCAGTTGATTAGAGTAATCTGGCTGAAGTATCCATTTATATAAAATAAATTATACATGGATGTATCTGGATAATATTTCATTTATAACTGTAGTCTGTGAAAATCTTTGATTTAATATATATATAGTAAAGACAAAATGAAGCAAAATTTTTTATACAAACTTTTTTCCCCTTTAACTTTAGTTGCTTTAAAACATGACTAACTTTTTTTAAAACTTTCGCTTCTTGCTTTAATCAATCAATAATATATAGTTTTTTAGAATCAAATACATATTAAAATAACTTTAAAATAATTAATATGTTAGGATAACACTTTAAATAGTTTTTTTTTTAACTTACAAAGCAAAAGTTCTGAAACTGGATATCTCTATAGTCCACTCAGGGGGTTTCTTAATGGATTCCATTTGTAAGTTGCCATAATGTCTTTTAACAATTGCCTATCCTTAATATTTGAAGTTTAAGCATTGTTTCTTCATTTTAATTAGAGATTTCTTTGAATATATAACTTTATCAGATCTCTCAGAGATCCAGGGTAGATTTCAGCAGTTGACAGTTTTCCCTCTTTTCTATTCACTCATCATAATGAATGTTTGATTCAGCTGAATCCAGACTATCTAATTTCAAGGCAAACTGACCATATAAAGGTTTAGATGTCTTGTTTTTAACACCCTTGAATCTTATTTTTATATCTTTGATCTTGTTTTTTTAATATCTTTAATAATATCTTATTGAAATCTTTATGACCTGATTTTATTTTAATTAGAAATTTTTTTAAAATACTTTCATTGATGATTGAACTAGCAAAACACTATAATTATTAAATTGATTGAAATTTTTCCTTTGTTTTAAAATTTCATACCTCAAGCGAGCTTAATCTTTTTTTGATTAACTTATTTTTAATTTAATTATTTAAAACCTATTTCTTTACTGAGTTGTTTTGCAATATATTCCATACATTCTTTTACCTTTGATAAGAGCAATAATTTTAACAATTTATATAATTTAGAAGTTTCTCTTACATTTAAACATGTTTAATAAACCTATTACATTATTTTAAATGTGACATTCAATAATTTATTTTAACACTTGAATATTACTTACTTTATTTTAAACTATTTGTTCTATTTTAGACAATAATATTTAAAAACTTCTGAATGTTATATTTATTAGAATCCCTCGCAACTTATTTGTTTTAATATAATAAATTAAATGACACACAAATATGTAAATATTAACATTATTTTTTACTCTAGCAACTCTATAAAATTTTATTTTCATAATCTTTCAAGCAGCAATGTTTAGAGCAATGTTTAACTTTAATAAAAACCATCTCTTGAATGTAGCTTCTAAACAATAACCTGATGTCATCAGCAGACTCTGAAACAAAATGAGACCTGAACAAATACTGCAACCACAAATTATATTTAAGATCAATCATAATACTCAATTTGTGTTCATAAATGACTTAATTAAAATTTAATAAATTAGACAATTATATATAAAAAACAATGATAAATTCATTAAATATATTCTCAAAAAAATATCTGCATAAGTTATATGAAAAGAAAAAAATATTTGTGTAAGTATTAATTTACTGCTTTCTATATTATCAAGATTTTTTTTTTTTTTTGTGAATATTGAAATTAATAAAGAGATTTATTCTTTAAGCGTAACAATAGTATTATATTTAGTTATGTATATTATTATAAAGTGCCAAAATAGGTAGCACAAATGTTAAAAGAGGCGTTAGGTTTTGGAAAATTTGAGATTAAATCTTTGAATTTATTGATCTTATTAAGGAAGCAATAGTCATGAGTTATATAAAATAGAAATATTGAATGTAATAGAATTATATAGATTGGTGAATAGAAAAAAAATTAATAAAAATAATTAAATATTAATTCTTGTTAAGTGCAATGTCTGCACATAATATTTATATAAGGCTATAAACTTAGTACCTGCACTTTGTGTGCTTAATTTTATTGCAAGAGAGACCTCTACAAATCTTAATGCAAGATTCAACTTTATAAAGGTAAGAGTGGCCACTCTTATCTTCAATCTATTTTTCTAATTATATAGGCAAATCTAAAGCATTTTTATTTGAGAGCGTGAAGCTAATAAATTCTTCACTGATTAAGTCTACTATTTCTGTTACACATTAATGTTCATGAAATCTTTCGATTTACAAGTCAATATTCAGATCTTAAATTTAGAAATATTTTGAATCAATTTAAAGTTGTAAATATTAATTTTTGTTAAGCGCAATGTCAGCACGTAATATTTATATAAGGCTAAAACCTTAGTACATGCACCTTGTGTGATGTGATGTAATGTGATGTATTGTGGCTTCTCCTTAAATGAAGTCAAGAATATCTCAGCAATTATGCCCAGATAAACTTGTTAGCCAGTTTATTTTCCATTCTCCACTCTAAATTTTGCAATATTCTGCTCCATCCCATTTCCACAACATAATCTTTGTCAACTCTATAGTCTTTATATCTAAATCCCCCTTATCTTTTTCCAAACCCAGCATAAAAACCAATAATTCACTTTCTGTATAATCACTTTTTTCATATTTATTCTTCCATAACTTTATTATATGTACCCTTTCTGTTTTCAAGCACTTACATTCAATTAACAAATGCCTAATATTTTCTATTCCTTCCTTACATAATTTACAAAATAAATCACCCATATTTTTCCATTTACATGTATATTCTCTTGTAGCTAAAGATCCCATTCGAGCCTTAAATAATAAACTACTTTCCTTACTATTATCATATATTAACTCATGTCTAATATTGTTTATTTCTATATATATTTAAACTGTTTTTACTCTCCATACTATTTCTCCATCTCTCTAACTCCCTATTCTTTATTAATAAATCTATTCTTTTATCCCATTCCCTACTACTATAACATTCAACAATCCTCTTAACACAATCATCCTATCTTTTGTACAAATATACTGATATAAATTCTTTATCCAAATCTTTTGCATACCGCATTACCTTTCTCACCCATCTTGTTACCTGCCCTTTACTCATAACCCAATTAAATACTATTTTGGCTATTCTTTTATTATCAATAAACTGCAATCTACCAAACATTTTCATTTTACTTTTTGCATCTCTCATATGAAAACTTGACCATCCCATTCCTCCTTGAATTGCCTCCCTTGCTGTCCATATATCTGCATTCAATGAGCATGTCTTCCTACTTCCCTTTGAACATTTTCTAAATAATTTAATACCTCTTTACTAACATATAATGCATCATTACCATATGTTAACCCTGCTACTGCAACTCCTTTCCATATAATTCTAGTTACATCATATTTATTATATGAAAATACTGTTAATTTCTTTATCAATCCCTTTCTTTTCTTTGCTTTATTTATCAATTTTTTCTCCCATTTATTCAAATAATTTTTCTGATGACTTAAAATAATTCCCAAATAACTATATCTCCCAATAAAAATTCAACATATTCTCTTTCCCCAGTATCCCCATCTCTTTACCCACCCTTGCACATGCCCTCAGCATAACTTCCATAACTTTCTTCTTTTTGCACACAAAAATATATCATCTGCAAAAAAAAGACCTGACAAAATATATACTCCCTTACTACCTATTAAAGCAAAATTCGACTATATAAAGATAAAAGCAGCCTCTTATCTTCAACTTATTTTTCTAATTATATAGGTAAATCAAGATGCTTTAGATTTGCCTATATAATTAGAAAAATATATCGAAGATAAGAGGCTGTTCTTATCTTTATATAGTCAAATCTTGCATTAAGATTTGTAGAGGTCTCTCTTGTAATAAAATTAAGCACACAAAGTGCATGTACTAAGGTTATAGCCTTATATAAATATTACATGCTGACATTGCGCTTAACAAGAATAATATTTACAACTTTAAATTGATTCAAAATATTTCTAAATTTAAGATCTGAATATTGACTCATTGTAAATCGAAAGATTTCATGAATGTTAATGTGTAACAGAAATAGTGGACTTAATCAGCGAAGAATTTATTATCTTCATGCTCCCAAATCAAAATGCTTTAGATTTGCCTATATAATTAGAAAAATATGTTGAAGATAAGAGGCTGCTCTTATCTTTATAAAGATTTGTAGAGATCTCTCTTGTAAAAAAATTAAACACACAAGGCACATGTATTAAGGTTATAGCCTTATATAAATATTATAAAAATAATTAATAAATTACAATGACATTATAGCAAAGTTTAATGGCAGTTTTTATAAGATGACAAAAACATAGTCTTTAGGATTGTCTATTAGCATAATAGTTTGTAGTAGTGTTGGCAAATAAAAAGAATAGTGTAATTATTTTCTATTAAACCATTATAAAAACTGTATATGTATAGTGTGTGAACCATAAGACCTTAATAATTATATGTTTTGAGAAATAAATAAAACAGCAGGATTAAATTGGACTAAAGGGCTGAAAAAGATGATGAATTTATTATTTAGATTTAATATAAAAAAAAAAAAAAGTGTAGTAAATAAATTTGAAGGATTGAGAGCTTTTTTGCATCAAATAATTAATCATATAGGTTTGAATGGGAAAAAAAAGAATTTGGAAATTTACATTTCTAATAAGCTGAAAATTGATTTTAGTAAAACTTAAAAATATGGAAATGTTCAATATTTTTAGAAATAATAAGAAATGGATGTTGTTATCCTATATACAGATTATCAGAGAGAAAATTAGAGTGATCTGTGCAGAAAAATTCAACATGGGCTTTAAAACATTTATAAATTTGAATAAATTGATAAATAATACAAAAGAAAGTAGGTAGAGTGGACTTATCTAATGCCATATATATCAAAAGAAATAGTTAATAAAGTAGGAATAATAAGATAAATTTAAGAATTAAGTTGACACAACATCCACTTATGTAGAGAAAATCTAATTCTACAAATATATTGGTATTTTATAGTGATATAAAAAAAAAAGAACATGGTTTCCATCCATGTAATGTTGATGTGCTTTATAAAAACGAAATGATAAAAAGAGAAAAATAAAGGAAGCTGGGGTTATTAATACACAAAATAAGGATATGGTCAATCAGAGAGTTTTTAGCATGAAATAAGTAAAAATATATATTTTTTTTTTTCAATATTTTTTTTTTAGCATTTAATGATAAAATGTTGATGTGTTGGTAACCAGGAATGTAATGTTAATGCATCGATATTCTCTGTAATAGTGTCTTTATTTCATATGTCAGGAGTTTAATATATACTTAAAACGACTTATGTAATTAGTATTTTATTCTTATGAATGAAAGTATTTAATTACCCTCTAATAAATCATTGTTTTTATATATATATTTGTCAAGGCGTCAGCCGGGAAGTGAACCCCGGGACAACTGCTTGTAAGGCAGCTGTGCTAACCACTCGGCCAACTATGACAATACAAGATTCACTGAATCAGTTTAAGGAGAATTCCCTCTTTAATAAACAGTTCTAAGCTTTACCATATTAAATACAAATCAGAATAGACTTGAATTTTATTTGTATTAAGCAACCTTTCACTTGTTTTATTTTAAAGTACAAAAGGTTAAATACATAAAATTGTTAAATGTGAAGATCTTTATAAATAAAAACTATACACATAATGAGATTCTGTATAGCCAGAAAATTATTATTTATTTTTTTTTACAAATCTTCATATTAGAATTTCTTTTAATTTTTTAAGTTTTCTCTATTCATCATCATCATCAACCATTATCAATCCACTGCAGGATGAAGGTCTCTCCAAGTTTAACCCATCTTCTCCGATCTTTAGCTTCTCTTCTCCAAAACACCCCTGCACATTTTCTTATTTCATCCATCCATCTCACATGTGGTCTCTTTCTGGGTCTTTTACAATCTTCTGGAATCCAGTTTGAAATTTCAATTGTCCATCTATTATCATCTCTTCTAGCAATATGTCCAGCCCAACTCCATTTCAATCTTTTAATTTTTTCAATAAGGTCAGTAACACCTGTTTGTTGTCTTACCCATACATTGCATTTTCGAACTCTTCTTGTTACTCCCAACATATACCTCTCCATACTCCTTTGAGTGGTCTGAAGTCTCTATATTGCTCTTCTATTAAGTGTCCAAGTCTCAGATCCATAAGTAAGAACTGGTAAAACACATTTGTTAAAAACCATCCTTTTCAAACACATAGGCATATTTCCTTTTAGTATCAAGTTATTTCTACCAAAAGCACTCCAACCAAGTTTAATTCTATGATTAATTTCCTCCATTATGTTTCCATCTGTATTAATAATCTGACCAAGGTATTTGTAACTGTTAACTTCTTCTAATTCTTCATAATCAATCTTTATTTTCATATTTTGAGCAAATCGATTAAACATTACTTTAGTCTTTTTAACATTTATCTTTAGTCCTACTTTTCTACTTTCATCTGCTAACTCCTGCAACATTTCCTGCAGCTCTGAAGCATTATTTGCAAAAACAACTACATCATCTGCGAAATCTAAATGACTTAAATACTCTCCATTTACTTTCACTCCTTTAATTTCCCATTTTAATCCACAAAATACTTCTTGCAGCACTGCTGTAAAGAGTTTTGGAGATATTGAATCACCTTGTCTTACACCTTTCTCAATGTTGATATTCTTTAAAATATGACAATATCCTGGATCTATACCTTGATGATCCAATGCTTTAATCACTGAAGAAATGTGTATAGAATCGAATGCCTTTTCATAATCTACAAATCCAAAACAATGATAACTCATATTCATTTGTCCTTTCTATGACTTCTCTCAATACCTGGATATGATCTATTGTACTAAAACCATTTTTAAATCCAGCTTGTTCTCTTGTTTGGTGGAAATCCAAAGTTCTCTGTAGACGAGCTGTAATTATCTTGGTAAAAATTTTATATAAAACTGATAAAAGGCTGATAGGTCTGTAATTTCTAATATCTTCTTTATCACCTTTTTTAAATGTTAATATTATTACTGCATTCTTCCAATCTTCCGGTACAACTATCATTTAGACATTTGGTATATAACTTTGCTAAAATTGTTTCTATTTCTTCACCTGCTTCTTTTAATATATCAATTATAATTCCATCATTTCCTGGAGCCTTTCCTTTCTTCATACACTTAATTGTATGTCTCACTTCTTCATTTAAAATTCTGGCCAATTCGGAAGATGTAATAGATATAGGAGGTACTTGTTCTTTATTACTATATAATTCTTGATAAAAATCTTCTACCAATTTCATGATGTCATCTCTCTTTTTAGTAATAATTCCATCTTTTTTTCTTATTGCAGATATAAATTTCCTACCAATACCAAAATGTTGTTTAACATTTTTGAGACTTTTATTTTCTTCTACAGCTTTCCTTGCTATTTCACAATTATACTTTCTTATATCATTTTCAACTCTTTTCCGTACCATTTTACAAAATTCGAGATATTCAATTCTTTTTAATACATCATTTTTGTATATCTTCATATTTTTTCTTTTCTTCATAAATTCTCTAGTCTCAGTAGAAATTTTATTAGTCAATTGCTGCTTTTTTCTACCAGCTATGTTTGTTGCAGTTTTTAAAAGTGTATCAGTTATTTTCATATTAATTTCATTCAAATCTGAATCATATTCAAAATTTCCTAACACTTGAAACCTATTTGTAAGTTCTAATTTAAATTCATTAGAATGTTTCTGAAGATTAGGAATATCAACTGTAAATATTGTTTTTCTTAATAATTTTTGTCTCTCTAGTTTTACATTAACACGTAACTTACACCTTACTAATCAATGATCACTTCCTGTGTTAAATTTATTAAGAACATTACAATCTTGAAATATGTATTTTCTGTTAGTCAAAATATAATCCAATTCTGCTGTACCTTCATTTGGATGCTTCCATGTCCATTTCCTTTTAACATTTTTCTCAAAAAATGAATTCATAATATAAAGTTTTTCTTTTTCTGCAAACTCCACAAGTCTATGTCCTCTCTCATTTCTATTACCATAACCAAAATTACCTGCAACACTTTCATCTTTCATTTGTTTACCAATTCTAGCATTAAAGTCTCCCATAACAATTTTAAAATGTTGTTTACTCTGATCAAAAGCCTTTTGTACATCCATGTAAAAATCTTCTACTACTTCATCACTATGAGAACTTGTTGGGGCATAAACCTGAATTATCTGCATTTGGTATCTGCTATTAAGTTGTATAACTAATCTTGCCACTCTGTCCGATACACCATCAATCTCCACAATATTGTTCTTCCACTTTTTATTTATAATGAATCCTACTCCACTTGTATTTCCAATATGTGTGCCTTTATAATAGAGTATATGTCCACTTTTTAAATCAATTGTTTCTTCTCCTTTTCTTCTAACTTCACAAAGTCCAATAATGTCCCATTTAATATAAGACAGTTCTTCTTCTAATTCTTGCAATCTTCCTTCACTTGAAAGTGATCTGCAGTTGTAAGTACCTAAATAAAAAGTCGTCATCAAATGGCAGCCTGGGTCCGCAATCAGGGGATTCTTAGCACCCTCTGCCTTCGGCCACCAACTGCTGCCTTGGTTGGTGACTTTACAGCCTCCTGGGAATAAGGGCCAGGATTTATTTTTGTCTGTCATAATTGTATATATGTATTGGAAAAATATTTATCATTTACACAAACATTCATTCTGTCTTATCATGCACTGAGAAGAAAGACCATAGTGTTTCTTGATCTTAAACTCAGAGGTAAAAAGCCAATAAACTCACCACGCTGGCTAATGCATGTTGGTGAGCAGCCAATCCATGTTCGTATACTATATGAATAATCACATAGTAATAACAACTGCAACGACAAGAATGTATGGAGTGGACATTAGGAATTTGCCCTACTCGGTTCCTTTAAGGCCTTCAAGAGGAATCAAAGGGTCTCCTTTCAGTTAATAGCAAACTCCTTTCTGCAGCTGTTTTCTCTATTACTTGTCATTAACTCATTTTTATTTCAATAAATTTGAAATTTCTTACACACATATATGAAATCAGTAAGATATACATACATGTCTACTATATATAAAAACTAAATTAAACAGAATATCATAAAATCCTAATGACTTTTGTCTGTATGTTCATATATATAGACTTCATACCCGTGTATTCTTAGTTAATATATATATATTTACACACAGCAATCAGGTTTGAATATATTACTGCAATATTTCACAAGTCATATTCTTAAAGAATATTTTTAACAAATTTGTTTACTACCCCCCATGATAAGTGACTAACTTTTCATTAATCAATATACTGACATTGATATTAAAAAAATGAGTAGTATTTAAAAATTTATTCAAAATTAATTCTTTTAGAATCTGACTTATGAATTATTGTGGTAACATTTAGACTTAGTTGTTCTTTAATATTCTTAATATTAAGTAATTAATAACCAAAATATCAAACAATAATACAAAATTTATCAAATACTAAAAGGGGCTGTAGAATTTAGCATGATATGCTAAAAAATAAATAAATTCTTTTTTAAATCAAATAATAGCAGATTTTATCTAATTATTAAAATAATTTGTTTGCAATTCAAATGGATTTTTATTTGTATTTCACATATATAATGCTTTTATGAAAGCACTTTTTCATAACTTTCCTTCCAACATAAAACTTTTTTTTTGCAGATTAAATCTGTCTTAATATTCTAAAGACAGATTAATTTTATACCAGAAACAAGTTCACATAATTCTGTTTTTCTTTTTTTCCAATGTTAAATGAAGCAGATGGATTGCATAAAGCTCAGAGAGAATATGGGTAGTTACTTTAAGGATTACTGGTTTGTTTTCACTGGCCTTGACTTTTAATCTTTCATGGAGCCACTTACTTTGTGATTTCATAAAATGTATTTAAAAATATAATAATTCAATTGCTTTTCAAGAACCCTTCCCCCATACACAAAAGTAACCTTGATAATCTGCATATGTTTTTTAAATATAATATTTCTTTACACTTTGTTTTTCAAAATATATATTTCAGAATAACAATAACAGGATTAATTATTAATTTTCGGTACTAGTCTGTTAGCAGGGCATGCCGCTTGATGGCATTGTTGCTATGCAAAAACAATCAAATGAAATGTTACCGGGCTGTCTGCCAGCGATTTTTTCTTTCTACCCTACATCTTTTTTTTTTCTTTTGGTAGTTTTTTTCTATTACATCTTTAATTTTTTTTCTTTACACAAACACATCTTTGCCACTGATATAGTCAACCTAATTTTCTACTAATCAGTTTTTAAATCCCTTAATTATATCTTGTTTTCAATAACCAAATAAACATATTTTTAATAATTTCTAATCTTGTACACAGTTACTGATTTACTTTATTGATTTTACAAATTTTAATTAGAAATTTATTTTATCATCATCATTATTATTATTTAAATACACACACCCTCAAACACTGCTACCTTAGACACACTATCACAATACATATGTATGTAAAAAAGATGTGATTTATTTTATGAAATTCACAATTATTAATGTGAAGCCTTTTTATACAATTAATAAGCATAAACACAAATATATTCTAGTTAAGTAAAAACTTAATTAATTTTATTTTTTCATAAACTTCATCAATTAAATTCAATATATGTATAATGCAGTGGAGTCCTGTGAAATTTTTAAACAGGGATGCTTTATTACAGTATCATCACCAAAAAGTACGCAAGGAAAACAAACATAGCACTTCTAATTTCACAACCATACAACCATTTTATTTTTCCATACTAATCATTATTAGAAGATCTAATGTATTTTTAATTTTTACTAACTGCTGTTTGACGAATAATGTCTGGAGTAGATCAATCTTTACTTTTTATTTCAATTTTTTCATGTAATGATAATTGGGAAAATATTTTTTTTATATAAATTCAACACTAGCATCCATTGTGATAAATGTTGATTACAAGAAAAACAACAGAATATTTTATTTTCCATCCTAAATGAAAACAACCAAAATTTATTTGCACTAAAGAGAATCCAGAATAGATAAAAAAAAATACCACCCTCAAATGACTATTGATGCTGTGGCACCAAGCAGCTCCAATGGCACTAGTTACACACATTAATAAAAGCAAACAAAAATCAGTTGAACTTACTAAAATTCACTTAATATGACATTTCTGGCACAGCCATAGATAGCAGCACCTTTGAGTAGAATCTCGAGCATCGCTTAAAATAATTCTTTTTAAAAATGGTTTAATTAGTTGTATTTACATAATAGTTATGCCATATATTGAATGAATATTATATTATTGATATTTTCAAGCACAAATTTAATAATTAATTTTTTTCTGAGAAATCTGCAGTGCTTATGGACCAGCCATCACTGGTAAAATGTAAACAATTAAATAATTAATACATTATACATACATCTTATAACATTGCTAAGAAACGATAATTTAAGCAGTCTTTATTGATTCATTGTTTAACAAAGATTATGACATTATATATAATAATCAAATTCTGATCTGTAAACTATAACAATACATGACTCCCAGAATTTGATTATTATATACAACTGTATATTTTGTATCATAGTTAAACAATGAAACAACAGAGGGTGTTAAAGGCTCTTATTAAAAAATGAAAATTGCACTTGTTAACAATAATACATATGGTACACGGTATATTATCAATTTTAATTTATTTTATTTTTTAACATTTTGCATATAGATTCAATTGTAAATGCAAGATCTGAGTTTTGACTCATAACATACCGTATAAGTTTACGGATGCGCAGTGGCATATATGTATGCATATATATATATATATAAATGTATTTGTTTTTATATTTAGAAACAATACATTCACAGATTACCAATAAATCAGTGAGGCAAATCTGAAAGTATCTATGTTAAAGTTTGCTACGTTAAATTAATCCAATTAGAACATAAGTACCAAAGACTGCTTTTTAAATCATTCTTAGTCATCTAAACAGATTTATGACTGTAATTAATATTTGAAAGATTTTTTGCAGAATATGGTCACAATGTTTATTATTTTTATTATTATTATTAGTGTTATCATTACTAGGCACTACTTGCATCTTCAAATTTCATTTAAATAGATGAAAATAATATTTTCTAAACCTAAAAACCACAATGGGTTCACTGAGTAAAATCAATAGACACTGCATGATGTAAAGTCATACATTTATAATCAGTTTATATATATTGGCTTATCATTTGGTAGAGAGCATCTTTTACTATTTTTCAAATAAATGAATGGTTTAAAATTGCAAATATCCACAGTTTTGGGCCTATGCTGAAATACATATAGATCAACAACACTAGATAGCAATAAAACAGATACTCACAACTGTTTTCTAGTTTGCTATTCTTATTATAAAAGCATACTGATTTTACCATAACCATTCCCTGGTGATAAGTAATTTCTCTACCAGAATATTTCAAAGTCATAAGAATCTGACTTTCACAACTCATCTAGTATCCATTGATTTTCAGGTTTCTAAAGTTGAAAAAAATGTTACTATTAACTGATATTATCATTACCTTTAATATTTTTAAAGTTTCATTCAATGTCAGGCCTTTTCCCAATAAGACAGCACCTTCTGCAGCAATCCTGTTGCATCTAAAATAGTTTAAAATCACATATATTGTAATCTCTATGACAGAGTTTACATACATTGCTTTTTGTAAATGTATATGCATTTTTTATTATGTCTTCTACAATGTTGTAAAAGTCATGTGTGTAAAATAAATTAAGAAGTTAAAAATAATAATAATAATAATTGTAAGAAATTAAAAATTTATTGCAATTCTTTATTGTAAAATAAAACTGACTATTGAAAATACTAAGTTATTATGGAAACCAGTTACAAAATTAAGAAAAAAATCTCTTAGTTCTCTTTTCCAACAAAAGGTGGAAACATATCAATTCTTCTTTGTGCCACGTGTATAATAAAAAGCCAAAAATTTTTTAATGCTTATCTATGTGAATATAATGCAGTTAATGCCTCAGAAGGATCCTCCTGAACTTTCCATTGGTGTAGCTTATTATGGAGTTGTAAATATAAAAATGCCTTAAGAATCAACAATAATTCTCCCAACCTAGTAACTGATTGCAGATGCTAAAATATATGACTTTTGATCACACAAGAAAACCTGCCATCCAATTATATGTTTGTCAAATAAAACTACTCTACCATAAATGGATAATAAATTGTGTAAATTTGATATTTTCCATCACAAGGAAGAAAACTAAATGGAAAAAAGCCATGAATAAATTGAAAATATTAAGTAAGAATCTTTATGGCCATATCTATATCTCAATTCAGAAGTCTTTCAATGTGAAAGAAAACTGAGCTCAACTGGATAAAAAATAGGTAATTTAATAAAATTCATATAAAACTGCTATGATTTGTTAGAAATAAAAACATTTTCTGTCACACATGTTTTCTATACTAGCAAATTTATGTAAATATGAATTGTTATTATTTTTATTATATTTGTTAATTAAAATTAGTGTTAATATTATTAATAATTTTGTTGCTCATTTATTTCTCATCTGAATTCCAAATAGATTATTTTGCTTTGTCTTATAATAATAATATCATAAATTTAAAGAAGATAATAGACAATATGGCTGGAACTGCATAAAGGTTTGTCTTTCATATATGCCCAGTCTGATCATTATTTGTGACTATTATAAATTAGTTAATAAAAAGTAAAAATTGTACAGTCACTGTTTGTAATTACCATTTGGTATTCTTATTCCCCTAAACTGAATTAATTCATGAATATTTTCATTTTATTATATCTTGTTACCAATTACCATTGTTAGTAGCATAATAGTACTAGTAGTGTAGTTGGGTGGATACAAACTTACCATTACAATATATATAAATGTGTGTGTTTTATAAATCATGTTTTTAGAAACAACCAGATATTTGACAAAATTAACTGGGTAAAATAGTAATCACGCAGTTATTGGAGATATAATAATTGTACCATATGGTTGTGAATGAACAGTTTGGCTTAAATTTGGTATATTTTTATATTCATTTGTTTGAAGAAACTTCCATATAGATGGTAGTTTTATTATTTCATTATATTTATTAATGCAATTTGATCTTTTAAAAATTTTTATAATCTCCCTAAATACTCTTTGATGATGATTGTTTATATGGATATGATTTTAATATCTGAGCAATCTATGTAATGGCTAGTGAGTATAACATGGAGAGCAAGTGCTGAAGATGTTGAAAAAAAATTTACTGCATAAATCAATTCACCTCTTTTCGCACTTATACAATGATTGCTCCTTCCTATATATGTCATTTAGCACATACCACAGAGAGTCTCATAGACTTCATGTGTTTCCAGAGAAATTATATCATTAGGTTTGGTTAGAATAGTACTAAGCTTATGTTCAATGGAGATTCTTCCCTTAATAAAAAATTAATAGGATATTCTTCAATCTCAGCATACTTTCAAAAAGTGTATGCACACTTTACAAAATTATTTTTTGCTACAAATATTACTATTATTATAAAATGCTATGTCATCATAAATTTAATACTAATAAATATTATATATATATCAATCTATCTATCCACATCCCTAAGATAAATTTTTAGATTTATAATTTTGAAAATTACAATTTCTTTTTAAAAAACAACAACACATAATTAATAAAAATTACCTTAAATCTAATTCTTCTAAAGCATAGTTAGTAGCCAAAGCAATTCCAATATGGTGCACTCCAGTATTACATATTCCGTTGTTAGCAAGATTCAACTTTTTCAGCATAACATTATTAGAAAGTCCTTTGGCTAAAAGCACTGCTCCTTTCTGCCTAATGGAATTCCAAGATAGATCCAGTTCTTTAATAGAAGTATTATTAGCCAGAACAGATTTGAAGTAAATACCACTCTTATCACCGATTTTATTTTTACTAAGATAAACATTTTCCAGACTTGACGATTTCTACAGATGAAAGAAAAAATTACATGAATTTAAAAAATAAATGAATAAAAATTAAAATTAGTTATTAATATTTTCATCAAACCCATCCATATATATATATATAGGCATACTTCTAATTACTAAACTTAAAAATGATTCTGGCAGTAATATAATGAAAGCTTGCTCAGTGCATTATAAAACTTTTGAACTTAGTTGTTATCTTTTCATATTAACTCAATTATAATGAGTTTATAAAATTGACATTTACATCACTAATTTTTAAATTCTAATTATCAATTTATGTATTCATTTGCCTAAACATTTAATTATTTCATACCTTTATAATGTGTAAGCCAAATTGCTAAACATTAATTTAGAAGATAAACAGCCTCTTCTGAACTGAATATTAAGTAAGATAACTATTTAAGGTGCAAATTGAGTGTGTACAAAAATAACATATTAAAAAAACAGTACTTGTTTAAAATATTATTCCCTACATAGTGGAGATCCAAGGATTAAAGATTTCTGGATCAATTCTCAGCTAATGAAAGTATAAAAAATAATCTCAATATAGTCTATTGGTGTGATCTATTACTTTCAACTTGCCATATGGGTGCTCAATTGACATAGAAAGCAACTATTTATACAATTATCATTTTGCTATTTATATTATGTGATTTTACATTAGGAACAATACTAAGTGAAAAATATGGATACATGCAGATCTTCATTTCATGAAAACCATCACTGATTTTATTGAATCAACTAACCTACATGGAATGCAGTTTAGTTGATATGCAGATGACATCATAATTAAAAAACCTAAAAAAATTTCATTTAACAAATATTCAATAATTGTTTGTTCAATTGTTAAATAAAATTTTGCATGTTTTTGTTTTGTTTCTAAAGGCTGAACTTACAAACAGATTAGAATGACTCAGTCCAGAAATAATAAGCCTTTACTTTAATTTCTAAAACACTAAGATAAACTTAGATAAATTTTATTAGTATAAAGGGTTTCTTGAATAAATGTAATACATTTATTATAATTACCACAAAACACATCTATTGATTATTCAATCTCACAATAAGTGGCAGATCTAAAGTAAATGTGAAACCTTAAATATAGTGATTTGCATATCTAATTGCAATGGTTGTAACTGGAGTTCAAATCTTAATATAACTTGATTTTTCAGATTACAAGTAAATTTAGAATTTTTCTATCAGATAAATAGCTCATACCCAACCTAGCTAGACACATAATTGATTGATAATGGATGTTTAATTATTCTTAGATTAAAAATAAGACAGACTCTCATAACCAGATAATTGGAAATTATTCTTTACTTCATCATTGCTGCTCTGAAAAGAGATCATGAAAAGGTTTGTCTTTACCTTCAAGAGGTAATATGAAATTTTAACTATTACATTCATGATATAAAGATGTACTTTTAATATAAAATATAATTATTATATTCAGAAAATTATAAATTTTCCTTTTATTAACAATTTTATGTTGAATACATCTTGAAACTAATATTATTATTTTTTGGAGAGGATGAGATTGTTAGAATAGGATGCAAAGTTTTAATTTTTGCTTCAGATGAAAAAGTAAATAAATCCAGCTTTGAGCCTGTACATACATTAAAAATATATGTGATAACATATAAAAATAATCACATGAATTATCTAATGTAAGAAATTATAGTTATAAACTAACAAGGAAGTATTCCAACTACAATTCTACTTTAAAACACACTTTATATATAGTTAGAATGTTATAAATATTAGTTTTTAAAAATCAGATATAGCAAATAAATGTAAAAAAAAATAAGTTAATAATCAATAAATTTCACTAGTGCAGTGTTTAGTTTGTAACTATATAGAAGATATTCATCTCTCCTCACCAGCACCATTAAACGGTAATATCTAAAAGTGAAAGCATGAATATATAAATCATTCTTTTTAAATCATACTCTCACTTCTAGACACTTAAGATTGGCTCATATAAATATATTTGAGTTTGAAAATAAGGTGGTCATTATTTTCTCAAAGTCTCTACCTTGTGACTGGTATGAGAATATCCTTGCACTTTAACATCACTGTTTAACAATGCTAGTGAGAAGGGATGATTACCTTCTATATAAGTATGACTAAACACTGTGCTAGTAAAACTTATTGACTATTACATAAGTTAACTTCTAATATTAATACAAAGTAAATTATAATATTCCGTAAGTGCTAATAAGATTGTTAATAAAAGAAATGGATTTAAATTGAAAGATTTATATATTCACAATCTCACTTCTAGACACTTAAGATTGGCTCATATAAGTGCTTTTGAGTTTGAAAATAAGATGGTCATTCTTATTTTCTCAAAATCTCTATCTTGTGATTGGGGCAAGAATGTCCCTGCAGTTTAACATCATAGTTTAATGGTGCTAGTGAGGAGGATTGAAAATCTATATAATTACAAAAAAAATTAAAATGTCAGTGAAAAAAACAATAAAGCTAAATCACATAAATGTAAAGTATTGAGAGTAACATTAGTTTAACAAATTCACAGATCAAGCAGTCATCAGTTTAACAAAATGGCTGAATCTCAACTTAAAAAAATAAAACATCATGTAAAATCAAGATTTAATTGATTGATGTGGTAGATGAATAAAAAAATTTCATAATTAATATGAAAGCTAATACAAATGGCTCTTGATTTGAATGAATGTGATGCATTTTCAAAAAACAATTGGAGGTAACATTTTCAAAGGTAGAACAAAATCTAAAAGATTTCATTTAACAAATAGTGAACTGTTGCTTATTCAATCACTGAATAACATTGTTTAGGCTTTTGTTCTGTCTCTGAAGATAGCACTGATGATGAATGTTAAGAGAACTTACAAATATATCTAGTCAAGAAATGAATCATTTATTTTTATGATTTTTAAAATATAATATTGAAATACAGCATGTGGTTTGGTGCAGTTGGTAGGCCATCTGATTTGGGATTGGGAGACCCCGGGACCAATTTTGGTGCTCGCAGGTCTGGTGCTTAAACTTCTTATGAACTCCTAAGCAATAAAGTTGTATATCTTTTTTTATCCTATGTAGTTTGGAATAATTGGTAGAATGTCCGACTTGGGATCAGGAGACCCTAGGTTCAATTCTGGCTAACAGTATTCTGGCATTCAAACTTTTTATAAACCCCTAAGCAATAAAGCCATTAGCAATTTTTTATTTAAATGGCAAATTCAAATAATTTAACCAAAGAAAGTCTTATTATTTGTTATAATTTAGATGAGCTGAAACAATATTTTCTATTTGCATATATGTGTAGAGATGATAATCTGGACCAATTGATGATTGCTGGTTTAGCATGAAGTAGGTATATTAAAACAGGCTCTCTATACATATTGCCACTCAGTGCAAACAATAGTAATCAATGAATACCAGAAGGCTTGTGCATAAAATCCCCATCTAGTGCCTACTCATCCAATATCCCCAGACTAGTTTCGGGGTTGTGGCCTTTGTCAGAAACTAGTCTGGGGATATTGGATGAGTAGGTGCTAGATGGAGATTTTATGCACAAGCCTTCTGGCATCCATTGATTACTCTGGCTTGCACTAAGTGGCAATATGTATAGAGATTTTTGCCTGTTTTAATAATAGTTATGAGAAAGCATATGAAATGGTGGTCGTGTAATGCTTATTGGCTTAAATACGTATATTGGTAATTATTTATCTTTTTGACATATATGTGTTCAAGTGTATTAATGTTATGAGAAAGAGTGGAGGGTGGTGGGTCATGTGAAAGTCTGTGCTCATATATCCTATATATTATATTAGACAAAGCAAAAGTTGATAAGAAAAAATGAAATAACAAGTAAATATTTGCATTTAAAATCTACAGTAGTCTTATTCCAAGCATCAAACTAATTAAGCAGTTTGAAAATTACTGAGCTGTTTTGCTGGTAAAGATGATCTATAATAAAATATTAACATACCGCTAATGCTTTCCCAAGAAAGACCAAGCCTTTATCACCAATTACATTCCCTATTTAATAGAAATAGTTTAACATTTATGTATTTACATTCAATATAATTATGTTAACTTTGACTTTAATTAAAAATTATCATTACTTTTATATGCATGCATTAATACCCATATTTTATTATGATGACATATATTGAAAAATTATCAACAAGTAAATAGTATAAAATAATTAAACACATATGCATATACATAAAAATTAAATATAGACCAAAAATTTATAAAAACAGTCAGTCATGTATACAAAGCATGACTCATGAAATTCAAAATTGTAAATCATTAATATAAAAATTCAAATCAACCCTCTCACATCTCAAACGCATTTTTGATATAACCATATCCCTATTCAATACGGTGTACTTCAATAGTAAATACCATATATGTTATAATTGTGGATTCATTCACACTTTGAAAATAGATAGCCACATTTACAATACATGAAAATAAATGTCAGACAGTCATTGCAATATGGAAATCAAATGTCTGAACCTCTAGCTTATGCGACAAGAGTGATTCAGAAATACATATATGATGATAGAGAGATGTTCTGAATTTTTACATTAGATGATGGTTTAGAATCTTACACATTTAGGTCTAATGAGGAATGGATTATAAATCCATAAATTAATTGTTTTTATATGTCAAGTATATGTAGCATTGGATATATTTTTGTTTAACTCTATTCTAAAAAAGTATCTGAAAATTATTCTACATGAATTAGTGCAGTGCTATAATGATAGATTAAAGAGATAAAAATTCTGATACAATCCTAGCTGAATAATATATATATATATCAGCTTGATTATTTGAATGGAAATATCAGATATGATGTCTCACTTGAATGTTCACATATCTCACAACCTCCTTTTTACTTCAACAATTTTTTTATTTGTAATTTAATTCATTATTTATTTATTTAATGTAAGGATTTTTTAGACAGCATAACTAACTATTAAGAAAATATAAGAGAATTTGTAGAGATTACAAACAGGAGATAGAAATGACCAGTATCTTTATAAAATTCATCAATTCTATCACTGTGACCATAAATTTGATGGTCATTAATTATATAATTCATAGTTTGTATTTCTTCAATCTACATAAGTCAGTGGCTGATAAATTCTATTTATTAAATAGATGACTGCAATAACCATGAGTTGCCCTGAATTTATTGTTAAGATTCCAACAATGTCTAAGAATATCAAATCTAGATGACTTTATGGTATATATGCCAAAAAGAAATTTGTTTAGAATCTCATATTAAAAAGACCATTTTTATGCCATAATTCTTCAGTTGTCTAATTTTAATTCAATATCTAAAAAGTAAATCTTGATTTGAGACAAATCTTAGGTAGTGAAACTATATCCTGAATTATTGCCATGCTTGATCTACTTAACAGTTTTTTATATATCTTCCATGAAACAATTTCTCTTTTGATATCTGGTATAGAAATATGTGAAAGAACAAGAAGTCAATGCAAAGAAGTAAACTTGAGTGTACAAGTAGTATTTCTTATAAAAATATTCAATTGAACATTGACATTTTAATATGGACACTTTTTCTCTAAATAGGAGCATACTATTTACTTAAAATATGCTAATGTTAAAGAAGCTGTCCATAAATTGCTTATATCATAATACCAAATACTTCCAAAAAGATCGCTTGCAGAAATTATTTTAGATATAACCTAAATAACAGAGTAGGATTATGATTTAGGCCATGATTGTAAATGAAAAGTTGAATATACCGTCTTTTAATTATTATTATTTTCATTATTTATGATCAATTAATAGAAATAAAGCAAATATACACGTTACAAAAATTAAAATGCCATAAACAAAAGAATTAATTTCCTAAAATACAAAAGTAATAAACAATAACAGTAAAGGCAATGTTATATTTTTCTATGGTAAATCTGAATGATCACTACAATATATTCTCATAGAAGATTGATTTGATTAATTCAACTCCATTCAAGAATAGTCTATACAAATATATGAATTATTTCAAAACAATTTGTTCAAGTTAATTTAGTTTAGCCACATTCAAAATAAAGTGTTTTAACTACATTAGTTCAATTACTATACATACATAATTTGTTGTTTTTTTTTTTTTTTTTTTTCAAAGTTTAAATGGATGTCATCACTAACTTTTTTAATTGTAGGATTAAAAAAGTAATATCAGTATATCTTTCCCTCTCATTTTCAATAAATAAATTAAGATGAATAAATAATCTTTCTCATGTGTCCTAGCATCGGCCGGAAAGCAAACCCGCTAACTCAGGACAACTGCTTGTAAGGCAGCCGTGTTGACCCCTCGACCACCAGTAGTGATATGTGATTATATTAGATCTGTTTTACAATAAAATTCTTCCCAATTTTAATCATATAAAGAATCTTTTTATTTTTATCTCTTAATCAAAACAAAACCTAGAGAATAGACTTAATCTTCCAAGTCAGTTTAAAAATTTGTCACATGACTTTCATTTTTGAGATTAAATGTAGCATAGTAGAATAAAATATATGGTTATTACTTTTTAAATAAAATAATAAATGTGTCATTTAAATAGAAACAACTATCCTGATTGGGATCATCATTTGTCAGCGATAAACGCCATAAATGAGAGTTCGCAAAACAATGGATCTACAAAAAAATTACATTTTTATGGCACCAATTCCAAAACCAAAAAAAAACCAATGAAGATGCAAGAAAATGGTGGCCTTTGAGCGTTTCATCACCAGATTTTCAATTGGATGGATGGTTGAAGAGTTGGAGCATGGAGTGAATTGAGGCCTGTCCATTAAAGTATGAAGATTTGCTATCTTAATATATATCTGAGCACTTACAGCCTATATGTGTAGAGATAGTAATCTGGACCAACTGATGATTGCTGGTCTAGCATGAAGTACTATATTGGTGATTATTTATCTTTTCAACATATATGTGTTCAAGTGCATCAGTGGTATGAGATAGAGTGGAGAGTGGTGGCTCATGTGAAAGTCTGTGCTCATATACCCTATATATTACATACTTTAAAATAATTGATCAAATGTTTATTATATCTTTTCCCAAGATTTCTGTTTTAAAATTTATATTAAAAATAAACTTTATAAAGTACAAAGGAAGGGGGGTAAAAAACTGAAAAAAATTATTCTGAAATATTATTTACAAAAGCAGTTTTAATTTATACAAAATGCATTTAATTTATTTATTTTTAAAAAGCACATTACTCATATGTCACTAATATTAACAAAGATTTCACTATTAAAGTATGTATGAACTTATACACCTAGATGCAAATTACCTGATAAATTGAGTATTTTTATAGTAGTACTGTTCTGCAATCCTGCTGCTAAAGCTCGCACTCCAACAAATCCTAACTGATTATTTGAAACATCCTAAAAATGAAATTGGCATAATTTAATATTTTGAAAACAACCCCATGATGATTGAAAATATGATTATCAATAACAGCAGTATGGTATGAATAATAGAGTGAAAACAAAATGAAACATTTTTTCTTACACAAAGTACACTTTAAAAATTATTTAACAAGATCAATATCACTAATAGAAATTTCATCTTTTTTTTCTTTTTATAACTTGTGAAGAGAATCATTAATATCATTGCTTATTAAAATCACAACTCTATTACTTTTTGTGGTTGAATATCAGAAAGACTTCTGAATGATGCATTTGGTTGTAGTTTGCTGGACAAAGACGCCGCTGGATCAAGGGCCTGGGAATGTTCATATATTATAGTTTTGGTGTGATAATGGCGCTATCGAGCGGCATCTTTGTCCAACAAACTACTACCGATTTGTTTAGCTTTATGTAATTGAAATGAAAGAAGCTTCATTATTTGCTCAAAGCTCTAATCACTAAGAATCATTAAAGTTTCGGATGTAGCTTTAAGTATGAGATGTTCAATTAAAAGGAAGCTAACAAAAACTATTACCAATCAGCACCATATTTATGGATAGAAAAATGCTAAATGCTGAAACAGACTTAGGGTAGAAAACTTAAATTTCTTATTTATCGAATTTATTTGTAAAAGAGTAAATATATTTTTCCTATTCTGGTTCTGTCATCTTGAATATTCAATAGATCACAGATGGTAATGCTTAACATATCACTATCCAGTAATGTCTTGTCCAAATACCAGATTAGTTTCTAACTTATGTGTAGGCAGGGTCATGTGATGTTCGGTTGGTGTTATTGTTATATGGTTAGTTGAATAATCAATGTTTATTTAAATATCAAAGCAATCTGATTCCTATGTCAGGTTAATTAGGCTTCTTCCAATAGAGGATGCTGGTTACCTGTGCAAGCAAGTTTAATTTCTTTTTGATTATCAAATAAATTATCTTTATGATAACCAAGTAAATTTTAATTAGACATCCATTCCTTTAAAAAAATATTACTTCAACTTTACTTTTACTTTAAATGTAATTATAGGAGATTTGAACACAGACTTTCAAACTCTCTTCAGCTATCCACTCAATCTCATACCCCTGATACACATGACCACACACATGTGAAAAAGATAATGATCTCCAATATACATATTTCATGCTGAACCAGTACTTATCAGTTGGTTCAGTTCATCGTCTCCCACATATATATATATAATCAGTGCTCAGTTTATATTAAGATAGCAAATCTTCAAACTTTAATGAATAGGCTTCAATTGAAGGAAGCTTGAAACTCTGCATTCAAATCCCCTATAATTATATTTAAACTCCAAGTATATAAAATTATACTTGTATTCACATTTTAATTTAAATGTAGATTTATAAGACATTAAGCTACATAAATAACCTCATTCATATGATTAATATAAAAGTTTATACTCCAAGAGCTACTTCACATCTCAATTTATTTTCTCAGAAAAAATATATACAATAAATATGCCCTCTGAAAGTTTGTTATGGCATTTTGCTTGTTATATTTAACAACTCAAATAATAGAAATAGTTTAGCAAAAATTACCAATAATAATGACAGAAATAATCCATATGACTTCAAATAATAATAATAGAATTAGTTCAACATATAACAAGTAAATATATATATTTTTCTTTAAAATGAAAAAATGTCTGCTTTCTCTTCAGTAATTTTACATGCCCACATATCAATAAGGAGATTACTATAATCTTTTCATATCTGCATTAAAGAATGCTTTATGACATAAAGCACAAACAATAAGAGATAAAAATTCCTTGTACATTTTTCAATAAATTGCATCAGAAAATATAAAATAATTAATTAGACTAGCTAATGAAGAGCTATAAAAAAATTAGGAAAAGCTTTAATAAATAAAATATGCATAAAATAGAATTATAGTAAATATAAGCAATAACAACAATAATAATTGCTTTCCAGGTGCACTGTAATATAAACAATTTTGTCCAGCAGTCTTCCTCAGAATTATAAATCAGGGTTTACCCTTCAAAATAAATGTATTAATTGCATATGGAAGCTGATTACTACTGATGTTATTACTTATATTTGCTACAGCATAGTACATGCAAAAATAATAGAGGAAAAAGATAAATTATTTTGTTATAAACGTAGAACTCCGTTTCTAAAACAAAAAATTAAATATATCAATTCTGCTATTCTGTCATAATTTTAGATAAGTGTATATAAAAAACAAAGTAATGGATATATAAAATACTTACCAATTCTGAAATAAAAGAATTTGAGAGAAGTAAATCGCCTAATATTACACCTTCATCATCTCCTAAACAGTTGTTTGAAAGTATCAGTGATGTAATGCTGTTATTCACCTATTAATGTTACACACAATTTAAAATTAAAAGCAACAAAATATCATACAAGTTTATTAGTTTACTCTTCACCATATTCCAGAGCCATCTAGAGAAAGTCTAAATAATTAATGAATGCTATGACAGTGGTGTTTATATCAATATAAAAAACCAGTTTCTCGCTTTTGCTTTGTCAAAGACAGTTGCTTATTTTTAACATAGTTTATTGATTAAATCTAAAGAATAATGGATACAATGATAGATTAGAGAGTAATAGACTACACAATATCATTAATATATTTATATAAAACAAGTCAAAAATATTAATCTTTATTTACAAATTTGCAGGTAATGAGAGAAGGCTCCATGTAGCTGAATGAATATCAAATGGGCTAGAGTTTAATCTCTTGTTTTGGTTTTGTAATTAGGCTATAAAATAGTGATTCATAATTGGATTATGTTAGAATTAAAAGTGAAATGAAATCTTAGAAACCAAAAGGTAAAGATTATGAAAGTTGTGGCTCTAATATTTGGAAATAGCTTCTTTCTAGATTCTTAAGTTAATTTAGAAATGGAGTGTGAGAATGAGTTCCATTGATTATGATATTTCTATATGTATTTCAAGGCAATGAAAAATGAAATGATCCATAGTTTCTTCATTCTGACACATAGTGAACATGTGTTATCAATGTTACATGTTGATCCTAGCCAAGATAAAAAAAATTAGTGAAAAGACAATGAATTTGATTTTGATTAAAAACTCAAAATATTTAAGTTCTAGAAATCAGCATTTGAGCCTTTTAATAATCTAATGATTAGTGAGTCATAGTCTTAAGTGAAAAACATTTTCTGAGAGGGTCAGGTATGCTATTTTGCAAGCATCCCAATATTTGACTCTGTTTGCCTATAAGAAGAATTTTTGCATATGCTAATTATAATAATAATAAAGTTGTGCTAACACACATATAAAGTAATGCTGTATAAATTAACAAATTAATTGTAGTCACCAAATTAAAATGGCTAAGCGCTTACAAGAAAGTGTATTTCTCATAATCATAGCCTGTTATGACTCTCTCATTGGAGTCACTAACAAACTTTATGCAAATGAGTCAATTAATCCATCTTTTGTTGAATATAAATATATTAGGTGGTGGTGATAGAATATCTGTAGGTGTTATTTTTATTATTTCATATACATCAGGAAGTAGGTTTTGAAAAGTAAGACATTAATAGAATATTGCAAATAATGAAAATAAAATATAAAGACATGCCATTGAATTTGGCTGGACTCTATATTTTACTGATTGAAATTGCGACCGATGTCTTATTCCAAAATAGCTAAATGCAAAGTGAATTAATCTTTTTAATAAAATAATTAGTATACTTGATTGTAGGCATGTAAGAAGTTAATTTATTTAAGTTAATTATTTTAGAGACAGATATTTCTAAAGTGGATTGATGTTAATAGTTGATTTTGAATATATACTAGGTATATAAAGAAGCCAGGAATTTTGTTGGAAAGCATTTATAAATGGAGAAAACAGTTTTCCCAGAAATAATCTTTCAAATGGAGGACTTGATAGTATTTAATTGAAGATGGGATTTTTTTATTACTATAGTTGTCTAGAATGGTAAAAAGTTTATATAGACATTTTTTTGAGGGAGGGAAGAGTAATATTGATATCATCCATATATGCAATGTGGTTTATTGCAATGTTTATAAATAGGATTTGAATTCCCAGAAGATCATGATTGACTCTTGTTAATAGGGGATTTATTTAGGTAATGAATAAAAGAGAGTTCAAAGAGGAAATCATGGGAAATTGAATCTATAAAATGTTTACAAGCAAGTTGGCTTGGATTCAAAATCTTGGTATTTTTTGAATTTCAAACTTGATACTATAAAAGAATAAAAATGTACACAAAATAATTAATTATAACTTTGAATTTTTTGTAATTAATTAAAACAAAGAAATAAGATTGGGAATGCAAATATAACACCATCTGATTACTCAAACTTACAATAGATGGCTCTAGAATAAAATGAAGAGAACTGTTCTTGAAAGCACATTTAATGTAATTAAAATAAAAATGAACAACCATACACTAAATTAGAAGTACAGTATATACTCTTATTCTTCTTCTTACTTTCTTTGCATTTCTTCATATATTCATATATATTGCTTATAATAACTCCTCTCATATACACTTTAGTGCAAAAAAAAAGAAACTTTTAATAAAATTTCTTTATTTCCCTGACAGTTTCGACTGTCCATCAGTCTTCGTCAGAGCATTCTCAATTTTGTCTAAAGTGTATGTGAGAGGAGTTATTATAAACAATATATATGAATACATCAAATCTTTTTTTTTTTCAAATGTAAAAAAAAAGTGAGCTTTTAAAGAATTTACAAAAAAATATTTGGAAAGTAAATAAATAACGTTTGTAAAAAAAAATGCTTTTGGTAATAAAAAATATCTCTTTGAGTTTCATTGAAATATGAAATGTAAAAAGAATATGCATATAAAAAATTGTGCTCATTTGCATTACATTTCTTTTGTTAGATTTGCACCATTCTTATTAGTTATGTTCTCAAATACAAATGCACTCAAAGATGTCATGATAAATGCATTATTACACTATGATCAGGATCTAGAATTCAAATCTAATATGAAATTTTTTTCCAAATTTTCTAAGCAAGCTTAGAATTTTTATAAATACATTTTCATAATTAATTCACTTAGCTATCTAATAATAGCCAATAAATGGATATATAAACAATTATCAGAGAGAAGGAAAGTAAGTCCCAGATCAATTATGATCAATCAGAAATGTTGATGCACATAATCATAAAATGATGCAAAACTTTATCATTGAGTATAGAGTAGCATAGACACACACTGCAGATATACAACACCGTTCGTAATTCAGAGACCAATTATCTGTGGGTTCACATACATATGAATATATAAATACATACATGAACTCACCTAACATTAACTATTCAGTAGTGCTATCTATATCAAAGACTATTCAAATTAAGAATGCGGGAAAAGTTATTCTCTTTTTATACAAATGCTAAGATTTTAAACCATTATTGATTAAATTTCTTATTAAATTGATTTTCAAGAGATTTCAAAGTTTAAAAGTAATTATTAATTAATATTCCTTGTGCATATAAAATGGAAAGCTGTTCACTTATGAGCTATTAATTCCTTAGCTTATATATGTTCAACCCTATTATTTACACTGTTCTGACTTTCTGACTATTTAAGATCTTAGTGGTAATATGGAAAGAGATTGAATTTTTTTTTTTCTGGATACTTAATTTGAGCTTTTTTAACACAGGTAGTGTTGCTGGAATAATTAACTTTTAGGTGAAGGTGTCAAATGCAATTGAAATAAAAATCAAAAGAGATTTATGAAGATAAAGAATAACAAGATATCACATGCAAATACAATTAATTATCTCATTTTATACCAATGCAATTAAATATCACTTTATCTCTGAGGTTTATAGATGGTTTTACCTTGGCTACTAAACCTATTTTCCTTTTTCCATATTATCCTAAATTTGCAGGCCTATATCAATTGTGTTAAAAAATTCATTCCCTATTTAATCTACTTCTTACAGCAAGTAGAAGCTACAAATCAGAGTAAGTAGCATTATATTAAATATAAAATGACTTCAATAGTAATTTTTCTCAAATAGTTTGCTAATTTTCCTATTTGAGTTGAATGTCAACTTTCTGATGGTCTGACATAAAGTGATTTAGTCCCTACAAGAATTTTCCATATGAATGCTTGTTCTATTTAAAATAAACTTATGTTTAAACATGTCAGTTGGTAGAAGAAATAAATAAAATAATAACAGAAAAAAATTGTATGAGCAAAAGGATATTTTGAAGGATTCATTTAAACAAGAAAATAATCAACTAAAAAACTATAGTAAATAAATCAGATATCAAAATGAAAAAAATGGTGTAATTTAGCTAAGTATGTGTGCATGCATGCATACTCATCTTTGACTAAAACTTAGAAGAGATTATATAATGCATCCAATTTTAAGTCCTTATTTTAATTCTATTTTAATTTAAAAGTTTATATTTTGGACTAAAATTAATATTTCGAAATTTTTTAAATATAAATATTATGAAAAATTATTGTAATTTGAAAACTAAACCACAATGTCACATTTGACATTCCATTAGAAAATGCATGAAATTATCTACAAGAAGATATAAATATAGAAATGTTAGTGAGTCTGTATTTTTCTGCTATACCATAATGAAAAACATTGTAGAAAGGAAAATTGTTAAATTTAAAGATATGTATTATCATCAATATATTTAAAATTTTAAAAATAAAAAAAAATTGCCTAACTTTTTACCATTTTCAATATGTAATAGCATTCATTGAATATTGTTGTCTTTTCATGTATATTCATGTTTCCATGCAAATACGTTTTTTTTTAAATACAAGAAATTCCATCTATTGCCTAAAATTGTAATTAAAATATAGTTTTGTACATCATTTTTTGGAAATCACAACGGAAATAATATTTAGATAAGATTATTTGTTCAAAAAAGTAATTTTATCTGATCATAATAATTAATGTTAATTAGTTTTTTAAAACAAATATAATTATTGTGATGTAAAAAAATAAAATAATTAAATGGCTTTATTGTTTGTTACTTTATAAAAAAACTAGTATAAGAAGTGGAGGTAATCTATGAGCCTTAAAGCTCAAATACTGCCATTCTATTATTCTACCAAAACAAATTAAAAATATCTATAAGTATATATTGTAACTTTTAAATTTGTCAGTAAAGCTAATTTCCAGTCATCTAATTATTTAAATATATATATAATTTTCAATAAGTTAATTTATACTGCAAGTAAATTTATCCTTTAAATCATTTTTAAAAACTTTTATAAGTCTTAGAAATCATTTTTATATTTTTACTGTACTGCTTTAAACCCATCTGTAATTCAAATGATTTCAAATTGCTTAAGCTAATGATATTTTTATCCTATATAATAATGAATTAATGTTAAAAGCTATTAAGAGCTAAAACTATTTTAAGAGGCCTTAGTATGTTAAAAGTCAATATTAAAATTAAACTTTAATAATTAAGTTTAAATCTTTAATGCTGAGTATTAATATTTAAATTACTTTCTTATTAAAATACATTTTATTTAAGACATTTGCTAATAAAAGTATATTCTGTTAATGCTAATTTTAATAAAGATTAATTCAGTTAAATAAGTTTTAAGATATTCTTAAAAGCTATTAATTTTAAATAAAAGAAGGCATTGGTAAATGTGTGTAAGTGTGTTTGGATAATAAATTTCAATTTTAACTTCCTGGTTGGAAATATTTATTTTAAAAAGTCTTATTAAAAAATATTCCGAGAATCTTCGCCTTTATTAAATAAAAGAATAATATAAATTCTACTAAAATAATGTAATTTTTATACAATATTTTATTTTCATTGTAATAATTTTTAGTTTTATAAATAATTGTCTTAAAATGTAACATTGTAATTAAACAGTCTAGACAATTATGTAAATGAGTTTATTTTTAACCTTGTTTCCCAGGATACCAATTAATTTTTAAACACTAATGAATTAGGTCAAGTAGGAAGGGATTAAAATGTCAGATTTTAATCATCAAAATCAGTCACATATTCAAGAGTATAAAAGATAAAGAGCTGCACATGCTTGCTTACTTTACTTTTAACTTTAATCTTAGTTTAATTTTTAGTTAACTGGTTGCAGAATTAGTTTTTTTTAATAATTCTCAGTTTTATTACTTTTAATAAATTTTATTTTGTTTAAAATAACATATATCATTAAGTAAATTTTCATCCAGGTACTAAAGTTCTAAACTAAAGTTTACTACGAAGTCTAAAATCTACATCACCTTTAAACATGATGGGAAATTTAAATAATTATTTTTCAACAAACTGCAAAATTATTTTTATACAAAATTGATATTTCAATGGAATTTTCTATGGATCACCATGCTTATGTAAGAAATTTTATTTATTCTTATTTCTTTATTTACAATAGACTGTATTATCAGTTTAACATTCTTTGTGCAACAATATTAAGACTGTTAAAGACTTTATGCTCTTTTGGTTTTTCTTAACAGTTCTTAATAGTTTTAAAATGCATTAGCTTAAATATTAAAAGATGCTGAAAACAATAAGTTCATTAAGCTTTTAAAATGTTTTGTATTCAGTAAGGTATATATAAAATATACCTAATTTAATATTGACATATCTTTAAATAATGGTTTTGTTCAGAATAATTCATCTTTCCACAAATAGACTATTTGAATTCTGGATGGCTAAACCTATTTATTGATAAATGGAATTCATTAAATTATCCATTTGAATTTAGAAATGACATTTTTATTCCTTATTGTTATTTCAGTGGCAGAATGAAAACATTCACTTGTGAAAACTTTTGTCTTATATTTATTTCAGACTAGAGATATGAAAATATTTCCTAAGTCTGTGAAATTAAAATTATTGATTTACATATTTGTCTGAAAATTATTATATGACCATTTACTGTAAAATTAATATTCTACAATAATAATGGAATATTTATTTAAAAATTATTGCTAGTATATGCAATTAAATTGATTACAAATCTGTTCTTCATATCTCATCATTATTGTTATTATTAGTATAATTAATAATTTTAAAAATCTTCTCTACAATGAAACCTGCATCCTATCCAAAGAATATATGCTCCCATATCTTGTCATTAAGCTATATTTTCCATGAAATGAATGAAAAGTTAATATTATATTATACAAGAGATTGCCAGTGCTCTATTTAAATATTCTTCAGGAAAAACTAAATGACCATTAATTATATTATGTGCTCATGTTCATTAGAAAATCTGTTGCTTATAGGACATATTTTGTATGTTGTACATATAATTTTAAATTTGCTGTTTTCAACAAAAGGAGAAATTTTTAGGTTTGCAGAATGATAATTACAGAGATGGTAGCTTGTTGAATGATAAAATCTCCAGGATGAAGAACTTTTAATTATATATTTTAGTAAACTAGGTATAATTTTAAAATTTAATTATATGCTATTGTAATTTACTTTAAATTTTATTTTATTGATATTATGCATTTTTGTCTGATATATTTTTATGCATTATTTGTAAACTTTAATATCAAGAAGTTTGTGGAATATTTACTATTTTATGATATTATGTAATTTTAAAGTATTGTCCTCTGTCATGAGTAATTCACTTATTTATTTGAATATGAGTTTATGCATAACCAATGAAGATGTATATTATTGCTTATTTCAGGCCATGTTTTTATTGGCCAGATTTAGCAAGTAATTTTTATCGTTGGGTTTACACATCAGCTAATTATTATATTTATTTAAGAGATCATGGCATTAATCTCTCACTAGTTTTATTAAACATGCATATCTTGCCATTATATTATCCAAGAGATCATAGCTGTCTCTCTCTTATGGATAGTTTGTTATATTTTCCAAAAAATCGTAGCTGTGTCTCTCTCTTGTGGATGTTTGTTTTGCTAATACATATTTTATAAAGAGATTTCAGCTATGTTGCTATCTTATTATAGAATATTCTATGTTATATCTTTCATGTCTCATATTTAAAAATAAATACTTTATTCAATGCAGTTATTATTATTTCTAATAAATTTTGATGATTCATTCTCATTTTCCTTATGTTTGGGGACAAACTTCTAGCATAATGTTTGCCCTCAAAATGTAGGTGTTCTCTTTTGAGTTAATGCCATCATTTAGGTTCAATGCCTTACTTATCTTTATTTCTTGGATATATTATATCATGTATATTTTGTATGAAAACATCTATGGCATACAACCATGACCTTATTTTTGGCAATTTATATTGTTGTTTGTTCTGAGGAATGTCGTCTTTTCTTCTGTTGCACTCTTGAATATTCTGAAAGTAGATTATGGATGGTTTTGATATGTAGGTCTGTTCTTAATATGCTTTGCCACTTTTGCAGAATGTAAAACTGATATTTATTTTAGAAATTAAAAATTGTATTTATGAGCTTCAATAAATGATATGTATAATTTTTTAGCATTTACTTCATTGAAAAATTGGTAAGATATGCTTAATGTTTAAATATATTCCTTTTCAGAACAGCATCATGGTACGATTGTAGTGTAAAAATTGTAGAACTTCTTGTGCTGATGTTAATATAGAAAAGCTTTCATTAGTCAGATGAAGCTAATCATAGTCAATTATTATTTAATCTGTAAATTTTATTTTATTCTTATCTGCAAACTTTAAAAATATTTCTACTCTACAGTGAATTGTATAGCATAATGTCTAAATAATTTGTTTTGAAATATTATAGATGTCCAAAATTATTATTTAATTGCCTTTATTGCCAAAATAAATGTTATTTTTATTAAGTATGTCTTATAGTATTTATATCATCATTAACACATATTAGTCAGAAATCTGAACATTATAAAATCTATTATATAGTTACCTTATATTTTGGTCATTAAGAGTACATGAACATAAAATTGAATATTGTAATCATTTTGCTCAAATTGATCTGTAGGTGTGAAGAAAGCAACTAACAGATAGATTATTCATTTTCTTAAATTTAAATGATCACTTTAACCAATTGCATTTTGTTTACTTTATCCAGAAGATTACAGCTGATTATACATCATAAATTCAAATGCTTAAATTATTTATCTCAAATTCATAAAGAAAGTTTTAGTAAGAGTTATTAGTAAAATATCCCAAGTGGCCATAAAATCTCTTATCCACTCATTATAACTGAATGCAATCTGGTATTTTTCTTTCATTCCAAATTGAGAGTTTTTTATGTATTTTATTTTATAAACAGAGCAAAACTCTCCATACAGTATTGCCACCTGTGCTAAACAGAGTAATCAATGGATGCCAGAAGGCTTGTGCATAAAATCCCCATCTAATGCCTACTCATCCAATATCCCCAGACTAGTTTCTGGCTTGTGGCCTTCGTCAGTGAGGAGCTTTGGATCTGAGAGCACTGCATCTAGATCTTAGGATCTAATGCAACCCTCTAGCAACCACTTTTTATCTCTACTTAACTACAAAACTATGATTACTCTGTTTAGCACAGGTGGCAATACTGTATGGAGAGTTTTGCTCTGTTTATAAACAATTAATGTGCTAGTATAGGAAATGTGATCATGTGATGCTTAATGGTTTAACACCAATCCTGCCTAATAGGATAGTGGTGGCTATGGTTGTAAAAGAGCCAAAGACACCAAAATGTATGGGTGCTGAACTGAGTTCAGACCCATATGACTATATAAGCTATTGAGCTTAGATTGAAAATATTTTTTTGTGTTTTCAATTTCATTCTCATAGTTTTGTAGTTAAGTAGAGATAAAAGGTGGTTGCTAGAGGGTTGCATTAGATCCTAAGATCTAGATGCAGTGCTCTCAGATCCAAAGCTCCTCACTGATGAAGGCCACAAGCCAGAAACTAGTCTGGGGATATTGGATGAGTAGGCATTAGATGGGGATTTTATGCACAAGCCTTCTGGCATCCATTGATTACTCTGTTTAGCACAGGTGGCAATACTGTATGGAGAGTTTTGCTCTGTTTATAAACAATTAATGTGCTAGTATAGGAAATGTGATCATGTGATGCTTAATGGTTATTTTATTTTAATTAAAATGTTTTCTTTAAAATTTATTATTAATATTGTCAGTTAGAAAGACATTATCTCAGGGATAAGAGCATATCTCCTCATATTTCTACTATGATTCATTCATTACCTAATAATTCTTAAATAAAAGAAAAGAGTAAATGTTTAATATTATAAATACTTAATTAAAGAACCCTGAGATTTCAATATTACATAACTGAATACTAAAGAAATTATTTTGCAAAAAAAAAAAATCATTTTAATGAACAATGTGGCATGAAATATAAGAAACATATTATTCTTTATCAAAAAATTTGAAATGTGGATCTGATCATAGTAGATAAATGCTGATGATGGTTATTAGATGTGTTGTAATGGGGGAGAGGTATTGTGAAAGAGAATTTATTATAACATGACCACTCTATGATTTATGTTTCAAATATTAAGAGTATCCCTGTAATTTGTAAGAGTGAATATGACAGTTCTCCTCTTAAAATTTATTGATGTTACATATTATATTGATAATATTTATTTATTGCTATTCAAATCCATATGGCTCTTTGTATGGTAGCATATAACATGTGGTAAAATTCCTTTGAGATTAACCATATACTTTGGTTGTTGTTATTATTAGCCCATAATGTTTGTTATTGTTATTTTGGCATATTGTATCTCAAGTGTGCAGTCGTTGATGATTTTGGGAAAAATATTGATCTAATTTAGGTTCTAATATACAGACTTATTTTACAAATAATAGAGGTTGAATGTTTTGAATTATATTTGAATTGTTCTTAAAGCTAACAACACAATGAAAAAGCATTAAAATGTTTTATTCTATCTTTTTTATGATTATTTTTTTCAATCCTTTGAAAAATGATGGATTGGGAGTTCATTGTATATAAGTTGAGTGAGTTAATAATGATATAATTAATTTTATTATGATGATGATTTCATTTTGTTGTCAAATGGATATGAACTTGGGTTCTCATATATACATATGTTCACTTCAAACATCCTTTGTGGATCATCAGGGAAAGAGTAAAGATCTTAAATGGGAAAATACCGTTCAACATAGTAATGATAATATATTTGTATAACAAAGTAGCTTAATATATACCGCAAATATTATATTCACAAATTGAATCCTGATATTTTCAAACCCATTGTTATTAAGCTTTGATGAAGTGATGATTTTGTCATATTAAATGAAGTAATAATTTGACAAGACAACCCTTTATTTCCCTCAATACATACTCCCTTGTCTTTAAATCATCATAAACTTCTAGAAAATTAATTACTAAATAATAATGTTAACATCTATTGAATATGTATTTATAACACATTCTGTATACTAAAAAGTTAATTTGTGCCATCTTCTCTACCATTTCTCATAGTGGATTTCTCTTGATATTTTAAATAGAATCAAAAAAGTATATTTAAGAAGTCATTGATTAGTTTGTTTCCATTTTGTTGTTGATGCCTCTGCTATTTTGTAAATAAATAATGAAAAGCATGAATTATTGGACTGGCTGGAAAATTTTCTTTTGTAGCTCAAAAAGAAATAAAGATGTACTTGACACTTGGCAGACTTATTAATGTATTTGATATATTATATATTTATAAAAAAAATATGCATACAACTTATTCAATATTACATTTAAAAATGGCTTGAGCATAACTCATATCAAAATAATATGGTCTGGAAATCATGGGAATTTAATAATGTACCATCATAATTTTGTTCAGATTTTGTCAATTGGAAGATAATATAAATTCAAATAAATTATTGCTCATTCATTCATAAGAAGTTTTAGCATTGAAAGTGAGAACTGAACTGCATTCCATGAATTTTGAACTTCACAGTCTGTCATTCCACCACTACTCAAACAGTATTCAGTAGATAACAATTTTTGGAATATCACTATAAGAATGATATGAAATAAAAAACTTTCAGCAATTGTATATGTGTTTTCTAACAATATATTTAACCAAATACCAAAAACAAAAAATGTTATGTGACACCAGTCATGAAGTAAAATGAATAGAGTTTGTTCCTGAATATGTATAAATAAAACTGAAAGAGCCTTCGAAGGCCTCAGTATCCTCTCATACAAAAACTGTGAAAAAGAAGGTATTAATGTAAAACTTGCCAATTTTGAAGCTGTATTGAGTTTGAATGTTTTCCATCATTGTTTAACATCTAACTAAAATTAGCAAGACATCTATTTGCTGACAAATATTAGATGATAAACTGGGTTGGATAAAAAGTAGTCCACCTCAAAGAAAAATTTTATCTTAAATCTAAAAAATGTTTACTTTTATCTCATTCAGGTTCAAATCCAAATCCTAGAAATGGTAATAGGTGCATTATCATTGCACAATAAGGATATATACAAATATACATATATATATATATATTCAATCATAAAGCATTAAAAACAATTATGCTAGATAGAGTTCTATTGAGACAATTGACTGTTGTTTACATTTTTTTAAATTCTAAGTAAGCAGTTGTGTACGATTTTTAAAAGAATGTTTATAGAGCTGTAGAACATCCATATAAAAAGATTGCCTAAAACATATTTCCAACCTAAATAATGATTTATATAAAATATTATAGAAGAGCAAAAATAAAAGTTTTAAAAGGTAATTATTAAATTTGAAATAAGTTCATGATTAATCAATAGTTTCTACACAAATATTTTGTTTTAATATTGATATTCATTGCTATGAAACTCATAAGCATTAAATATGAAAACATTTAAGCTATTTAAGTAATCCATAAAAAATAAATTATACAAAGCCTTTTATTTTTATAAAATATTTATATTTTTAAATTCACAAATTGAATTTTTGAATTGATCTTTTTTTTTTTAATTACTTTTTTCTTCTTCTTGGTAATAACCTAATATTTTAATTTGTTTCAAAATATTGATCTTATTCACAGTATGTTTATAAATATATTATCTACTTAAGTTGCTAAGTTATGTTCTGAATATTCAAAGAATATTTACTATACATTAAATATCCTAAGATTAAAATAACTTTAAAAATATTGAATGGTTCAACCCACCCACTTGAAAAAGCCCTTTGAACATTATAAATTAATTTATTAAATAATCATATGCTGTTGCACATTAATAATAGGTCAAGCACAAAATCTCTATTTGATCGGTTGCTTGACTTTTCACCCCATTTTCCTTAAAAACAAAACTAGTTTGCAATTTTAACATAAATGACACCTGTGTTGCTGTAGCTATAAATATCAAACAATTTAAATAAATTCATCATTCATTAGTCTAAAAAAAAAACCAAAACATTAGTCTTCACTATTAACCTAAACAAACAACCTAAGATCCATCTTCACCCCAGAGGAAAATCATATTATTCAAAATTATAATCAATACCCAAAATAAACAAACTAGGAATTCCAGTGAGACTAATACCACTGCTTCAATTCAAAAGCTAGCTTGTTTCTTTTAATATCATATTTACTACTATGCTTAATATTAACATCATTTTACATTAAACATGCAAATCATTTTCTTAAAATATTAAAGACATAAGATTATTCAAAAATAACTTTTTGATGAACTTTGCTATTGCACTCCTTTGAAACTATTTGAATTTTGAAAAATATCCAGCTTTGGAATTTTAATACTTTAAACACTAATTACCAAAAATACTTTTTGCATTAGCTATAGACTCATTAATTTTTCCAAACAGTGACCTCTATCAGGGCATGATTGCGAGCCAAGGGACCCTGTGGTTGTTTGCAGAGAATGACATGACTTAAAAAGAAAAGTGAAAGAGGCTTGCTTTATTGCTAGATACAATCATACCATCAACAATAAAGACATGTGCTACAATATATCCAAGAAATGGAATACATAAAGCCATTTGCATAAATTTGCATTGCAATTAACTAGTTTTGTTAGTTACTATATGGCTATGACTATGAGGGCTATGTCCCTTGAAAGCACTCAGCCACACTTATACATATTTGTGTGTGTATGCGTTGTTAGTGCAATCATATTTATATAATATTTATTTCAATAAATGAACATCATATAAATGACTAAAGTTTATTGAAATGATATTATTTGACCTTGTGACAAAACTGCTGCCCTGCACTATTTACTGCAATATTAGAATGGCAGAATTTGAATTTCAAGTCTATAGATGCATCTGCAGATCAGTTACTTTGTGTTTGAATTTCTTATTAACTTCCAAGCTATAAATCATATGACTATTTTATTTATTTACAATAATGTTTTGCATAACTGTTTTAAATTTTTGAAAACCTGTTGCAATTTTAAATTCATTATGAAAATAGAAAAACAACAATTGATTTTCTATTTCTAGATACAGTACATTGATTAAAAGAAATAAAAATGGTTCTTTATATACATAATGCATAAATGGCATCTGTAGGCAACCAATTCATTTATTTTCTCAGGTTAAATCTTTTTAATTAGAATAAAAAGATTTTCATGACAACTATGGATATCAGTAGTTTATCAATAATTATATTCACAGTATTATAACAGAGTTGGTCATACAACAAGAAACAAAATTGTAATACAGATATTAAGATGATAAAATTAATAATCTTTTGCATAGAAATAATATAATAAGTTTATAGTATTTTTAAAAAATGATGAAATATTTCTATGTCTCAGTAATAAAATATCATTGAAATTTTGTGATGTATATAAAATTCTATAACAGATCTACTTACAATCATACAATGGAAAGACCAATTACAGCCCCAAAGTCAGAAGGGAGGAACATGTACAGAAAGAAATCTAATGTAGCCACTCTTCATTCACACATTAAATTAACAAAATGCAATATCAATTCCAATTAAACAAATGTTTTGCTGAAAATTGAACAATATAACTAAAAAAAGGTCACAGAGATTTTTCTATCAGCAATGAAAATCCTAATAGATTGAAAATTAGTAGAGGAAAAAAAATCATGATTCCTCAAACATTAAAAGAAAAAATAATTATAAACGACAATACACACTCTTACAATTTAACAAAGCACAAGTTACCAAGAAAAGATGCTAAAACAAAAAAAAATCATATGCCCTAGTGCTTTTTTGAAGAAACTTTATTCTATTCCAATTCTGCTATCTATTGGAAGCTTGGGTAATCAGTAGATATAGGATGGTAATGCTTATAAAATCTCTATCCAGGATTTACCTATTTCTATCCCCAGACTAGCTTTTGGTTAATTATCTTCATCCATAAGGAAGTTTGGATCAAGATTACTGGATATATTGGAGATGGGAGGATTTAACACATACTTTTTATCCAGCAGCCATATTTTACTTTTTTATACTATCAATCTGCCAATGAAAATTAAGATGTTTTTGAATTTCAGATTGATAGTTTAATATAACAAAAAATGGCTGACTGCTGTGTGAAAGGTGTATTGGATCTAAAAATCCTTACTGACAAAGGACAAACTCCAGAAATTAGTCTATACATATATAGAGATAGGACAGCATTGGATAGAGATTTAATAAGAATTATCATCTAATATCTACTAATATTATTATTCAAACTTACAAAAGATGGCAGAACTAATATAAAATAGATAGAATTTGCTCTGGAAAAGATATGTTGCTATCACCCAATTATTATATTTTCACAGAATAACTATCATGAAGTTAAGTGCATGATCAAATAAAGAGATACATCAGATCAATATGTCTTTTAAAAAAATTACTAGCCAAAATAATTTTCACTGCACAATGTTTGCAAATAATGCATTCTGTGCAACCACACACTATATACATTTAACATTAAAAAAACACGCAAAATATATGGTTATGAATAATGCGTATATATATGAGGATGTAAATTTTAATAATTTTAAAAATCCCATAAATAAATTATACCCCTATTGAATATATATCATAAACTTATTCATAAATCAATTATATCTAAATACAAGTTTGTTAAAATAATTCTCTGAGTTTGACTTATGAAGTGTTAATATGGTAGCATTATTTAACTAATTGCCCCACGAATGAGATTATATATTATCAGCAGTATATATTTTATAGCTATAATTTTCAAGTTTAATAAAATTATTAGAATTTTCATCTTTATTACTATTTAAAACTGTAAATTGGCTTGAGTTCCATCCTTTCAAATATCAAAAATTGATTTATCCATATAAATTTTAAGAATGTGGGTAGTTGGATAAAACTAGTTATTTTTTGTCTAATTGAAAAATTAGCATTAATGTGAGAAAATAGTTATTACTTACAAAGTTTCTAAAAATAACTGTGCTTAATGGAATTGTTATTATGATAATCTATCTGAATTTAACTATTCCATAAATAAGATTACATAAAAAAATGAAATAATATCCAAGTCCACATAATTTATTAAAATATATATAAAGAGGCATTTCAACCAGGTTCATCAACTGGGTAACAAATACTATAAAATAATTGTATAAGTGCTGAAAACACTGATTTCATTTATATATGTAGCCTGTGAAAATCTGCAATTTAATAATATGTAAGGGATTCCATCTTTATTGATAAAAAAGAGATTGCCTTGACAACAGGTTGGGTTGCCTTGACAACTGTTTGGGATTGTTGATTGTTATTGTCTAAATGTTAAATGATTTTAATGAAATATGTATACATATTTAATAATGTTTCAGTACTCTGACATTCTAAATATTAATGTAAAATAATACTTATTCAGAGTTTAAATATAAAATGTTAACACTATTTATTGCACCAAGTATACTTACAGACTGGCAATATATATGACATGAAAACATCAAAAGCATATTTGGTACAATAAATATTGATAAAATTTTATATTTAAAATCTGTATAAGTTAATTTATTTTACATTAATATATATAATAACTGAAACACACAGGCTTATTATATACCTGTGTTTATATATGAGTTGGAGTGTGGAATAGATTGAAGCCTGTTCATTAAAGTATGAGGATTGGCTATCTTAATATATATCTGAGCACTTGTAGCACATATGTGTAGAGATGATAATCTAGATCAACTGATTATTGCTGTTTTAGCATGAAATACCTATATTGGTGATTATTTATCTTTTCAACATATAGTGTTCAAGTGTATCAGTGTTATGAGATAGTGTGGAGAGTGGTGGGTTGTGTGAAACTCTGTACTCATATATCCTATAACCACCAAACTTCACTATAAGTCTTTAAAATATCAATGATTAAAATATTTTACATAAATGAAATTGCTGAATATGTTTAAAAAAACTGATCACTTGGGTGTAGGAAATCAAAGACTATTTTAGTATGAATGTATTACATTTATGTAAATACTCAGTTTCTATGTGTTTGTTTAAGACATCTCTGAAAGTGTAGAATTACTAGTAATTTGAATTTATTAAAGGTATATACTCATAATTTCTGAAAAAAGAAATTATATTTTTTTATGTATTTTTCAATGTTCAATTACTTTATTAAAGTGCTTCACTTACATAAAGATTAATCTCTTGTAAACAAAAAAATTAGTGCAGCAAAAAAGTTGATCAACTAGGTAAAATGATGGAGCAGATGCTATTTTTGATTCAAAGTGAAGAGGTGATAAAGGTAACAGCTATGGGTGTTTATTTGTATTTTTATATTGGACTATTTCCATCATCTAATATGAGTATTGAATGTCTTTAGAAAAATTTAACTTTATTTAAACATTACAAATACATTCAACTGTTAGTAATAGCACATCAAACATGTTAGAATTATATGCACAACATTTTGAGAGGTATTATTTTCCACTCTTCTTCAAGTATTGCTGGCCTAACCAGTGACTGTACTAACATGGGATTTGAATTTGTATCCTTAGATTCTTGAGTATTGAATTTTAAGGTAATTCTCTAACCCAACTGAGCCATCCTGCCAAATGTAACAATCAGTAGAAATTTCCTATACTTATCTATGAGGTTCCTCCTGATTTCTCCCTTTTTTCCTAAGAGTAAAATCAATTAATGGTTTCCATACATTATGTATAGTCACACTAGGTTGACCTATGGGATTGTTTGCCATTGTCATGTGAGCAGCTTCTTTAAATTTTCTTCTTTGTACCTTTTCTTCTTTATACAATATTTTTGTACTTTCCCAATTGAACATATGTTTATTGGTATACACATAGTATGCTGCCTTAGACACATCTGTTTTCTCTCTTCTGATCATCAGTTTGTGTTCTTGCAAGTGCTTTTCAATTGAATGACTGGTCTCACCAATATATGTTTTTCCACATTCACATTCTTTTTCATAGATGTAGTTTTTTCTTTTCAGCATTTCAAGATTAGGCTTTATGGATGTTAGAATTTCTCATAGTGTAGTATGGCTCTGGAAAGCTGTTCTGATGTTATATAGATTGCAGATTTTCCTTAATTTGTCTGCTATTTTTGGAATGTATGGGTACACTACAGTACCAATAATTACTTTTTTGTGATGGATCTTTTTGCTGTCTATTTAAAGTTTTCTTAATAACAGCTGATGGATAACCATTTTTCATAAGAGTTTGTTCTACATAGATCTTTTCTTTTTCCAAAATTTCTGGTTTCTGAACAAATTTCTTTTGCTCTGTTCCGTAGTGATAGTATAACTCCATGCTTTGTGTTTCTGGTGTGATTGGATGTATAGGCTAGGAATTTTCAGTTAAACTGTAATTTTGATTTTGCCATGAGGGAGTCTTGCTACAAGAATATCTAAGAATGCCAATTTTTGTTCTTGTTCTGATTCTATTGTAAATTTAAGTAATGGGGATATTTTGCTGATGTGTTTCCAGAAAGTTTGTAGAAATGCTTCACCATGTGGCCACTCAATAAATGTATCATCCACATAGAGAAGCCAAACTTTAGGTGGATATGGAGTACTTTTATGACTGGTTTCAAGTTTTTCCATTAAATCTAATCAGGGGTAACACCAGTGAGCCCATAGTCATTTCTGACTTTGTTGAAGAATTATGTATTATATTGAAAGTAGATTGTTTTTATGCAGAATGTTAATAGTTCCATTATACTATCAATAGTAAGAGCTGTTTTGGTTTGTAAACTATTAACACCATTTAATCATTTCCTTACGATAGACATGCCTCTTCACATGGTACATTCATGAATAAACTTTCCACATCAAAGCTTATCAGTAAGTCAGTTCTTTCAACTTTCATGTTCTTTATTAATTCTACAAAGTGTCTACAATCCCTAACAAAGGACTGGATCTTCTATGCCAAAGGCTTAGAACTTTGAGAAGAAATAGGTGAATTTCTAAAACTAACATAAGACCTAATGGAACATGATCCTTATGGATTTTAGGTAGACCATAAAGATGAGAAATTTTGCTGAAATATGATGTGTTATTTTACTTTTTTCTAAATCAGTAAAGTACCTGTGATACTTTCTGAGTATGCTTGTAACTTTGTTTCCGTATTCAGTATCGGATATTTGCCACTTTTCTATATTGGCCTGCTGTGATGAGTTCTTGTATTTTGTTGTCATAATCAATTGTATCCATTACAATTGTTGCATTGCCTTTGTCAGCAGGGAGACTAATTATAGATTTATCTACTTTGGGAGATTTAATTGCTTTCCTCTCAGATGATAGGATATTGTTGTCAAATTTTCTAGTGTAATTCTGCTACTTCTTTTAAAGGCAATTTTTCAGTGACTTCCTCAGTGGCTGCCATTATATCTAATAAAGGAATATTAGATGGTGTTATATCAAAGTTTAATCCTCTTTCAAGAACAGAAATTTCAGTATCTGTTAGATAGATGAAGTTGTTACACTGCTTGGTACATTGATTTTTGATATGCACATGTAGGTTAGCAAGTTAATCTTTTGGCATTCTTTTATTTTGCCATGTAATGTAGAATATGATTTTCTTATTGCTTGAGAAACTCTCATGAAGTCTTCATTAGTAAGTTTATTTTTAGAAAACATTCTACATTATTAATGGAATGCATTGTTTAATACTTAGAAAACCTTTGAGTAACTTTAAATGAGACTATAAGAATATCTAGAGCTTTGAATGTTTATGATGTACATATAATTTATATCTAATAAACAGATAACATAACACAATCTTTGAACATTTATTCTTTCTCTTAACAGAGCTTCTCTTGCTCTCTGAGTAATTTTGTCAGCTCTCTGGGAGTGAATTGGACGTTTTAGTTGCAAACCTTTAGAAACTATCACTTCATACTTACATTTATATAATGAAGTTAAATGATTTTCTACTTTGATCAGCTTTAGATATAATTTTTCATAATGTCTAAAGTTTGATATAGTGAAGATTTGTGATAATGGTGGTTTAGTTATATTTTTATATTGGACTATTTCCATCATCTAATATGGGTATTGAATGTCTTTAGAATAATTTAACTTTATTTAAATATTCCAAATACATCCAACTGTTAGTAATAGCACATCATACAGGTTAGTATATGCACAATGTTTCAAGAGGTATTATTCTCCCCTCTTCTTCAAGTGTTAGTTCAGTACTAGCATGGGATTTGAACTTGATTCCTTAGATTCTTGAGTATTGAATTTTAATGTAAGGCTGTAACCAACTGAGCCATCCTGCCAAAGGCAACAGTCAGTAGAAATGTCATATGCTTATCTATGACATTTCTCCTGGTTTCTTCTACTTTTTCCTAAGAGCAAAGTTGATTAGTGATTTCTAAACATTATGTAAAGTCACACTAGGTTGTCTTATGGGATTGATTGTCATTGACATGTGAGCAGCTTTTTAAATTTTCTTCTTTGTATCTTTTCTTCTTCATATAATATTTTTGTATTTTCCCAATTGGACATATGTTCATTGGCACATACATGGTCTGCTACCTTAGACACATCTGTTTTCTCTCTTCTGATCATCAGTTTGTTCTTGCGAACACTTTTCAATGGGTTGACTAGTCTCACAATATATGTTCTTCCACACTCACATGGTATTTCATAGATGCAGTTTTTCTTTTCAGCATTTCAAGTTTAGGCAATGTAGATGTTAGAATTTCTCATGGTGTAGTATGGCTACAAATACTACAAACTTTTTGAAAATACATCAACAAAATAACCCCTTCAATTAAATTCACAATAGAATCAGAACTAGAACAAAATTGACATTCTTAGATGTTCTTGTGACAAGACTCTCTCATAACAAAATCGAAATTACAGTTTACTAAAAACCCACACATACAGGAAAATACTTAGCCTATACATTCAAACACACCAGAAACACAAAACGTGGATATATATTATCACTATGGAACAGAGCAAAATAATATTGTTCAGAAACCAGCAATTTGGAAAAAGAAAAGACTTATATAGAACAAACTCTTATGAAAAATGTTTATCCATCAGCTGTTATTAAAAAAAACTTTAAATAGACAACAAAAAAATCATCAAAAAACAATTATTGGTACTGTAGTGTACCCATACATTTTAAAAATAACAGACAAATTAAAGAAAATATGCAATCAGTATAACATCAGAGTCATACCACTCTATGAGGAATTCTAAAATCTACAAAGCCTAAACATGAAATGCTGAAAAAAATTGCATTTATGAAATACCATGTGAGTGTGGAAGAACATATATTGGTGATACCAGTCATCACATTGAAAAGTTCTTGCAAGAACACAAACTGATGATCAGGAGAGAGAAAACAGATGTGTCTAAAATAGCAGACCATGTATATATCAATGAATATATGTTCAATTGGGACAGCACAAAAATATTGGATAGAAAAGAAAAGGTACAAATAAGAAAATTTAAAGAAGCTGCTCACATGATAATGGCAAATAATCCCATAGGCCAACCTAGTGTGACTATACATAATGGATGGAAACCACTAATCAACTTTGCTCTTTAAAAAAAGTGGAGAAATCAGGAGGAACTTCATATATAAATATTTGAAATTTCTACTGATTGTTGCCTTTGGCAGTGTGGCTCAGTTGGTTAAAGCATTACCTTAAAATTCAATTCTTAAGAATCTAAGGATCCAAGTTCAAATCCCATGCTAATACTGTCATTGGTCAGGCCAGCAACACCTGAAAAAGAGGAGAGAATAGTACTTCTCAAAACATTGTGAATACACTAACCTGTTTGATGTGCTATTACTAACAGTTGAATGTATTTGTAATATTTAGATATAAGTTAAATTTTTCTAAAGACATTCAATACTCCTATTAGATAATGGAAAAAGTCCAATATAAAAATACAACAAAAACACCATCATCACAAACATTCAGGAAAACACAATGGATATATAATCTTCATCAATTTTCTAATTTATGAAACAAGTGATACGAAATTAAACTGTTAAAAATATAAAAAACTCAAATGATTAAAGTCTTTTAAGGAATTCCAAACTTGACTATTCACACTATAAGAATCAATTCTATTATATGAATGTATTTAAATAAGACAAAACAATGCTGATAAGAAATACAGATGTTTACTGAATAATGAAAGTACAAAAAGTAAAGCAAATTCAGGTGTTAAAATATCTTCAGCAGTACCTTCAGAAACTCAGATCTATACACAACTGTTCTAAAATGATCTTTAAAATGCGTTTTAGCTCCTTCCTCTAAAAATGTTGTTACAGTCTAGTATTCTGATCCTATTTTTTCCTGAAAATTTTTGGAATAATCTATCACCTGTTTAGTAACTCAGAATCATATCCTTTGTTGTGATAACAGACTCCATGCACAATGCTGGTATTCATCCTAATCAATTTTTCCAAGCATTATATAAATAACATTTACCTCATAATATGATCTTTAACTCAATCATTTTTGATTGAACACAAATTCTAATCAAATATTCACTTATTCGTTTTTTTTTTAACTGCCAATGGTATTCTTAAAAGTTTTCACTATCAAGACAAATCAAGAATATCAATACTTTTCTTATTCTTTTTCTTCAGTTCTTAACTTTCACATGCATATAGAAGAACAGAAAATACCTTAGTTTGAACAACTTTTGTCAGCATTATAAAGATCTTTTTTAAAGCTTTTTACAGCAATTTTGTTCAGTAGCCATCTGCAGAAAATCTCTTGGCTGTGGTTGTCAATGAATGATCCGATGAACAAAACTTGTAAGGGCTTCCATTCTTCATTAATAATTTTATAATGACCTGTTCTATCTGTCATCATAATCTGTGTCTTTTTCCTGTTTTCACCTTTTCAAAACTAAGCACATGCAGATTTGTATTTAATTCCTTTTAAAGTTCTCTTCATAGTATAGCTAGTTCTATTCCAATGTAAAGCTCTAACATATACTAAATGATTTTTCAGAATAATTTTATTTGCTCATATTTTTACATGCTCTCTTAAATTACCTTTCTTTGAAACTATATCCTTTTGAAGTTTTCCTAACTAAATTGAATAACTTGATGAGCATTTTTTACAATCTTCCATTTTCATAAAAATATTTGATGCAATACCATCAATTCCAGTGAGCCTAGCTTTTAAAAATGATTTCTAGACTAATCTCATCACACTCCTAAAAGTTTCTCTGTGTAAATGACTTCATCAAAAATGACAGGTTGGTGTCTTTACTGTGCAATTTGTCAATATAATCCTTCCATTTCTTTATTACTCAGTTATAATCTGTCTTTTGGCATATTTTAATAAAGAACTCAAAAATAAGATTTTCTTTTGATCTCACTAATCTTCTGAGACATTTGTTTTCAAGTAGTTTCTATAGTCATTGTCATTCCTGACTAATCTTTAGCATACAATTATATTTTATGACACTTGTTTTGATTTTTTTTATTATTGTTTAATTTATCCCTAAATAATTTGGGATATGTTCTTCAATTTGCTTCTAGGCATCTGTATGTTTGGTTCAAATGCATTGTCAATAAAGGCATGATTACATTCTTAAAAATTTAATAGTCATTCTGCATTATTTGCTTTTAATTTCATATTTTCCAATAGCTTTCCCTTGTCAATTTTTACCATTCCAGTTTCATTTATTACAAGTATAATATCTTGCTTGTGAGTTTTTTCAATTTTTTCCTACACTGATCATAAATTTTTTTACCTGTCTCCCTGCTAAAGCTGTGGGGTATAAACTTTTATTCCAAGAATATTAAATGAGTGTTTACATAATCAAGTCGATATCACTTAAATCATTCACAAAAAATATCCAATGATAATTTTCATAGTATTCTTCTTGACAATTAAAACAAAACATCATTTCAATTTTATTAATGATAGCATTAATTATGAATCATATATACTCTTCAGTCTAAAATCTCAAATTTGTAAAAACTAAGTCCCCCAAGTATAAACAATTAATGCTTTATTTGTTCAACAAATTCAAATAGCGATCTTTTCAAACTTGCTGTCTTGGATTTTTCTTTCCTGGCGATGATGGAAATTAAAAATCTACACAACTTTTAGAATATCATGCAAGTCAGCAGTGCTGAAAAAATGTTCTTCTTTCATCTTCAGTACATCTTGATATGTTATCTGACCTAAAAAACTCACTTTTCTTTGGTTATTGGGATTTTTTTAACTTATTCATATGTATAAGTGATTAAATGACACTAATTACTTAAATTTAATATTCTAGCCAAGTTTCCATTCATTGTCTACTATCAATTGGTTTCACTATCTTATATATGCACAGTACAACACTGACAAGATCAAACAAAATTGAAAAAAAAAAACAAAGCAATCAAATCACATTACCTAACTACAATTCAAGCAACATTCCAAATATCTGTAAGTTAAAGGCTGTTTCATCAAATTGATAGCTTCAGAAAGTTTTTTTCTTTAATTCTTTATCTTTCATTAATTTCAAAAAAAGAGTATTACATTTAAAGATCAGCCTTTTAAGCTATTGTGCATGCGCTTTTTATGAGTGTTAATAATAAATGAATACTTTCATTCCCAACACGAGATATAGTATTTATAAAAGAATAAAATGAATCACTTATTCTTTCCAACCCAAATGCTTATATATGAGCAAATCTTAAGTATTGGAAATGAAAGCGTGAGGATAAACCACTCACTTTAAATTACTGTATATGATATCTGAATGAATGACGTTGACGAAATTATCTGGAATTTACTAAACGTCACTATGAAAGTGGATTCTAATTAGAAATTTGACTAGAAATTTTTAAGTACCTTTGGTATTCACACATGAGAAAAAAAAAGTGCCTGGTACTGTTTAATTATTATTTCTATTAGTTAGCCTATGACATTTAATGTTATCATATGTGTGAGTATATAAAACCTTGACATAAAATATATAAATCTAAATATGTGTTTATGTTAAAGCTTGGCTTAACTATGTATGCTGGATATATATATATATGGGGTGTGTGTGCATATGAATGAACTAATTTAATACTTTTGTCAATGACAGCTATGAAAACTTTGCTAGATAATCTAAACCGTAAAAAATAATTATAAAAATAATGCAAGAAAAGTAAGATTATATATTAGTATGTGTAATATGAATATAATGGATATTTTTAATGAAACATCATAAAATAGAAATTGCTTTTAAAATATATAAAAAGATAGGAAGGGGTCAAGTGATTCAAGATTATTCTTGTGATTGTCAAAAATTATACTGATGAAATAATATATATATATATATTGTAAACATTAAAAACCTAAAGCTAAACTGGTCAATAAAATAATAAAATTACCTCAAATTCACAACTCAAGGAGACTAGCCAAAAAAATAAACTCTAAAATACAACCAATAGTTTCACTGCTAAAAACAGACTTCTCAAGTGCAAAGAACTACAAAATAACAACATATTTAAACTAAACATTACCCACAATTCCATTTACATCCCATACATTTTTAACATTAAAAGAATTTTAAAAAAATTAATTACTTCAGAATCATAAATTTTTAATAACAAAATCTTTTAATTCCTCTTTTTATTTCATTTCTCTCAAAGAAGACAATCTTAGCCTCATCAAAATTAATAGGGTGGCCTGTATCTTTCAGGCCACACTTAATTTTGATGAGGCTAAGGTTGTCTTCTTTGAGAGAAAGGAAATAAAAAGAATTAAAAAATTTTATTATTAAAAATTTATGATTCTGAAGCAATTAATTTTCTAAAAGTTCTTTTAGTGTTAAGAGTATATGGGATGTAAATGGAATTGTGGGTAATGTTTAATTTAAATATGTTATTTTGTAGTTCTTTACACTTGAGAAATCTGCTTGTAGCAGTTGGTTGAGTTTCAGAGTTTATTTTTTTTGGCTAGTCTCCTTGAGTTGTGAATTTGAGGTAATTTTTATTATCTATTGCTATAAAATTGAGTCATATATAAATCTATTAATAAGCTTTTTGAAAAAAATGACTTTAATAATAATAAAAACAAAAAAAAGTCTAATAAATTATTTGTTTTATATAATATTGTTATTTATATGATTTAAGATTACATCTGATCAATATTTTTTTGAATTTTACAGTTTTAGTATGTTTTAATTAAATTTTAAAATATATTGAGTGATGACAGAAAAAAATTAAATACTATATATATACTTGGAAATTAGTAACAGTGAAAACACAAACTATTGAAACATGCATAGAAAATATAAATACTGTATTTATTTTACAATTGATGAATGGTTTGCTGTTTTTTAAAAATAAAAAAAAATAATTTTGGGAGGCATAGTAAATATTAACTAATAGTCATTTAATTTCTTAATAACCTTTGCTTGTAAAAGTAAATGACTATTTAAAGTCCTCTTTCCACCATCATCTATCTCTCCATGTTGCATTGTTCACTTTATCATGCATTATAGGCTCAATTTTATGCCTACTTTTTTCCTTGAACTGCTTATTTATAAAAATTCTTTATCAGGTGATCTATTATTCAATGTTGAAAGTAAGATGACATCAATTCCTGATGATTATATGAATGGCATTTTCTCAGAATGATCTATAATCTATTTGATTTTTTAGACCCTTTGATAGCATAGTTATCTCACTGTCATTTTTCATGAACAACTTTTCTTAACATTAAATCTAAATTTCTGATTGGTTGCATTCACTTGTAATAAAGCAGTTACTTACAATATTTATTTATTCTAATGACTGGATATACATATTCCATATGGACTTATAAATGAGAAGAAATTATCTCTGCTCTGGATGATATGTGTTTATTGTCATGCCAGTGAATGAACACATTACAAATACATTTTATTTATGTTGAATTGATTTGCATTTAAGAAAATACATTTTCTAACTACTTACATAGGATTCAGTCTGATAGTTCTAATATGTTTGTCAAATGTTCAAACTTCTAGCCTCTTTGACAAGTATGCTATTATTAAAATACATCTAAGTTCTTTTGACGGATATCAGTTCCATGTTATAAGTTTACATTTTCTAAAGTATAGGCATAAAATCCATATTTCTGATTAGTTATATATACATGAGTGTGAACTTAAATTTCAAATTAATCTGGATACACATTTTCTCATTGTTAACACTAGCTTTGAATCAATAATCTGAGTGGTTTTCAGGCATCTCCATAACATCCTGAATGATTTAAACTAATTATCAAGATGGCTTGTAGAATGGTTGGTGAATTTTAATAGCAAATCAGTACAATACTAATGTCAATATAAACAAATGTATATATAAAAGAATCCAAAACATAAGTTCACATTTTTTATACTTTCTTAAAAAAATGCAGTTAAGAGATATAATAATTTTTGTTAGTTATAAAAATGTGCTCAACTAAATTTATTTATTTATTATTTCAAATATTTGAAAGAAGTTAAAACTAGCAGAAAATTTAAGAAAATTTATGTATTTGATGTGTATAAGTGTTTTAAAAATATTCAAGCTCTCTGGATAACAAGGAATTAATAGACTAATGCCACTAATATACTTGATCTTCTATTTCTGCCTTATAGTAGTATTTCTTCCCAAAAAATATTCCCATAAATCACTTGCTTTTATTTCTAATGGTAGTTGAGGAGAGACCATACTGCTGCCGTCAGATGGCGCTGCAACATCATCATCAACAACCCGAAGCTTGCAAGAGATAAATTTATTTACGAAAGTGGTTGAAAATTGACAAAAATGCCTGGGGCAATATATATCCAAGAAATATGTCAAAAGTATAAATTATAAAAAAAAAACAACTTCAAAGATATGTTGCTGACTTTTATATAAAATATACATTTTTAATGTGATATAATAATATTAAGTACTCTTTTAATTACCTATAACATCAAAATTATATATATAGTGAAATGAATGCTTTCATAGCAAAAATATATTTTATAAATTATGTTTTCAGGAGCAATTGTATTTAATAAATTCAGATTAAAATAAAATACTGATGTTTCAACAAGATAATACTTGCTCTCAATTGTGTAAAAAAAAACAATCATGTGGTTGCTATGGAGATGATTGTATCTTGGGGTTGTTGAATAGTTTGATTTAAATTTGGTATTTTTTTTAATTTTTATTCATTTACATGAAGAAACCTTTCCATATTGTTGGTAATTTTATTGTTTCATCATATTTGTTAAATGTATTTGATTTTTAAAATATTTCTAAAGCCTCCCTAAAGATTTTTTGATCATGGTTGTTGCATGTGGATATGATTTTAATATTTGAAGAATCTATGAGAGATGGCCAGTATCTACAACAAGAAGAGCAACTGCTGAAGATGTTGAGAATTTTTCACTGCATTAATGTTTTGATCTCTTCTAGTTCTTATATGGCATTTTCCCTTATATATATATCTTTGCTTGCTAAAATTTCAAGTTCTTTGTTTGAATTTGTTCGTATTCCAATATATAACATAGCAAACAGTTCAAAGCGGTATCATTTTGAGCTGGCTATTTTAAAATACGAACTCTAATGTATTTATATATTAGTTCACAGAGGGCGGTACTGGATTTCTTAACCATGTGGGGTGATTTAATGCTTAATATATATATATGAAACACTCAAATCACCCAGCATAATATTTTAGCAATACCCTCTGTAAATAAATATAAAGTTTGAACTTTATAATTATTCACAGAGAGTGTTGGTGAAATATCTTAACATTGTTTGTGGTGGGTGATCTGAGTATTTCCTATCTATTTTTAGTTAATGGATGCATTATATTTTCATATATATATATATATAAAACCAAAGGAAATACATATAAAAACAAAAAAAGACTTATAAATCCAAGAAATAATATAATATTTCAACTGATTTTCATCAGAAAGAAAAAAATACACAGTAAAATGGTGATATTCAAAAATTACAGATATATCTATATAATGATAAAATATTTTTATTTTTCTACAAACACGCACTATTAGATTACTTTATTAAAAAGTTATATATATGAAAAAACATTTTTTTTGCTAAAATAGAAAAGTCTACATCAAACTAGATTGTTGTCTTCTTAAAAAAGTTAAATAGTATCAAACTGTTTTATAATAAGAAAAAATGTGCCCTATTTAAACAAAAAATTTGATATGGGCTACTAACTATGTATTGTCTAAAAAGCTAATCATTATACTGAAGAACAATGATAATGCTTTAAGGCTAAGAATTTTAAACATGTATATGGAATATGCACAAAATGAGCATCTACTGGAGTTATGAAATATAAAAGCAAATTCTACTCTGCTCCACTGCTGCCATCCATTGTAAACTTGAGCAATTGATACTAAATGTTAGTGTTTAGTAAATCCAAATCCACTGCTACACTATTCACATTTTCAGACTGTTTTATGGTTTATACCTTTGTCAGTAAGAAGCTTGTATCTGGATCTACTGTGCCTGCATTTTTCAGATTCAATGTGCTTTCAATTTAACAGATACTTATTTATTTTTTCATCAATCTATCAGCTTAAAATTCAAAAACAATTTATTGTTGTGAAAGCAAACTAATTTCCTTGTGTAATTATATAATGACTATAAATTTTGATTTCCACAATTTTTATAACAATTGTTGGCACTTTTCTCCATTGATAGGGATTGATATGAAACCAAAAAATCACTAACTTACAGAATGTTTTACAGAAACCAACTCTACTTATTCTAATTTACTGCTGATATCTATTATAAGTTTGGTAATCAATGGATATTACAATAGAGTATTTATTGATTATTCAAGCTTATAATAGAAGAAAACAGTGGAATAGAATAAATAGTTTGCTTCTGTAAAACATTGTGGAATGTGAGTTTTGAATTCAGCATATGAAAGAATGAATATTACATAATAATAACTCTATGTCTATTTTGTTTCTATGAATGTTTTATATTTTAACACAAAGTTCTTCGTTTTTTAATAATCCTATTACTATAGTAGTAGTAGTAGTAGTAGTAGTAGTAGTAGTAGTAGTAGTAGTAGTAGTAGTAGTAGTAGTAGTAGTAGTAGTAGCAGTAGCAGTAGCAGCAGCAATAGCAGTAGCAGTAGTAGTAGCAGCAGCAGCAGCAGCAGTAGTAGTAGTAGTAGTAGTAGTAGTAATCATCATCATCATCATCATCATCTGCGGTCCTGCTGTGCAGCGAGTACAACATGCCAACGAACCTCTAAATAAAAAACTTTTAAAAATTCGGAAAACTCAAAGGTAATTCGTTTTTTTACACTTTTAACCGAAAATATTTTAAACATAAGTTTTAAAAAAAAATTGTATTTAAAAAGAAAATATTAGAATAAAAAAAAACAACGTAAATACACAGACTGAAAATCGTCAAATATATATCAAACATGGCGGCGGCACAGCTAAAAAATTCAAATGTGAATGGTGCCAATATAAACTCCAACGAAGGAAACATCAATAATAGTTTAAAAACTTATACTAATGTAACAAACGCTACTTTTCAAAATAAAGTTATAACAACTCACTCAAACACGATTGCAGCTAGTAGATTTCGAAGAGTAACCAACGACGATATGAATGAACTAAATCTAGTTTATGAAAACAACTCTGAGCCCCCATCGACTATTTGGTCTCAGGAAGAATTAATAACAATAAACACTGAATTTAACAATACAATACCAAATAAGCTTTTCAACACATTTAAAAAAATTTTTTCAATCAGATCGATTGTCCTGGCTGCGACTGATAAAAACCTAACGCTTTACAAATTCCCAAGAGAAATGTTATATGAAGCTATAACAGCAAATGAGAGTTGGGGAACAATTTCAAGCATAGGGGAACACCCCAACTCTAGATATTTGGCATTAGAATTCTTTGAAGATTATCAAAAAAATAAATTTTTAACTCGGATCAAAACAATAGGAAATTATGCTTTAATAGTTGTAGATCCAAACCTTAAAAACTTTATTACAGGCACTATTAAAAATACTTATTTTGGCTATAATATAAATGACTTTCAAAATATGATGAAAGCGTTTGGCAAAGTATTATATTTAAAACCTATTTTACTTACTGATACACCTATTCCAGTGTGCAGTAATAGTTTTACTTTTAAAATGAAGCTCAATGAAGCAATAGCGCCAGAGAATATCCCCACCCAAGTCACAGACCAAGAAGCAATTCTAAATATATATATATATATAAGGGGCTTAGGACCACAATGCTTCATCTGTGGAGAGCGTGGTCACTTTGCAGCAAACTGTAGCAAAAAGAAAAAACAAAAAAATAACACAGACAAAAGCAAACCCCAATTAACTACAAACAACAATCAAGTGATCCAAACATCTATTCAAGAAAAAATGGAAACACAAGAGAGCATAAAAAACCAACAATTAGAGGAACTAAACAACAAAAACATAACTGGAGATGATCACATTTTGGATTTAACTGTTAAAACAAAAATAAATGATAAAGAACTGAATCAAGAAAGACAACAAAATTATATAATGCATCGATAGAAAACACCAATGAAATAGATAGCAATAGCAATGAGGAAACAGCACAAACACAGCAATACAAAGAACAAGAATCATAAATAAAACATCTGAGGCTATTATGGACTTAACTACACCATGCCTTCCACAAATACCAAAAAATACCATACCTCCAAATAGAAAACCAGGCTGGCCACCAAAAAAAAATAGGACAACCAAGAGAGCTAAAACTGAAGAAAATGATAGTGACACAATACAAGATAATCAATCAAATAACTCAATAGATGAAGAAACAGAACAAAATTATGAAGACACTATAGAACAACTTTTTCTCAATTCAAAACCTGAAAATAAATGTAACCACCAAACACCAATTTAATGAAGTTAAAAATTGGTGCATTGAATGTTAGGGGTTTAAACTCGACCCAAAAAATTACAAAGCTTAAACAATGGTTTTCACTTACACAATTGCATATACTAGGATTAACGGAGACAAAAATCTATGCTGGATCACAAATTGACCCAGCAAAACATTTAACCAAAGAAGGTTTCTGTGCCTGTTCCAGAGACTCTTCATCACCTTCTGCAGGCACAGGCATTCTTATATCAATAAACTGCCCTTTCACAGCTTTCAAAATTATATTCATAGATGCTAACTTACTAATTACAACTTTTCAACATAAAACTATAAACCTCAATATAATTTTGGTTTACCTGCCTATTCAAGATAGCCGAATTAACACTATAATAATGAACATCAACTCCATACTTGCAAGTACAGCAAACCCAACAATATTGATTGGTGATTGCAACATGTCATATCAGAAATTCATAGAAAAATGGCTACACCGAATATCCATACCACTGATGAGTGGTGAAGGCTACCTACCTATGAATACAATATCTTTTCACAATGGTCATCATTCATCACTCATCAATCTATGCTTCTACTCCCCAATGCTGCACCACCAGATAGCAATAAAATTAACCCCCTCAGCTTTCTCAGACCATTCAGCACAAATAGTATCACTAAACCTTATGCAAATGCAGACATCACTTCTCCCACTAACAAAAACAATCAGAGTACTACTTCCAACAACCACACCAGAATTTGTTTTCTCAGAAACATACATAATGCTAAACAAAATAAAAGATATGAATCTCAACCCCATACAACAATATCTGGCATACATAAACATTTTATCATTCAATATCTCACATGTGACAAAAAATCAACCACCACCATCCAAATTGTTGACACTTGCAAATGAAATTCATAAACGAATAACCATGCTTACGCCATCACATCAAACACAGCAGTATATACATGGTCTAACAAGTACACACAACAAAACGTGAAACTCTAAAAGAATATTTGAGAATCAAAAAAAGCAAAATATGCATAACCCAACCACATACATGGACCAGAGATTACATTAAATGGGCACTGGGAAACCCACCAATCATCAAAGTTCCAATGGCAATAAAAACAAAAGATGGCACATATACAGAACACAATATGATCCTTCCTATTTTTGAGCATTTTAAAACCAAACTCCAATCTAAAACACCACTTAAATTACACTCCAAGCTATTTGGACAAGTAGAAACACAAAAACCTTTCATAACAAATGACTTCCTGGCAAAACTAAATACAAACCAAATGCATGCCATCCAGGAAGTCCTGGAATACCATTATTCATACTAAAACACCTAAGTAAATACACAGCACAATATCTGTGCAACCTAGCAAACCACTTATCTCAAGAAATTCAGGATGTGGAGGGAGTTCATCCCATTGCAATAGTGCCATTCAACAAAAAAGCTAAACTACCCCATCCCTCACAGAACTCAGACCAATTTCCATGGAATCTTTGCCAATAAAAATTCTTGAAAAAATAATAAAAGAAACAATAGAACCACATATAATGCCACTGATATCAGAAGTTCAATTTGCCAAAAGGAACTCATCCACAATTCAAGCAGCAGCATTATTCAAAGCAATCCTGGATTCAACAAAACAGAAAAAAAAATATAGTCCAATAGCGATTCAACTAGATATCGAGGGAGCTTTTGATGGAGTAGACATTTCCATATTGCTAGACATGCTTGGAAATAATACATCTATCCCCAAGACACATCTGTACATCATTGCAAATCTACTTCTCAACAGAGAAATACACATAACATTAAATGGAAAAAATTCTCCATCATTTGTTCCCACCCAATCCATATCCCAAGGCTCTCCTCTCAGTTCAAAGTTATTTATTCTATATATTAACCCTTTAATAGAAAAAAATCCAAAAAACATTTACCGGCATTCAAGTACCCGGCACTACACAATATATAGCTTGCTTGGCTTATATGGATGACATCACTGTTTTTCTCAATTCAAAAAAACAATTACCACAATTACAAAAAAATCTTAAAGAATATACGCAACAATACAAATTGAAGGTTAATCCAGAAAAGACTACTGCTTGGTCTATGTTTACCGGAAAACCATGCACGTCCATTTACAAAGCAAAACCAACGCGTTTTTTAGGATTCCCGTTTCATCTGGGAATAACCGGAATGAGGTGTTTAATACAAAATAGATTAAAAGAAGAAGCACACGCATTGTCACCTCCCTATCAAAAACATATCTCTCTATATATTCTAAGGTCCAGCTAATAAATCAACTTATAATGACAAAAATAACATATTATTTACCAATAATAAAATTCTCAAAAGCTTTCAAAGCAAAGATTAAAACCATCTGTAACCAACTTTTATGGTCAAGAAAAGTGGTTGCAATATCAACAAAAAGACTAAATCAACCCCTTATTAAAAATGGTCTAGGTTTGCACAATATTGACATTTCTTATACACAAAAATTAAGTAATCTAGTAATTTCCATTATGAATCAATTTCCAAAACTTAACTGCTTAATTCAAATTATTCCAACTGACAAACAACCCCCAACAGGGCTATATATATCATCAATCATCCATCAATATAAAACTTTTAACAGAACAGAGCAATATACACACAAATATTCATATTGGAACATTCACAAACAAATTCAACAGGAAAGAGACATAAATGACGATAACACAATACTCGGAATAAACAGCAGAAAATTACTACATGAATACAAAAAGTGGTCACTAGAACCCAAATTTTTTGATTTCATTCTAAAAGTAAATCTCATCGCAATGCCAAAAAACATACTTACACCATAAGAGGATGTATGTTTCAATAGACCCTTTTTGTGGACTATGCCACAAGGCTGAAGAGACCCTACAACACCTATTGTATCAATGTACTGCATTACACAATGTAAGAACAATGATGAGTGCAATATACAACCAGCAAAACATGACCATTTGTCAAATAATTAAGGTTTTTCAAGGCAGATCAATACCCAGCATTAGGGCAGCAACCTTTGTATTATATGCTTTTTGGTGTACCAGGTGTACCTATCTAATGGGCAACAACCCCAGAAGGCATCCATCCACCTTCTACAACAAACTAAACCAAATACGGAATAAAAACAAGACAATAGCAAATCCCCATATTTATGCAGCTACATGGTCTCTTATCAAACAACAATCAATGCTATAAGCACCAAAAATTCAAGAACACTGAAAATTCAGTAACAATAAATACGGAAATAAAAAACAAGTTTTTCCTCTCTCTACAATAAATAAGTTTTTATGTAAAAATTAGATAACTTTTTATTGAAAACATGTAACCGAAGACTATAAAAATGCTTGTATATAAAACCAATGGAAAAATCACTAAAAAATCAATGTAAAAAACTGTATTTTTTTGATTAATAAACTTCCTTTTTGAAAAAAAAATAAATAAATAAATAAATAAATAATAATAATAATAATAATAATAATAATAATAATAATAATAATAATAATAATAATAATAATAATAATAATAATAATAATAATAATAATAATAATAATAATAATAATAATAATAATAATAATAATAATAATAATAATAATAATAATAATAATAATAATAATAATAATAATAATAATAATAATAATAATAATAATAATAATAATAATAATAATAATAATAATAATAATAATAATAATAATAATAATAATAATAATAATAATAATAATAATAATAATAATAATAATAATAATAATAATAATAATAATAATAATAATAATAATAATAATAATAATAATAATAATAATAATAATAATAATAATAATAATAATAATAATAATAATAATAATAATAATAATAATAATAATAATAATAATAATAATAATAATAATAATAATAATAATAATAATAATAATAATAATAATAATAAATAATAATAATAATAATAATAATAATAATAATAATAATAATAATATCCTTGGGCTTGTGTTAATTCCTGTAGGTTATAAATAATCTCTTTAAAAAAAACAGATGAATCTAAATACCTACTCTGTTTATTATGTTTAAAAAACTTTTGGGGCTATCTGTTGAGTATCAGAATGGTTAATTTTGTTTTATTGTGTTATTTTCTTATTCTGTATTGAAAAAATTGATGGAAAGTTTTTTATTGGGTTATTTTTTGTTGTATGTTTTCTCAAGATTTATTTATTTTTTAATTTTTAAATTTGAGGAAAAGCATAGTAAGTTATTTTGGTTGTAGAATTATACTTGGAATAAGTGAAAATATCTTACATTCTAGACAAATACTTTGATTTTACAGAAAATCAATCTCATTTTAAACCCACTTTTTTATCATAAAAAATTATATATCTATTGACCCTTCTGTGGATCTCCATCGAGAAAGAGACATCCACTTTATTTATCAATGTGTAGCACTTAACCAAAAGAAGATAATATGTAAACCTACAAAACGTAAATCATTAATCACATAATATTTTTCAGGGAAGATCAATACCTAGCATTAGGAGCCATTTTTATATATTGGTGGATTACTTCCTTAATTGGCAATAACAGAGCAAGTAATTTAAAAAACTTAATTAAATAGAGATAAAATAATAACAACCCACTTATATGAAACATGTCATTGTTAAAAATCAATGTGTAATGTAAAGAAAAACTATCATACAACTAACATTAAAGTGATATGGAAAACTGAATAACTCCTCAAACTTTAGAACTCTGATTATTTTTGTTGTTTAATTTTTATATTGTTATAGTCCATTAACAAAGTGTAAACTAAATTCATTTATATGTGTTTACTAATATTATTCATGTATGTTAAATTTAAATTTTTCTAAATTAAATTATTAAACATTGGATCAATAAAGTTATATAATAATAATAATAATAATAATAATAATAATAATAATAATAATAATAATAATAATAATAATAATAATAATAATAATAATAATAATAATAATAATAATAATAATAATAATAATAATAATAATAATAATAATAATAATAATAATAATAATAATAATAATAATAATAATAATAATAATAATAATAATAATAATAATAATAATAATAATAATAATAATAATAATAATAATAATAATAATAATAATAATAATAATAATAATAATAATAATAATAATAATAATAATAATAATAATAATAATAATAATAATAATAATAATAATAATAATAATAATAATAATAATAATAATAATAATAATAATAATAATAATAATAATAATAATATAATAATAATAATAATAATAATAATAATAATAATAATAATAATAATAATAATAATAATAATAATAATAATAATAGACTTTGTACTTACTTTTAATGCTATAGCAATCGGAATTATGTCTTTTAAACCAATACTACGATATTTCAAAATGACTTGAGATTTATTGAGACTATTTAAAAACTGTGATATTGGAACCACAGCTTGAATTTTGCATTCATTTAAATACACTCCACGATCACTTAGATCAACTTTCCTTTTTGATACTAAAATAAAAATTATATATATATAAATTTTTTCATGTAAAAAAATATAAGTAATGTTATTTAAAAAATATATACAACTAATGAAACAATCAATCATGAACAGTCATAGTGTATTATTTTAGCAAATATGTAATAGCAGGAAAATGTTATAATCTAAGAAAGGTATTTGTAGCTGTCAATATAATTCTCATTATCAATCATTATTTTCTTATATTATATCGTATTGCGTGATGGAACATCTATGGACATATATGAAATCTAAACTGGATTTAAATGTAATGGGTAAAGTAAAAGAACTTACTAGACTGTGTTTATATATCGAGAATATTCAAGGACAGTTAACTTATTTGAATAGTTGTAAGCATTATAATGTCATTCCTAGGTCTTGTAAATTTTACTTAAAGAATAATAAAAAGTTATCAAATAATTGGAAATTAAAAAGAAATATAGAAAATTATATTCTTAAAACTTTTATTGATGAAAAATACAGTATTTTATATAACAAGATTAATAAATGTAAGAATTTAAAGGTTGCTATAAAAGCGTCGTTAATAAAAATAAATGTGTGGGATAAATTAATAGTTTATTTAAATGGATATAGGGAAAAATGGAGTCATACAATATATAAAAAATATAATAAAAAATGGATATGGATGTGGACGAAATATTGGAATAAAGATAAAGAAGTGACAGAATGTAACGGATATATTAATTACAATAACAGAATAAAAGATAATTTTATAAATCTAACAAAATATAAATTCTCAACGGAGCAAAATCAACTATTAAGTAAGTCTCCTAATTTTATACCATTTGTGGATAAAGACATTAAAAAGAAGATAACTATGGACATAGAATTAGCAAATATTTCTACAGTAGATAAAAGGAAAATTAACTACTTATTGAACAAACAATTAGGAAATATTAAATGTTCACAAAGGGAATATAAATATAAAAGAACTACTAAAGAAATAAGAAATATATGTAAAAAAAAAAAGAATATAGTGTTATGTAAAGAAGATAAAGGTAGTAGATTTGTAATAATGTATTCTAAAGATTATATAGATAAGATAGAAAATGAGATAAAAAAGGAAGGATATATAAAATTATTTAAAGATCCTACTAATAATATAAAAAGTAGATATATAGAGATATTACATAAAATGGAAAGAAAAGAAATTATTGATAAAAATAAGTATGTATTTTTGTATCCATCAGTGTATGAAAATCCATATATATTTACTGAAGTAAAAACACAAAAAGAGGATAATCCATTAAGATTATTATTTAACTTTACAAATTTCATTTTACAGAAATTTTGTAAATATATGAATAAATGGATAGCAAATATTATGGGGTATGGGGAATTTTGTATTAAAAATACTGATGAAATTATAGATAAGTTAAATATAATAAAAATGGATAGAAATCAAAGTATTTTTGTAATGGATATAGAGAAAATGTATCCAAGTATACCTAGGGATGAAAGTATTAAAATAGTTATACAAAAATATGGAAATAATTGACATTATGGAAAACAGGGATTAAATTTAATAAATAATAGCTTATATTTTAAATATAAAGATGAATATTGGAATATAAATAAGGGATGGGTTATGGGATGTGCAATAAGTGGATTAATGGCTTCAATATTTATAAATGAAATGGAATTACATATTGTCAAGAATAGAATAATAAATAAAGAAATAAAAGAGTATTTTCAATATGTAGATGATATCTTAGTAATAGGGAATAAAAGAGTTATAAAATATATATATATATAATGAATTTAATAATAATAAAAATAATATAAAGTTTACAATAAAAGAAATAGATAATAAAATAAAATATTTAGATATAGAAATAAAGATAAACAATAACATGATTGTATTAAATCATTTTATTAAAGAAAAAATAAGAAAAATAATTTATAGCAATTCACAACAAGCATGGACACAAAAGGTGGCAGTAATTAAGAATTTTAAAATTAAAAATGGTAGGTATAATACAGATAAAAAAACTGCTGAAGTACAAAAAGAACAATTTATTCTATGGATATAATCCTAGAAATATTAGGAATATATTATATGATAATAAAAATAATATTAGAGGGAATAAAATATTAAATAATATAAAATAGATTAAAATTGCATATATATCTAAAATTTATGATATATTAACTAAAAATAAAAATTATATGGATCAAAATAGGATGGTCTAATAGTAAAAATCTAGATATATTAATAGGAAATTATAAGATTAAAGATGATATGAAATATATAAAGGGAACAGTATATAAAATTACTTGTGGCATATGTAAAATGATTTACTATGGACAAACATCAAAACAATTAGAATAAAGGGCAAAAGAACATAATGGTGCTATTGAAAGAAGGGATGATAGATCAGCATTATATGTTCATTATTTAAAATTTGGACATAAAATAGATTGTATTAAAAACATAAGACCATTAAATTATATAAAGGAAGTAAATAGAAGAAAAATATATGAAACAAATTATATAAAATATAATATAAATACATGTATGAACATTTACAAAAAGTCAATTGATTTAATGAATGATTGGGTAATGGATAAAGAATGGAAAGTAATATAAGGGGAAATAAATAAACTGATAAAAATAATGAATTATAGGAAATATTGTTAGATGTCGCTATATACATAATATATGTGTTAGTATTAGCACGAGGTATCATATTGACAAGGGTAAAAAAATTTAGAATTATCAAAAAAGGCTTTTATATATATATAATTTTTATGTTGATGTATTTACAAGTTGTTATTATTATATAATAAAGATTTATATTTTATTTTCTTCTTCTGAGAAAATCCATTGGCATTATTTTATAGTTTTTTTTATATCCTTTATCTTTAATTATACTTTTTTTCTTTCCTCAGATAACTCTTGCAACATTTTCTTAGATTCGGAAACATTATTTGCAAGTCATTAACAAAATTATGACATAAATAATCTGCTTTTATTATTACGTCTTAGCTCCCCATTTTAGTCACAAAATTGCTGATAAGGATTACCCTGCCATATCCCTGTTATTACAATCAGGTAATCTAATCAGTGCTGTTGAATTTTGAAAAGCATTTTTCAAAATATTATAATGAACCCAGATCTATATGCTGATGCTCCAGTGCTTACTGCAATCTTCCATTCATCTGGTACATCTTTATCATTTAGGTATATGTAGTATACATATTTTCCAACAATTTTTCTATTCTTTCACCAGCTTCTTTTAAAATATCAATAATAAGTCCATTGTTTTATGGAGCTTTCCCCTTCTTTATAAATTTAATTGCATGTCTCACTTCATTTAATATTCTGGGCAATTCAGAAGATGTAATAACAGTAATGAATACTTTGTCTTCTTATTCTTTATTGCTATATATTTCTTTATTGCTATATATTTCTCTTCCACTTATTTCATGATGTCATCTCTCTTTTTAGTAATTTCATCTTTTCTTCTTATTGCAGAAATAACTTTCCTTGCAGTAATAAGATATTATTTTATACTTTTGAAACTTTTATCTCTTCTATAGCTTTCCTTGCTGATCCACAATTGTATTTTCTTATATCATTATTGACTTTTTACAAAATCCTAGATTTCCAATTCTTCTTCATGGATCATTTTTAAAATTTGTCATATTCCTTTTTTCCTCATACCCTGCCTCTTGTCTGAGTAAAAATAATATATTGGAGAAGTACCGCTTTTTTGAACTTGTTATCTTTCTAGAAATTCCTAATACCCTATCAGTTATCTTATTACTGATTTCATTCAAGTCTCAGCTATTTTGAAAGTTAGTTAAAAGTTTTAAAATGTCGATCCCATTGATTAATGGGAAAGAGCTGAAATAAAAAAATAAGGCAGATTATAAGTGTGTTTATTAGAAACACAAATAAATTGAATATTTGCCTGAAAGTTTGTGATGATATCACATCTTATAAATAAATTGAGACTTTAGAATTTGAAATTCATGGATTACATCCAATCGTTCATTTTTAGTGATGGAACTTTTTATGGACTTCTATAGCAATGATGTTATTTGATGATGATGATGATGATTATTATTATTATTATTATTATTATTATTATTATTATTATTATTATTATTATTATTATTATTATTATTATTATTATTATTATTATTATTATTATTGATATAAGGAATTTTATTTTAAAATTATTAATTCCTTTAAAATTATTATCAACTAGAATTATTACCTTCATTGTTATTTCCATTAAAGCTAAAGATAATTTATATGGAGAGCAGATGCTACTAGAGAATAAAAATATACTGATATTAATTAATTCTAGCATTAGACAGAATCTAGTCTGGCATAATAACAGATTATTTTAAAATTGATGAAGGGATAAAGCCATTGACAATTTTTGTCACCTTAAAATTTTTCATCAAATAAAAAAAAACATCCAGCAAGCAAGAAAATCATCACAAACTAATCCTGGATAAGTTTAACAAAATGCTTGTAGTGATTTAAGCTATAGTATTTTCTGCAATTTTTCTGGACATAAAAATTGGACATTAAACAAAATATGAAAAGCATAACTGCTTTTGGTCGGCACTTCTGACAAAAACTTTTGGAAAGAGTATGAATAAGTGATTACATGATCAGAATAGATTTGAACTTTCATTTAAAATACAACTGACCAAGTTGTAATTGCCTTTATTTTGGTCATTTTATTAGATGACCTAATTTATTAAAAAAAGTGCATTATGCTTAGTAAGATTGATAGAAAAAAATGATAACCAGCAGTGAGGTGCATAGAGGCAGTAATGAATTATTCCACCAAGAAACTTGAAAATTTAAACAAATGATAAATCATTCTGAAACAATATCATTCCCATGATTACTGTAAATTTGTTAATATCTAATATAGGCAGAGTAAATAGATATAATAAGAAGGAATGGAGTAATGAATGATGTAGAAGCTACAGTGACACAGGTTAAAAGATTTATAAAGGAAGATGTTTTGATCATGTGACAAGAAGAAATAAATATTATATGGGTAAGAAATTATTTATGAAATCAGCTGGTAAGAAAAGAAGAGACTAATACAGCAAAAGTGGAAAGACTATGTCACCACTATTATTAAGAATTAAAGTTGTTGCATGATAAAAATTGAAGAAAGTATCCATATAAGCACTCTGTGTCCAAGACAGATTAATAAAAGTGAACAAGAAAAAAAAAAGAAAATGATGATATAATCAAATTAATAAAAGAAAAACATATAGTATAAATCATAGCAGTTTTTTGTACAGCAATTATTTTTTGTGGTCAGTCATATTTGTTTATAATTAATGAAAAGTTTACAATGTAATTTTAAATAATATAACACCAAAAAATATTCTGTTTGTAATATTGTGCTCTTGTTTGGAGAAGAAAATCCCATTCTAATCTTCTGGGTGTTGAATTAAATATTACCATAAAAAATATTGCTGGCCCACTCAAGTCTACTTCTTTGCCATGGCTTCCTCTTCTATTTTATATATATATTTCCCACTAGATATCAGAAGAGAAGTTGTCTCACAAAAAAAATGTATTAAAAGCTATTAAGCAGATCAAATTTGACAATAATTCAAGATATAGCTAAGACTCATTTCAGACCAAGATTCTCTTTTCAGATGTTCAACCAAGAATCTAGCAATTAAAGAATTGTGTAATGAAATTATTACAATACTCCAAATTCAACAGTAAAACAAGATGAATTTGATATTCCTGGAACAACTGGAGTTTCATCAACAGATTCAAAACAGTCCATATCTTTATAAAGGGAATTTAAAACTCAATTATATAAGTAAATGTGGACAAACAAACCGATCAACTACATAGTAAATGACTATAAAATCTATGGCTATTTGGACAGAATTGAAGGACTTAAAGCCACTAGTGAATCCATTGCCTGATTAGATGATTTAATAGTTAAAAAAATCAATAAGATATATAAATAAATAAATACCATCATTGAATTCAAGCATTATTGATTGGCTATAATAATTTATTGCATGATTACCCCCAACTTATAAATATCAATATCTGAGATTCAAATCCAAATCAAGTTGCCAAGCCTTGCAAGCAGTTGCGTTTGTTGCGGGTTCGCTTCCCGGCCGATGCTTTGTCATATGGAGAAAAAAAAATTCAAATCAAGTTAATCTTCGATTATTTTTTGAAGAGGATTTTTCTTTTATCTAACCGGCCTATACCTACCCAACTAGTCATCCAACATTTGGGAAGTAAATAAGTATTTAGTTCTAATTAACTAGATGATAAAATCAAAGATAAAAAAACTATTAAAACTATCACCAAACCTGGTAAATAGCGCTATCTTTATAATTAATCCATATGAAGTGTTGAAAACGACTTTGGTCTACAGATGATTGTTTTAATTATAAATAATCCTTCACATTATTAAATGATTAACATTATAAAGTAGATGTTATTAATAGAAACAAAAACATACAGAAATCTGGCAATACGTATCTGTACATGTACAGGCTTTATATTTCTATGAACTATTTTTTAACGCTTAATACATAAAAGTTGATAAAATCTCCCTTTTTTGTGCGTGCACTACTTACAAGTTAAATTGTGCATCAATAACTGGCATATAAATCTTTATTGCTATGATTTACTTTTAGGAATTTTTATAATTTCAAACCACATAAGAATAACTTAAATTATGATTGGATGGATGTATAATTTAAATGTCAAAAATATTTTAGATGATGGTAAATGCATCAATTGTAAAAAATATGCTAAAAATAAAATTTATTATAAGATTTCTTTTGACATTCTTAAGAATATTTTATTTTAAAAAAAAAAGAAGAAACAGATTTGCAAAATATTCCAATCATTCTAAAAAGTTAAAATACCGCCCTTCCCCCACTTCCTAAACGAAAGATACAAAGTTTCATAGATAAAACATATTAAAAACCATAAATATCACAAAGTTATAAAGTCTTATAATTTAATTACAGCGTATCCGACTACCACGACTATTAAAACCTGGGTTTTATATTGGACCAAGCAAACTTGAAATTATTTTCAATAGGTGGGTTAGAGTTTTTCTTACAAGTAACTCGTCCATAGCCAAGTTAGATCATCATTCAATATTGGGCAGCGGCAAATGAGTAAGTAACTACATATTTTTAACTAGAGAATAAAACAAGGATGAAAAATTGATTAAACTCTCATTCCTCTACAATTTTCAAGTCTTGTAAATGTTCTCTTCTTGTTCACTATTTTGTTTATGAGAGTTGTTTAAGGGCTGCTTTAGCTACCTTTTACTTTATTATTATAAGTTAACCAAATGTTTCTATTTAGGATAATATTTCAAAAACATCCATTAGGGTTTTCATGGTAATAAAACAGTAAAATCGAAAGCTAAAGATTCCTGAATAATTTTCAACAAATTAAAAATAAAAAAAGGCACGTTAGTCAGTTGAATGAATTTTCTGTGTGTCTTGGATGTTCCAATGCCGACTTGATCCAGAATAATTCTTTTTATTATTATTCTATCGGATTTCATCTAATATTCAAGATTTAAATGGAATATTATATGATTAATTTTGATAGCTAAACATTTCACACTTTGTGAACATAATATATCCTAAACTAATCTACTAGGAGCAAGTTTACTGACTATCAGCACTATAACTAAACACACCAAAATGAAATATATATATATATTCGTTTTTCCTCTAATTTTTAACCGTTATTTTTACAGTATAATAACACTGTTTTTGTTTTTTTTTATTTCCTTCGGTTAATAATTGCTTTAGGCAATTGTTTTGGCTCAGGGGCCGCAGAGGTTGGCGTAGGACCACATCAGGGGCCACTTTGTGGAAGCGAAGGTTAGTGGAGAGCCGCATCTTTTTTTCATGACACAATAAACACACTGCTTTATTACCTGTATTACCAAAGAAATATTTGTTTGACCATTCTTCATTAAACACACGACATTCATCACCGATTTTAATTTTTTTGGAAGGTTCGTGTTTTCACTAAAGTTGGAAATGTATATGTTTGCTAATGCAAAACAAAATTGAAATTAACCAGATCAACTGGAAAAGCACTGCACATCGTATCTATACTGTGCATGTTTATTAAGGTGGCCATCCTCGTGGAAAATACGAGACGAATCTTCAGTCGCACACGGGAAGGAAATCTCAGTTCAAGGTGGATTTTTCTGATTGTTTTGGCGGGCCACTATTTGCCCACACCTGCTTTAGATAAAAGAATTTTCATTACAATATAATTGAACATGCCAATAATTTATTTATTTTTTCAAATAATTTTATTTGGATTATATCATGTTATGATTTTAATGTGTAAATATTTCTTTATTTATATAATAAATAATGGAATAGGTAGTTGCATGGAAGCTCATAGTCCTTGGATTGGATTTCATCATTTCTAATGTTTGAACGTATGAACTCCCGAGCAACAAACTATTTGATTATTATTATGAATTAGGAGTTGCCTATCTGATTTATTTTTTAAAAATAGTGCTCAATGCCCTTTTAAATTGGAAAAAAATTAAAAATCTTAGAAATGAATTATAATATATTAAGAACTATAAATATTTTTGTCATATTATTAATAGAAATGCAAACACAAAGGATGAAATTGAACGTAGAATTAAATTTAGATAAATCATTGATAAAAATAACTTGCTATGTATACATATATATTTCATTAAAGAATAAATAAAGGTGTGTGTGCATAGGCATTTAATGTTGATATTTAGAATACTACAGAAATAGAATAAATAATTAATTATGCCGAAAAAGAAAATTTATTGAAAATAGCAACAGGCTAATTTATAAGGATTCACTTTATGCAAATTAGCAAGCTGATAAAAAGTCTGCCGAAAAATTAAGTGAGAAGAGATAAAAGAGAAAGTAAAGTTGTTCTGCAAATAAATAAAGAGGACCTCTAATCAAAAATCTAATTGAACTATCTCTGAATTATGTGTGTGAGCAAATTGTGCTTACAAAATTATAGAGTTACAAGTTTACAAAATAAAGAGACTTTATAAATATTAAATCTCTTAATGAGATATGAACTTTAGAGTGATGGAGTGATCTTGTTCTCAATTAGCAAGTTGAAATTACTAATCTTATTAATATAATTATTATTATTTGAGTAAATAAAATCTTGACGTTTTACTTATGCTTTGTTGGTTTTTTCATATTTAAAAATATAATTATCCAGCTGCCAACTGACTGCATGGCCCTGGATATATTATAACAGGGGTCAGAAACCTTTTAGTAGTGTAGTGCCGAATCTATGTTACAATGTTATTCCATGCGCCAACATGATTTTACCAACCTTATTATATTATATTATCAAAATTGATTCAGTTATAATGGGATTCAAAGTTATATATAATATTATAGTATATAATATACACTGCTATATAATATATACTTTTGAAGTCCATTATGACTGGATCATATATTATTGGTCATTCAATATTTTAAAACATTTAGAATCATGTGAAAAGTACCTTTTTATTTAATTTGTAATTTTTAACATGCTTATTAAAAATTATATTACAAATTATAAATTACAACTTTTTATCTACACAAAATGTATAATTTAAATTGAAAAAAATCATGAATTCTAATATGATTAGCCATTTTTTATTATTAAAATAAATTAATGTGAACCTTGCCCTTGTACCTCTTTGCTCAATTGCTCAATGTCAGGTATGTAATTGTCACTTTTAGCTTCACGCATGCTTTTGAATGTTCAGGTGTTAGGCAACTTCTTTGTGAACTCAAAAATATTTATCATATATAAGAAAATTTGTTTAAATAAGTAAGTTGAACCAAATGCCGAAAGCAAAGCATGAGCAGTTTTTTTCAGAGAATTAAATCTTTCAGGTAATGATATCCAACAATTGAGAATGACAGGTGCCTTTTCTAGATAGTTCCCTTCAAGAGTTTTCTGCAATTCTACAAATTTAGTTTTCCACAATTCTGTTGGCATTAATTCGATTAATTCCATTTCAAAACTATCAATATTCATTGACTCAAAAAGAGATAAATCAAATGGAATCATCTTTAAATCAATTAAGTCAGGTTTGATGAGGAAAGAAAATATGGGTGTGTGTATTTGGAAGTCTTCACATCATTTGAAAAATTCTTCTCTGAGAGCTTCAATGTATTTTTGAAGTTCATCTTTGTTAATGTTAAATTGATTTACATGGGCCTTTACATTTGGAAAGTACTTATAAGTGTTAGTGGTAATATCACACCAAAATATATCTAATTTTGATGCAAATCCTTTCCAATATTCAAAAAGTTCTAGTACTGTTTGAACCTCTCCTTGCAAAAGCAAGTTTTACTCATTCAGGTGTTGAGTTATATCAGTCAGAAACATCAATTTGCATAACCAGTCTTCATCATTTATTTCCAGATAATGTTGTTCTTTTTCATCAAGAAACATCTTTCAGACATGATACAAACCTGTTCAAGACATTACCTGACCAATCCAATGAACATTTCTGTATAAAAAGAGGTCTATATATGCACTATTCATTTCTTGCAAAAGGGATTTAAATTGCCTATGTGTTAATGAAGAATGAGAAACTATGAAATTAATTATTTTAATAACAGTGTCCATTACAGAATTCAAGCATTATGATGAGATTTTTGCAACTAAATTTTTCTGGTGTATAATGCAGTGGAAAGTCAATATTTGATGTTTAATATGATTTTCAAGAAGTTTAACAAAGCCCTTTTTTTCCAACTATTGCATGGCTGGCATCATTAGTAACACTAAATATTTTATTTATGTTGATTTTCTGATTTTCAAAATGATTGAAAAATGCAGTGAAAATATCATGTCCCTTTGTTGTACCAGTAAGAGGAATGAAGCAACACAATTCTTCATAAATATGATTGTTGTCACAATATCATGCAACTATTGCTAGGCATGCCACATCATTTACATCAGTGCTTTCATCAACAGCAACACTGAATGCAACAGCTTGTTGTAAACTGTTTTTCTCTTTTGTTGTTACATCTTCAGCCATATCAGTTCTTTTTTGAATTGATCTTGCAGAAGCTGGTATTTCTTGGAATTTGAGACAATATCGTTTGTTTATTTGGTAGATCACTGAATGAGATTTCAGCATTTTTCAAAAACGTTTCTTTGGTGAACTGTCCATTTATGAAAGGTTTCCTTTCAAAGCCACACAACAATTGTATAACTACATTTGGTGGCTTTATTTGGGGTTCCAATTATTTGACTAAAATAATTAGTTTGTTTCTTAAAGGCAGAAACAGCTCTTTTTATAGCTTTACTTTTCTCATCTAAGTTTTTAACATGAACACATTTAGTTTTATAATGTCTTTATACACTTGAGATATGACATACAATACTTTCACAGCATAATATACACACACCACAATCTTTTTGCTGTACAAATTCATATTCATTTGTCCAAGAGTCTTGAAAAGAGCAAATATCAGGTTTTTGTCTTTTGTGTGACATTTTGGAAATCTCTCAGTCACTATGCCATGAGAATCTCTTTTTTGAAAGAAGTGCTACCAATGAGCATTGATTATTTACCATTAAACTACCGAAAATAGTTTTCTAGAATTGATAACATAATAAGCTTTTTATTCGGATTATGATCTCATTTTTTAATTTTATCAGACTACAGATTTTTTTGCTTGAAAACAAAAATATCTTTAAATGAAGTCAAGTGTATTATTTTCTGATTAATAATGATTTAATCATAAATTCAATGTTGAATGTAAAAACAAACAAAAAAAAAGACGCTGAAATTAAAATATATTTTTTTTTACTATTTCAATTTATTTCGAGTGCCATTGATAATCGTAGACGTGCCAAGCATGGCACGGGTGCCGCAGGTTGCCGACCCCTGTGTTATAACTTATCAAAAAAAAACATATCAGTATGTTGAAAAGAATAGTTTTTAATAAATATATTTTACTAATAGTTACATATGGGTCTGTGAATTGAATACTAAATAGAAAAGAATGATAGAGATAGTAAAGTATAGAAAAATGTATGTTTGGAATAAATAGAGAGACTGGAAATGTTCAAAACAACAAATAATGGTAATAAAGGACTGAAACAGGGATAGGTTGGGCATGTTTCTAGAAAAGACAGCAATGGATGGTCATAAGTAATCTTAAACTAGATCCTAAGACATGAAAAGAGATTCTGTGTAAAACGGAAGGATAACACAAAAAAGTGTTGTTGGGAATGATATAGCAGGAAGCTATGAAATGAATAAATTGGATTAAATTTGGAAAAAGTTTTCTTCTGCGATATATTGATAGTTGAAAATAATGATGATGATAACCTGTCTCCATTTGCCAGCACTTTTTAGTCTACTTAGACCACATTCATGCTCAACTCTTCCTTTTTAATTTCATAAAATTATTCGGAAAGAACAAGAATTCATCTCCAAAAGAGCTTGACTATTATTTACCAACTAGTAATAGATAATTAGCTAAATTGATTATGAATTTATTTAATGAAAAGAAAGGCTTTAACTTGAATCCTTCCTTATATTCAGTTTGCTTTAAAATTTAGCACAATACCTGTGTTCAATTAATAAGACCCAAGTCCTATTATTCAAATCCACAGAGCATTACAAGTATTATCCATTTATCTTTAATTTTATGACAGTGAAACATTTACAGTATCTCATATATAAAACAAGTATGGGATCAAAACATTATATAATGAAACACCCTAATATTTGTTTCTAATAAAAACAACTTTAAAATTCATAAATGATATAACTTTACATAGAGATATAATGAAGTTCTAAATATCATATTCATCACTACAATATTAAAACAGGCTAATCTCTCCGTACAACTCTGCCTAATAGGATAGTGGTGGCTATGGATGTTAAAAAACCAAAGGCACCAAAATATATGGGTACTGACTGAGTTCAGACTCATATGACTATATAAGCTATTGAACTTGGATTGAAAATATTATTTTAATTTTATTCTCATGGTTTTGTAGTTAAGTAGAGATAAAAGGTGGCTGCTGGAGGGTTGCATAAGATCCTAAGATCTAGGTGCAGTGCTCTCAGATCCAAGGTTCCTCACTTATGAAGGCCATTAGCCAAAAGCTAGTCTGGGAATATTGGATGAGTATGTACTAGATACAGATTTAATGCACAAGCCTTCTGGCATTTCATTGATTACTCTGGTTTGCACTGGGTGGCACTACTGTATGGATAGTTTTGTCTGTTTTAATAGCAGTTATGAACAAGCATAAGAAATGGTGATCATGTGATGTTTAGTGGTTTAATATCATTACAATATGTAATAAAGTTGAGTAATATAAAAGTGCAATCAATCAATGATAATTAAGTGTTATTCTTGATAAATTATTGGATAGATTGTTGCCCATTAATTTAAGCAAACATTCAACTGCCAAAAAATCAGCAATCAAATCTCTATAGATCTATTTTAGATGACTAGATTGGGATCTTTTCCTTTTCCCTTATTAGAAATTGCCAAAAGTCCTTTTAATTTTTTTGACAGCATTTTTGCTGTTGAACAAAACTCACAATTTACTAGTTCTTTGATCTTATAATCTTACATATCTAGATCACTGATTAGAGATTTTTTTCTGGTGGTTGCAAAAAATATCCATATAAATATAAAACGAATCAAATAGTTTATTGCATAAGAGTTCCTAAAAAGTTCAAACCTTGGAAATGATATGGCTGAGCCATAATGTATGAACCTTGCACTAAAATTAAATCACTGTTAACACTGTACTAAATCATGTAGGATGAAAATATCCATAAGACTTAACTTATCTTCTGTCTATTAATTCAAGTTCTTTATAAGTGTTCAAAAGTATCATCTTAATAAAAAATGAAATTATTACACTGGCAACTTTTATTTAATCTAACAAAATTTACAGCCAATTTTTACATGGGAAAATTTAGAAATATATATGTATTCTTTATTCTTAAAGCAAAGTGTTGGTGAAAGATAATATTGGCAAATCTTTAATAGTACTCAAAACAATATAATATATTTATTAAAACTACAAACCCAATATAGCACATTATTTTTAGAAAATACTCATGCATATTAACATGTGCCCAGAAAAAGAAACTATTTTTTTAGTAATTTAATTAAAAAATTAAAACTGATTTCATCACCTTGAACATTCAGTGCTTTTCTAATTTGCATTTGCAATAACTCATGCGATGCAATGTGATGCACTGTAGCATCTCCTTTATTGATCAGGAATCTCTCAGCTATTATGCCCAGAGAAACTTGTTAGTCACCTTCTCTTCCCTTTTCATTTCCCACTCTAAGTTTTTCCCATATTCTTCTCTAACCTGCTCCATCCCATTTCCACAACATTATCTTTGTCCACTCTATGGCCTTTATAACTATATCCCCCTTATCTTTTTTCAAACTCAGCATAAAAACCAAAAACACACTTTCTGTATAATCACTTTTTTTATATTTATTCTCACACAACTTCATTATTTGTACTCTTTACGTTTATAAGCATTTACATTCAATTAACAGATGCCTAATATTTTTCATATATTTCTTACATAACTTGCAGACTAAATCACCCACATTTCTCCATTTATATGTATATTCCCTTGTTGCTAATGATCAAGCCTTAAACTGTAAACTACTTTCCTTGCTATTATCACAAATTAACTCACACTCAATATTCTGTTTACTTCTGTGTATTTTTAAACTCTTTTTACTCTCTATACTATTTCTCCAACTATCTATGTTTTTTTATTAATAAATCTATTATTATATCCCCTTCTTTGCCACTATAACATTCAACAATTCTCCTAACAATCATTCCACCTTTTGTATAAGTATACTGACATTAAGTCTTTATCCAAATCTTCTGCATATTGTACTACCTTTCTCACCCATCTTGTTTCCTATCCTTTACTCATAACCCAATTAAACACTATTTTGGCTACTCTCTTATTATATATAAATTGCAATCTACTGAATATTTTCATCTTTCTTTTTGTATCTCTCATATAAAAACTTGAGCATCACATTTCTCCTTAAATTGCTTCTTTTGTCATTCACCCATCTGCATCTAATGCATGTCTTCATAGTTTTTTTAATTATTCTAATACCCCTTTACTAACACATAATAAATAATTACAATAAGAAAACCCTGAACTGCCACTCCCTTCCATACAATTTTAGCTACTTCATATTTATTATATAAAAACACTGTTAATTTCTTTATCAGTCCCTTTCTCTTTTTTTTTTTTGCTTCATTTATCAATTTTTTCTCCCATTCATCCAAGCAATTTCTTTGATTACTTAAGACAACTTCCAAATAGTTAAACCTATTCACCACAATTAACTTTATATTTCCCAATAAAAATTATTTCTCTTCCCTACTTTCTATGCACAAAAAAATATCATCAGCAAATAAAAGATCTGATAATATATACACCCCCTTGCCATCTATTAATGGTATCCCTATCCCTCTTCTTAGCCTTTCTTTATTATCTCCATTTTTCTCAAATATAACAAAAACAAAAGTGATATAGAACATTCTTGCCTTAGTCCTACCCCACTTTTAATTCTGATTCTATATTTCATAATTGATGTGCATAGTAATTATTTTCATACAATCTCTTAATAAAATTCTCTAAAACTCCATTTCCAAATTTACTAAACTTACACATAATCTATTTCTATTTATTCTATCATATGTCTTCTCTATATCTAACTTTCAAAAAATATATTTTATTCAATTATAGAGTAAGATACATAATTGTGTATACAGGTAATAGTTAGAGCTGCTGTTAACAAGCATTGGCTGCAATGGGTTTACAGTAATACAGTTCAAATAGGATGGTTAGGAGGTAGGTCATACCATCTCTGTCATCACAGCAATAGGGGGAGAATCCGTCCTGACAAGGTCAGAGGCATCGTCCATAGAATGAAACAGAATGTCTTGAAACTTAAATTTCTAGTTGATCCCAGGTCTGAATCACCAACTGTTCTGGGCAAGTCCTCTTGTCAATCTCCCTAGCCTTCCGTATATCTATAAAGACCATATATAACTGTCAACTTGTATTCCTAATTATCATATTATTTAATTTACTCTAACGCCATCTATTGTAAATTTGAAAATCAATGAATTCTAGTAGTGCTATATCCATGTCTCCAGTAAACTTTTCAGCTATAGAATTTCCTTGAATACGCACTAAATTTGCATACACACACAGCTAGCAGTCACCTTTATTTCTTTTATATTCATTATATGAAATTCAAAAGAACAGCAAAGTTTTAAAATCAACCTAATGTTATTAATTCTATTCCAGTGTCTATACATATTACTGATCATAATTTCATATTATTATAGATATCTTTAAATTTTGGGCAATGATACTTTATTTGGTATATATTTTTCTAATTTGTCAAGTATATTGTTTATGCCTATTATTTATTTTACTAAATCTATAAATATCACTTCTTACCTTTGTTTTTCATAATATATGCAAAAATAATCTCCATTATTATAAAAACTATTTTTGATCAATAATTGAAAGTATAAGGCAATAACAATCACAAATTGATTAGTCGCAACATAAACTATTTATGGCAGCTTAACAAATAATTTATGAAAGCTGATATCTTTAATTTAACATTTTATAATATGTATTTAAAACTTGAATTTCTTAAGAAAAAAACGGCATATATTTGTAAACACTTGTTGAGATAAATTATAAATCTTAATTACTTCTGAACAAAGATAAGTCAAAATCTGACAGTTTAGAATGTTTATTTCTGCCCGTTTATGTAAACTATTTTGAGTAATAGAGTAGAAGAAGAGAGACAAGGTAAACTAGGCGTCATAAAAATAATGAAAAATTCTTAAACTTCTTATTAGGAAAAAAATAAACAAAAATATTCCAAAGATAATAATAAATAAATTACTACATATGTGTGTATATATACAAAATATGTTTAAAATTACCAGTAATTAATTTAATACGCAGACATCCTTATACAGATATATAGAAAGAATTATTAGAAATTAAATGTTGGATGAATCAGATCACTTTTTAAAAGAACTATTATGAATTAACAGTTATGGAGCTATGGCATTATTATAAGTCTATATATATGGGAAACTTCCTTTTCTTGATATACTTGTCACCAAGTAAAAGAATAATCTTTTATCTTTTTCAATTTTCAGAAAATGTACAAGATATCATTTAGCTCAAATCTTTTCTGCTGCAAAAACTCTTTTCACTAGAGCTACTAACACTCTATCAGTTAAATCAAATCTCGAAGATGAAATAAATCATATAAGAGAATAAGATGTGATATGTTGGACTATTTCCATCATTTATAAGTGAATGTTGAATGTATAGAAAATTTTAAACTTTAATTAAACTTTTCAAATACAAACAACTTGTTAGTAATAACACACAAATTTTCTATACATTCAACATTCACTCATAAATGATGGAAATAGACCAACATATCACATCTTATAATATACCATCATTACAAACCTTCAGACAAATATATAAGAGAATGTTTTATCAACTAATGGTTATAATAATAAAACTATACGCTGAGCTTTAATTCAAACCCTAAACAATCAAAATAAAAAAAAATAAAAAATTTATTAGTTTGTATTCTTTATATAAAAGGAACTACAGATAATATTGGACAAATTCTAAGACATTGTAATATAAAGACTATACATATTCCATTTATCAAAAAATTAAGAGCATTATGACCAAGCCTAAATACCATTTGAAGTCCATATAATTTATGAAATTCTATGTAGCATTTGTAAAGCTTTCTATAAAAGTATAAGTAATTATTAATATAACCTATATCTATAGCATGGAGAGATAATGCTGATAATCAGAATAATATCCAGATGGTACTCCAATAATGTCAGATCAGAGAAGTCGTTGAGATCTTTAGAAGACCAGATTGTATTAACTAACATGATGATATATAGAAATTACCTTCTAGTTGGAAATTTCTTTTAAAAAATCATTAATCTAAATAATTTCTAGTAGTTATTATTTCTATTAACAGAAAGTTCATTATTGTTATACATTAATGTTTACAGTGTCTCTACAATTATTTTATATTTGTTACCCAGATGATGACCACTATGATTGAAACATTGATTTATATATATAATATATTATACATGGATATATCTGGATAATATTTTATTTATATCTGTAGTCCATGAAAAACTGATTTAATATATATATATATATGTCTATATCATTAAAACCAATCAACCCTTAGATAATTCCAATATCAATAACAATCAATAATTTCAAACTGTTGACAAGGCAATTTCCTTTTAACAATAAAAGTGGAATCCCACCTTTATTTATGGACCAATATATTTATATAGACACTAAAGATTGCAACTTGACCGCAGATGTTGAAATTATCAATATAAAGAAGTTTAAATAAACCTCCTTAAAATAGGTAAAAATAACATGTTCTGAATACAGACTAGTAAATAGTCATTTATAACATTACAAACTGTAATTATAATTTTCAAATTGCACCCAAAGTAATAAGTGTAATAATGTTTAAGGTAAATTGGTTTATAAGTAATCATTAAAACCAGTCAACACTTAGACAATCTCAAACTGTTGTCAAGACAACTTCCTTTTAATCTCACCTTTATTTATGGTCCAACATATTTATATAGACACTAAAAGTGAGATATAAAATATACTAAAGAGAGAAAAACTATTTAAAAAACCATTCTAATCTTTAGGAATACTTCAATTAATTTACGCTAGAACCAAATTGTTTTAAAACAATATGGCAATACCATTGCATGACTTTCTCAGTTTAGTCATATGCTTTCAATAGCAATCCTACTTTAGAATCATCTATTGTAAACTTGAGTAAATCATCGATTCTAGATTATGTAGTGCTCTAATATAATATTTTCTGACCTATTTTTGGCTGGAAATATGGATGTTATGTCACTGCAGTTGTACATTGATCTCTCAAGCTTACAGTAGATGGCTCTATAATAGGATGAAGAGTACCTGCTCTTGGAAGCCTGAGTAAAATGAAAAAGCCATATAATAATTTGGTTGGTATTAACTTTCTAGCCAAAAAATAAAAAGATTCATAAACTGAGATCTCTAAATTTTATAGAAAATGATCTAATGTCAGATATATATAATTATTTAAATGAATTGGCTTGAGTTCAAAACCTTAGATTTTTATTAGTATAAAAGAAGTATAAGGTGTCTGTTAGTGCATTAATTCCAGTTTTGAATTCTAAGTTCTTATTGATGAAGGCAAAAGCCAAATAACTAGTCTGAGAAAGTGGATATGCTATGAGATTCTTATAACATATATAATGTATATGCGCGCATGTGTATATGCATTCCCTCTATTTCCAGATTTAAATTCTTGAAATGATTATCAATACTTAATTACAATAACACATATATATGTATATAGTTACGGTACATTAAAATTAAGAATGTTTCGCTAAAATAAAGATGTTAGAATAAATTGAATTTTGAGGTTGACAAACTTTACTAAACAACTGTAATTACTTCATCGTAGTCCGTTTTATATAATTATTTTCAAATACAATTCTACTGTAACAAACCGTCACAACAAATTTTATTATAATTAATCAATTTTTTAAAATAAAAAAAAATTAAAAATAGCAATAATGATAATTAATAAACTAAATATAGAAGAAATACAATCATGCGATCCAAGCTTTATGACAAAGAACATTTGTCATTATATTAAACAACTTTTATATACTGTATTTGCCAGTAAGAATAAAGTAAGCGACGACGTTAATCTATACGATTTATTAAATAGATTTTCTACTTTTAGAATTAAATATTGTATAAAAGAATGCAAACAAAATCTGTTTTCAATTTAATGGAAAAATATATTTCAAAGAAATAGTTTTAAAATATGAAATTTAATATAAAAGTGATAAAAAAAATAATCACATGAAAATAGACAGATATTATGTAGAATAATTTAAAAGAATAAAAATAATATAATTTTTTTACCTACATACAAACGAGATGTATAATTTTAATAAACTACAAAATATTTAAAAAAAATAAATCCGTTGTGTAAAAGGTTTGATGATTGTTAAAATATATTAAAAGAATCTAATCTCATATAGTAATGGTTCGCATACTACTTGTCATGTACATAATATTATTTGTGTTCAAATACGCAAAACTTGATTTGAGGTTTCAGACAAGTTTAGGTTTTTCTTTCAAATAGATGACACATAGCTAATCTAGCTAGATATCCAATTATTGGTCAATAAAAGAGTATCTAACTATTTTAATTAAAAATTAAAACAAGAAAATATAGCCTTTCCTGGTATTTGTCTGAATTGATATCGTTTGTCAACAGAAGAACAGTTAGAAATATTCCCTTATAATTGTCTTCATCTTAACTTCAAATCTGGCTGGAAAAGAAAAAGCATATTTAAATAACTTGCAGCCAACATCTACAAACAATCATGTGAAATGAAAATATTAAATTCATATAATTATAGAAAGAAAATTAGCTGGCATTCAAAATCTTGGGAATTTTAAAATAATATTAAAAAAATGGCTTTTGACTATATGAGTGTTAGTCTAAAACCCCTTACTGAAAAAGACCAATATCTAGACATTAGTCTAGATGTTAGGATATAGTAATGTCATCTAATATTCAGTGATTAATCGAATTTACAATAAATGGTGATTCTGAAGTGAAGTAATAAACTGCTTTACTGTCATGTGATGCTTTGCTTTGTATAATAAAAATAGCAGTCATGTGATGCTTTGCTTTGTATAATAAAAATGAAAATTAAATTCTGAGGTTAAAACTCAAAATGTTTGAAAACATAATTTAACCAGGGAAATTATCAAAATTCATTAATTGTTAGAGTCATGCTAATCAGAAACTTGAAGTCAATTGAGCCAAAACATTTACTTTAAATGTTTGGCTACTGTGCTCACTATAATGAATTTCACAAGTAACATATAATGGGGTGGCCTTAATTAAATGAAAAACAAAATAAAAATATGATCAAATCTTCAAATAGTAGGCATAGTAATACAACTGGTTAATGGCAATGTTACTTTTAAATGATAGAATAGTTACAAGTTAACTCTAAACATATCTATCCACATCATATCCATTTATTTTGAGCTGAATTTAGCTGAGATTTATTTATTCCTACCTCTAGCAAAGAGAGTTGGAGGAAATTGCAAGCTCCGATACAAGCAACAATTGATTTAAAACAATTTATAGTCTAAAAGATAGATTTTAAAAAGATAATTATAGAAATTATGAGTGCAAACACCATTTAAAAATAATAATACAATCCAAGAAATGAGCTAATGATTCCTGAAAAATTAATCATTAGCAATAAGGGTACCCAAAAAAGACTGTTTTAGAGATATAATATTATCTGTAAAACATTGAACAGTCTTAATGCTAAAACTACATTTTTCTTATAGAAACTCAAATCAGATGATTTGATTATATGAACGATTCAGATGATTACTACTGTAAGCTACATGATTACAAATTTATCCTATGATTGACTTTTATTTATTAAAACCATAAGCATTGAGTGTATTTTAATACTGCAACTAGCTATAATAAAATATATTTCCATCTTTCTTGGACAGAACTGATAATATTTTTAAGTGAACTCTGAAAACTCTCACTATTCTTTTTTTGTTGTTGCTTTTATTATACGTGGAGGTTCACCAGCTTTTGATTTTCCAAATCAGAGTACTTATTTCCCCACTAATGTTGGATTTAATTCTTGTACTCATAATGTAGTTTATAAAAATTTATATCATGTTACTAAATGACCTTGTTTAAATGATTTTAATTGTGTGAAATCTTATAATGTGTATTGCTTGTCATGGCTTCAAAAATTTTAGTACTGTTAAGTTTAATTTGTATGGTCTGTAAAATAGAGCTTACCAAATGATATTGATTGTAATGTTGGTCTTTTCAATAATATAGTTCCTCTTGCTATGAATATGAGAATGCCGTAAGTTCTCAAAAGTGCTAAGCTGTATTTAATTTATAGAAAAAACAAGCTTTTCTATAGTTCCAAATTGATTAAATAAGACTGTTTTTTCCTCATTGACAGGTATGCTTCTAGTCTCATATTCTCTTTAATAACTAATAATTTCAGCCTTCTTATTATGTAATAAAGCTTACAATTCATTTCTTAACTGTAGATTTCTTTGAAATTGGAAATATTATTTCATTACAAGTTTCAGAATAATTATAATGTTGATTAAATTTATTGTCATTTTTAACGGACACATTCATAATTTCTGTCATTAAACAATTCCCACTTTTGACTATTAATATTCATTTTTAATGTTAAAACTTATTATTATATTTTGTCTTCACAGATTACTATGATGGTAGAGTATCAGATTTTGGAGTGAAAGATCAGCAGATATATCTGATATTTCTAGCAATCAAACTTCTGATGAATTCCTAGGCAATAAATCCATTCAATTATTTATTTTATCTAGATATATACTTTAATGTTATATTAAAAGTTAATCATTAATATTTGTTAATGAATAACTATTTCTTACCCTAGACCCTACCCCCTTTTTTTAAATTCATGCATTAGATTGAATATATTTTGTAAATCACACAATCAATGCATATGCATGTAACAGTTTCCAATATACAATTACTAATTAAAACAATATGACTCCTAAGATGCCTTTTGGCATTATCCGTGCCTCACAAGTTGGACCAAATCATCATACATTTTCCCTTTATTTGCAACCATGTTTAATAAAATTAAGATGAAGGTATGCTGGGTTGTATGAAATATAAAACCTAATCCATGAAAAAAAAAGGATTAAGAAGTCATGAATTAATAAATATAAATAAATATATTTATGCTTTAATACAACAAAAAAATATAATGATTTTCAATCTTAAAAATGAGTATTGATGAGTATTAATGATTAGTAATGAAGTTGTTTAAAGGCAGCAATTATCCATTATTGTGGGTTGACAAAGTGTTGCTTGTCAACAGAATCAGTATTATTTGATAAATATAAAACAATGGGAATGAATATTGAGATATTTGAGAAATTTGGGATAACTAAAGAGACAAGATTTATATTTACACACATCTTGGGAATCATATTTTTTCTTTATTTGTAGCCATATGTTTAAAAAAGTAATACAACTATGTGTTGTAGTATTTGAGAATATGTATATAAATTATATCATACTTTAACAAACCAATTGAAAATCGAAAATCTGTTATCAAGATAATCTTACAATTAGGCAATAAATGGAATCCACTAATCACTTTAGTCAAAGATTTTTAAACAGAATATAAATGAAAAGCTGATTGCCTTTACAACAAATTTCTGATTTTCTATTGATATTTTAAGCATGCGAGCTTCATACAATAACAAATTAGCTGTTAGCATTTATGATTAAATACATATATATCATTTACCTCTAACTCCTCTATTAAAAGAGATATTCAAGATGATGTTTCTATCAATGGTTTCCCAAATTATGTTTATATCAATTAATTATACAAAAGGGTTTGAGTATTTAACCTCCCTACAATCTAAATCTATTGATGGATTGGTTATATATATATTATTTTAGTGCAATTTTAATTTTAATGCATGTATTAATGTTTTAAATGATTTTTTGTGATTTTCTTATTTTGCAGATCTTTGGGAGAAAGCTTTTATTAATTCAACTTTAGTAAAGAAATCTTCAAATTTCTTAAACTTGAAGCTAATTAGTATTTTACCTAATCTTTTAAAAACTTTTCGGAAAAAAAGATATTAGATCCACGATTTAATACATACAATTTAAGCCTTCTATATATAAGACATAATAAAGAAAAAATAATAATAAATATTTTTATTATTATTTGTGAAATCTATTTCAAACACGTGAGTATAATTTGAATCTTTTTAATATTCTGTTATATGATCTTCTCTTATTCAAATTAAGTTTTACAAATTAGTCGGCTATCCATGCACAGTACTTTTTTTAAAACAGCAAAGAATTAATCTAGACGATGATGTATACTTTCTCATATTAGTAATATAGAGATATCCATAACTTTTATTATATTTTGGTTTATCTTAGAAGTTAATCCGTTATGCAGATAACGCTCAATTTCTTTTGCCTTAAATGAGTTTAAAATGAATATAATCAAATATACCAACAAACTATTACATGACCTTCTCTATTTACATTAAATGTTTTCCAAAGCCGTCTATTCCAGCGCCAACTAATATAAGCTTGAGTAATTAATAAAACATTAGATAATAGTATTATTTCATCCATACTCCAAACTATTTTCTGGCTTATATTCTTTAATAGGACTTTGAATTTAGGATTTAAATGGGCAGCTTTAAATCCAAGCACTGATGCCACCTATAAGTCAGAAACTAGACTAAGGCTGTAGATATAATAACACTATCATTTAGTGGTAACTGATTACTTACGTTTTCAATAGATAGCTCTGGAATAAACTAAAAATATCATTCTGATATTAAAAAATGTATGGAAATATACTATCCTTTTTTTTTTTTGTAGCTTCTATATTCAAGACTGACTTCTCAAAATAAGTAAAAATTGCTAATAATTTTTTTTAAAAATTCATACATATAAGGGGTTAGGATTGATAATGAATTCTTAATTGTTGTGACCATTCTAAATTGTGCAAATTATATTTAAATAAAAACTCTTTGATAGTTTGTTTAATACTGTTTCTTTGTGATAACTTTAGTTTTTATAAGTAATTAATTATTGTCATTATATCTGTGAGCTATGGTGAATCATATAAGACAATAGCGCCATTCACGATAGGAAAAATATTATAATGGAACAAAAATTGATAAATTTTATCTTACACAATTCTGGGTGATTAAAGAAAGTCAGAGGTCTAAAACTACATTTCATTTATATTAAATACAAATCTTTTGGAATCTGGATTTTCCACAGTTATGTGAGTTATAAATTGATTGTAAATAGAAATAGAGAATACTCTTATGTAAATTTTATAACTGTTTGCAAATGTATGCTCATTGTAAAAATATGTATATATATATAAAATCAATAAAGCAAGTCATATATAATGTGACATTGCTTTTAAAAAGCTTGTATTTACAAAGGTGTAATATAGGGACAAGCTCTTATTTAGTAAATGCAGTAAAAGAAAATATTTAAAATCTCTATCTAGAATATTTCTATCCCCAGACCAATTGGTTTCAAGCTATATGGCTCACCTCAGTGAGGAGCTAGAACATTCAGACACTAGATCTAAAATATCAACTCAAAACCCAGCATTAATACATAACTATTGAATGATCTAGCTCTTCACTGAGGTGAGCCATAAGCTCAAAACCAATTAGTCTGGGGATAGGAATATTCTAAATAGAGATTTCAAATAGTTTATCTTATTAAATAAGAGCTTGTTTGAACTATATATATATAATGCTATGCAGGTATGCTACACATATATATGGACAATATGTATTTATATATATAATACTTTATTATTAAAATTTGCATTCTAGAAAATTTGCCTGTTAATAGAAAATGAATAGCACAGCTGTTAAAGGACGAATTGAGTCAGTTGCATGTAAACATAATTGTGAAGTTATGTATAATAATGTTTTCCCAAAAGGAGAAAAAGAAAAAGCTAAAGTTAAAACCATATTTGTATTTTAAACACTTTGAACGTGAAGTATCATTAAGTTAAGCAAAATGACAGACTGAAGTAAAATAAGACCTCATCAGTTAATTGTGTTAATGAAAAATAACTAAGAGTTGAGAATATTCAAATTATAGTCTTTTCATGAGTAAGAGTTAAGGAAACTAATGTGCAATGTGTGAGAATGAAGTATTCCCACACACTAACTTGTTAATAATGTTAATCCCAAAGTTAAAACATTATTATGATTTCTATTTTTTTATTTATTATTTACATAATTATCAATTTTAATATTCTTCAGCACAGATAAATAAATTTGCTGAGATATAAAAGTTCTTTGTCTTATTCTATTTTGTCACTGACATGGCTGGTAATATGGACTAACCTTGTGTATAAACTGCTTTTTTTCTGGAATAGTGATGATAAAGTGACACAGTTAATCCATGTGTGCACACAAGTAAAATGTGAATCATGGCAAGCACAATGATGGCAGTACCAACTCATAGTCTTTGGGATTTTGATACTATCCAGCAGCATAGAATATATGCATTAAGTTCTTAGAGCATTATATAAGTATAAATAAAATTGAAGAAAATGAATGTTTCTACTCTTCTGTTTTATGCTAGCAGCAACATTTGGCAGATAGCGAAACAATTAAGTGATCCAAAGACCCAAGAGGATATACCTTATAGAGAGTTTGGAAATTCTAAACATATATTTTCAACTAGCAGTGTAAAAGAGTGGTTTGCTTACATTTTAGGATGAGGAAGCAATTACTTCACGAGTGCTACCAAGAATATAACTTGGCATTGAGAACACTGTCTAAACAATATGACCTGGATAATATGCTGTTAGATCAAATGCTTTATGGGATGTCAAAGGACAACCTTAAAAAAAATTTAAATGAAGTAGATTTAACTTATAAGATGGCTATTGCTAAATGTGTAGCACATAAATAATAACAGACAATGCATCAGAATTTCAAGCAATAAAAATGAACTAAAAAAACCTAACAAGGGTAAATAAAACACAAATTATTAAGGCACCTATAAAAGTTTCAGGGAATGACCTGAAGTGCTATTGTGTTGAGCAAAAGGTCAAACAAAAATGTTTTGCAACTTAAAAAATTGAAAAAAATTTCACATGTGATATCAAGGGACATCTAGTACATCTACAAAAAAAAGAATAATAATGTAAATGTCTGACCATACCTGAACTATAAATCAGGGGGAGTGGAGCTTGGAAAAATATAGATATAAAATATACAGATAACAGTATTTTGTGTTTTATATAACAATTTGTGATGATAAAGTTAACATGGAAGTTGATAGAGGCACAGGACCATCTATACTAATGAACTAAAATCAATGCTAAAACAAAGAATAAAGGGAGGCTTAAAAAGGTAGATGTACTGGTCACAGATGTAATATCGATAAAATTCACATATGGAGAAAAGTATTAGTTCAAGTAAAAATCAACACTAGACTTACCATTATTCATTATGAAAAGAAGTATAAATCCATTATTAAATTTAAAATGGTTCTAACCATTAGGAATAAGTCTGAAAATAATTTTAAAAAGTTCAACTGGAAGCATAGATTAGAATTAAATTTTATTTCACCTATTCAAACAAGGAATTGCTGAATTAAAGATGTGTCTAGTGGATGTAGAATTATTGAAGGATGCACAGTCTATCATGTTCAAAGAAGCCAAAAATTGAGGAGTCAATTGCTGATATGGTCAAAAAAGAGATGTTGTCACCTGTGTAAGTCATCATGTGCTATTCCTTTGGTAGTAATTGTGAAATCTGATGGGACTATTTGTCTTTGCAGACACTATTGTGTTACATTAAATAAATATATAAACAAATGTGCCTATCCTGTCCCAAGAATGTGTTTAGTGTTAGCATCACTGAAAAAGGCAATATTCTTCACAAAAATAGATTTAAAGTCTGCTTTCCATAAAATACAGGTTATATAAAGAACTGTGCAGCTATTAACTATAAATATCAATATCATATTGTTTAAAAGTAACAAGCTTCAATATGAGATTACAATGGCCCCAAACATCTAGGCCAAGATGGACCCTCTGTTAAAAGGCATAGGAGTTATTTCTTATTTAGATGACAATCTTATTTTGCCCATATAGAAGAAGAATTGAAAATGCGAGTACAGAAGTGTGCTTGAAATTAAGTATCATTGGTATAAAATTGAATGTTGCAAAATGCATTTGGGCAACTGCTGAGATTAAATTTGGGACATATAATAAATAAGCATGGAAAATATCAAAATTCAGAAAAGTTAGAGTAGTAAAAAAAGCGACTACTCCAGAAAAAATTAAAGATTTACAAATCTTTATGGTATTACTCATTTTTTTATAAAAACTTTCTTCATGGGGGGGGGGGGTGTCACACAAGTTTCACCATTATAATATAACTTATTATGAAAAGAACAACATGGGAGATAGACAGAAGAACATAAACTAGCTTTCCAAAAAGCACACTTGGAATTCAGAATTGGAGCTATTATCTCCCATCATTGGTATGGAGGTGAACACTCAGTAATATATGTCTCTAGAACTATAACATCTGCTGAGAAAAGTTATAGTTAATTGGATAAGGAAACTCTGGCTATTATTTTTGCAGTTCCATCAATATGTGTATACTAATCATTATCTCCATTACTGAAAATTTATAGAAAAAATACTAAACATTAGAATATCCAATCCAGAAATTACTGAGATGATATGACTGTAAATTAATATTCAAGCCTGGTAAAGAGATTGGACATGCAGATGCCTTAAACACATTTACCAATAAAAGATGAAGTCCAGTAGAAGTTTTTAGAAGTAAACTTAATGGATGTGTGGATTTAGAAAATATAAATAGTGCTGAAGTTGCAGAATGGACAAATAAAGACCATGGATATACTGAAATAAAAAACTTGATTCATTTTGGATGATCAAACAGCTAGTCAAGCTCCAGCGACAAGTCTATTTGGAATGTCTACCCAAATTTATCTGTGTGCAACAGATATATCCTGATGACTGAACAAATGTTGATACTAAGTAAAAATCAGAAGCATGTGCTCAAGCTGTTTTACCATACTCATCCAGGAGTGGTATGAATGAAGGCCCTAGCATGATGTTGTAGATTTAAGTGATGATAATCTATTGGCAAGATCAGAAAATCAAACAGAGATAAATGCAAAGCACAATGACAGAAGACCTGTATAATATGCTCCTAGGCATCAGAGATATCACCAGAAGACTTGAAAAGTTAAAAAACTATTGTTTACAGTGAAAGGAGAAATGGGGACTGTCTGTACATGTATATGTATATTATAAAATAAAATTTATTATTAAAATTTGTAAAATACAGGCAAACAGTTCATTGTTATTGTTTTACCACAAAATAAAGCACTTTAGGAAATTTGCCTGTTAATAGAAAATTAATAATAAATTATTCTAATTATCAACAACTATTAAAGGGTGAACTTTAGTCAGATGAAAGTGATCACAACTGTGAAGTTATGTATAATAATGTTTTCTGGAAAGGAAGAGGTATAATTGAAATCACTTTGGATTTTAACTACTTTGAAAGTGAAGTGTCAGTTAAGCAAAATTATAAACTAAAGTGAAATAAGACTTCCTGTTAATTATGTTAATGGAAAATATGAATTAAGGATACTCAAGTTATAGTCTTTTCATGTATAAGAATTAAGAAAGCTCTAATCAATAGACTACAATATACATTTGCAATATGTGAGAATGAAGTATTACAATACACTAACTTGATAATAATACTAATCTCAAAGTTAAGGGATAATATTTAGGATTTCTATTACTTTTTATATATTATTTGCATCATCATCATCATCATCATCATCATCATCATCATTATTATTATTATTATTATTAACATTCATCAACATAGATATAAAAGTTGTTGTGTTATTTTTTTCATCACTGACATGGTTGGTAATGTTGACCATGTGTACACAGCAATATACATATAGATGGATGAATGAATAGACAGATCAACAGGTAGGTTGGTAGACAGACAGACAGTTTAGATAAATAATATACTGCATATCATTTACATCAGGAATACAACACTATATTTAAACTTGAAATAAAAATTTATTTGCAAAAATTGTTAATAAATTTTTAGTATTTTTAAGCTATTGCATTTTTTTCTATCAAGATTAGAGAAAGATCAATCTTAACACAATCACATCTTCTGCAATATATTGTCATATAATTATATACATGTTAATTTATTAATTAATTTTCCATGTTTTATTTCTCATTTAGCATTGAGTGACTTAAATATATCACACACTAATTTCACACTTTATAATAATATTATTTAATTGTTCATCGCCTACATTTCAATTATCTCTGCATCCTCTAAGAATCTTCTTAAGAATTATGAATGCCAAATCATTCATTTTATTAATAAAACTGTATTTATATAAAATCAAAGCAATATATTGAGATTTCTAGCCTTGAAGAATATTACTTATAAAATAATACACAGTTCAACTTCAAACCACCTGTTTATAATTCTTAGCAATAATTTTTAAAAAAAGATGGTTTGTTTTCCTAGCTTATCTAAGATTAGATAAAAACAACATATATTTAAATTACCATAAACAAATGGCTATTACTTCACAGTTATAATTTCTGGGTATTTCTCCAATTAGCATCATGGATAGATATTTTATATATATGTTGAATTACAAACAGGAACATGTTTTATAAAATAACTAAAACAGATCATTATTTACCCTGTGTTTTGAACTTGTTTATGGTGTCTGAATATGTATTATCTTAATATACACTTGGATATGCTAGGAAAGGGGATCATCTTTTTCTAGTCATTTCTAAGAAATTATAAAAATAGGTGGTTTGAAGTTGAACTGGGTTGCAGATATCTCTGTGTGATTATAATTCTTTTTAATACAAGATAGAATCTGAGAAGAATTCCATTGCAGTTGAATTAAAATAGCAACAAAATACCAATCTAGTATGGTATTGAAATGAAAAAAAATGTATGTGTTATTATTGAAAATAAAAGAAATGTATATGAGAATGCTATCCAGGTTTGACTTAGCATGGTAATTACATAATGTGTCCATAACTTGGGGATACATTTACTAAAATAAAAATGTGAATCTAATGTATAATTATTTTACTTGTGGTTTTATGATTTATCTAGTATACATAAAAAATTATTATTACTGAAGTATTTGATATAGTCAAAATGACTATATACAGATATGGAAATGGAATATGATTAATATTATGACTGAATAAAATCTGATACTATTTATATATATATATATGTGATGCATGTAGTTATAAATTTAATTATATCTTTTGCAACCTGCAAAATGAATTACAATACGTTAAAACATTTATTTATAATAAATTCTATATTTCAATTTCTAGAACATTGAAGTGTGAAATTCTGTGTAAAATAGACTTAATAGTATAAATACAAGTTTTTACCTGGCCTATGGAAAGGCCATCGATTTTGTAATCGACTTTTTTTAATTGGTTACTTTAACAAATTTCAATTATGCCTGATATTACAGTGGAACCGCAAACTATTCAATATCAAACTAGACATTTTCAATTATGAGCTAACCAAAACTAAATATAAATATGGGTACCATAGCATCTATTTTTCCCCTCAATAAATATCACGCTTCAAACATGAATTTATGTATTGTAATCACATTTTCTTTGCAATTTAAATACTATACCTATTCAGTTCTTTATAGTAGTCAAAAGCACATTTACTACTTTTTTCTGAGAATTTTTTCCTTCAAATAGCCTTTTATAAAATACCATATTTTTTTAGAAACCAGAAATGTACCTGGCCTATGAAAAAAGCCATCATTTTTGTAAGTTTTTATCAATTGGTTGCTTTAACAATTTTTTTTTGTTTTGCTGAATTACTTGCTTTGAATAAAATGCTCATAATCAAATTAAGCCTCTTAAATATAAAGAAGGAATTACTTCCTTTGCATTAAATGCTTCATAAAAAAATTACAGTTTATTAATGGTAGAATTACTTCCTTCAACTGTGTTATGGTCAAATGTACTTTTTTTAACTGGTTGCAATTTTGACATGTGACAGCATTATGGACAAACATATATTCACATGGATTTTATATGTACAATAATCCAAATTTCAGAATTGTATAAAACAGAAATTATTAAAAAATAATTGTCATTATGGTACTTATAACGTAATCAGGCTTGGCCACTTGATGGCATTCTGGCTGGCCAAAACACCTAACAAATGCCATTTACAAGGCCTGACTTATGGCTATAGAAAATATCTATGTTTGTCTTAGCCATTAGAAGGCTGTTTATGATGCGTAACACAAAAATAATACGGCCTATTTCTGCTTCGCGACAGTTATTGTGAATCCACACATTTATCTTTCATTTACAGTTTGATATATATGTGTGTTTAGTTGGATTAGTCAAATTTTTACAATATACGTTATACAATATTTGTATTTATAATTTATTTAATAAACATGAATTTATAGTAATTTTCTAAACGGCCACACCCTTGTTTAGAGAATGTGTAAGGTGTAAAAGCTTGCCGAGGGTAGGTAAAAAAAAATTCAGCTGATATCGCATGCGAAATCTTTTCACGTGCAATACCATGTAATTGATAAAATGGATGGCGATCAACTTTTTCCGCAGTTGCCGACAACAGAAGCCGAGTATTTCTGCTGTCCAATAAAAATATACACGATTTTTTGTAAATTTCATAGAAAGCACATATTATAAACATGTTTAATAAGTAAAGAAGACATTTATATGTGTTTGTTGTTGTTTAAAAAAGTTTGAGTTTCTTTCCTTTCTCCGACTACAGTTACAATTTTGATATCTTTTATTTTAGCATTACAAACAACAGAACACTAACCCTAAAACTAACCCTAAACCTAACCCTAAACTAACCCTAACCCTACACAGTTGTTCTTATGTAGAAAGCAATAATTAAGCGAAAGACATCGCTAAATAGACATCGCAGAGTAGCAGCTTTGTCCAAAAACAGCGATTTAAAAATAAAAAAAAGGTTGTCGTTTACCAATAATTAAGCGAAAGACATCTAAATAGACATCGCAGAGTAGCAGCTTTGTCCAAAAACAGCGATTTAAAATAAAAAAAAGGTTGTTGTTTATTAAATACAAAATTAAAATTAAACAACTTTTTTAATAAAAAGGCATGAAAAAAAAGTTATAGCAATCAATAAATTAATAAACAAAAAAAAACAAAAAAACAGCGATTCGATTTAAAAATATAACGTGGCCCCGAACATTGTATTGTATTGTTTTTGACTGCCAACAATGCCATCAAGTGGCCAAGCCCGATTATGTTATAATTACCGTCATTATATGTAGATTTGTATGTTAGTACTACATATGTACACACATCCGTGATTAGAAGTTTGAATCCAGGTTAGGTGAATCTTGGATTTTTTTTTACTTAGCTCACAATTTAATTAACTATCAATAAAAAGGATAATCAAATGTCTTTAATATTTGGGAGTTCGTAAAAATCAGAAGTGCCCAAGCAGGGCATAAATCATGAACCTTAACTCCAAATTCTGCAACTCTACTATTGTATCAAAGCATGCAGAGATGCCATACATTACTAATCACTAAATGGATGTCTACATACTAACAGTTTGATAGTAAAGATCCCAAATTCAGATGAGAGTCAATGTGCTGATTATACAAAAATATGATGATATTAAGTAATATGGATTGCCTTATGAGAAGGAGATCATACTACTACTGGCATTAAATCCATGGTTCCCCTTTACATTTATAGGCAAACAGAATTTAAAATACAATAAAACAAAAATAAAATTCAAATGAATCACATTATGTTGTTATATATAAAGCAAATAGGAGCATTTCCAATAAATCATTACAATCGGTTTTGATTCTAGTCATAATTTCTTGCATCTTAATCAGTAACTTAATATACTTGAATAATATTTTTGTAATAATTTTTATTTGATTTTTTTTTTAATAGCACTAATTTCATTTACCTTCTTCGTTTAGGTCAAAGTTGAAATCTTGTTGCTTCCATTCATATAAAATTAATTTCTTATCGGTTTTTTCTTCTTGGGCTTTGTTAACGGATGATATTTCAACAGCTTCATTATTATTTTCTTTTTGTTTATCCTTTATCTTAAATTCAATAAGTGGACTTGATATGTACCTTTTCAGCTAAAATAAAATTTAAATTAAATCACAATTAATAAACACGAGAGAGGAAAATAAACGCTTATTTAATTAATTAATTTTAAAAAAAAATTATACAGCAATCAAATTGTAATTACATAAAAATCATAAAAATTTTATTTTATAAAAATGAAAGATAATAAACAGATTTGCAGCAGCAGAATCTCGTTTACGATTGTAGTAACTGTTAATTAAAAACACTTTTACGATAGCATTTGTTTTATTTTAATTATAATAAAAAGACAGAATTTATTAGCATTAAATATGACGCAGAAATTACATTATTTCAGAAACCAAATTAGTAAATATATATGTTAGCATTAAAAAAAAATACGCATACAATTACAGTATAAATTTTTTTGGTATACATTTGTTTAGATTTGTTACACTTACTACAACAATCGTCAGTAAATAATTTTTCAAATTAGGACATATAACCATTTGATATATTAGTTATAATTATTATGACAAATTAATTTCATGATCAGAGCGAAAAGCTCATCGTTCAAACTTAGTCTGTAATTATTATGTAACTAGTTTTATATCAGAACAATTGGCTCTTCATTTAGTGACTTAACCAGTGATCATTATGCAGTCCATATTTTGATTGCTAGCAATCCTTTGTTATTCTTCATCTAACTGGACCATTTATTTTTTAACCTTGAATTAATATTTAATTGGCATGCCTGAAAATAGGCTCTTCATCCAGAGTTCTAAGTTGCCCCCAAGTGTCTTCGAAGAGCTTTTCCGCATTAACAAGCATATCACCCACAGTTCCTTACTTCCTTGCTTAAAAACAAAAAGCAGTCCCATTCTAATTGTTGCAGTTTGAATCTGGAACAGATAAAATATGAAAATATTTTCATATTTCAACCAAGCTTAAAGATTTTTCTTTAAAATAATTGGTCCAGGATCACCCCAACTAGCCATCCAATACTGGTTAGTAAACTGGCATCTATATTTAAAAGATAAAATGTTGGAAAAATTATTCAAATCCTCAACACAAACTGGCAAACAAAAAACCCAGTAATGTCATCTCCTTTATTGTTTCTCTATAAGAAATTGTTGGGACAGCCTTTAACATGCAGTTGGCTTTTAACATATTTTATTTCCAGGGAATACTTAGGTAATACATTAAGCAAAGCATTATATTAAAATGCCTTTTATAAAAAGTACCACAATAAACAATGACATAATCTAACATTTAACTCATTTATATGTGTATATATTCACACAAAATAAAGGTTTGTATTATGATATACACAAACATTATCATTCAAGAGTGAGAGAGAGAGAACCATTCCATTTGGATTTTCTTGAGTATCAATAAAATGTTAAATAATTTTCAATCAAATATTATTACTTATCAATTTTAAAATATTTTGCACATTTTTGATAAAAATATATTTAAAGGCATCTGCAAGAATACTATTTTTTGCATCCGTTTGACAATGTTGTTTTTATCTTTCTATCTCTTCCATTCCTAGTATGATTTATCATTTTTATATTTTCTTTTTTTCAAATGTATGTGCATATTTATCTATTGATTTTTAATAAAAGCCAAAGGCAGATAAATTTTTTCCTTGAAGAAGTAAATAAATTAGATAAAAGCATAAAATTTACAATAGAAAAAGAAAAGAGGTACTGTACTATTAGCTGGTGTCAATCACTTGGTGGCACTGTTGTTATACAAAACATTGAAATATAATGTTATCAGCCTGCCAGCATAAAAATTATTTTTTCTTTTACATTTAACAAAAAAAGTAATATTAACAAATAAATACTAAATAAATAACATCAGTGATTATTAACAATTGTCACATTTCTTTTCAACAATCAGATGAGGTGAATAAATCAACTTGCAAATAACAAGTCAATTTAATGCACAAAAAAGTCTATTTTCTGCTGAGACTAATCTCTGCTAAGCTGTCCTGGAACACATCTTCACCCTAACTCACACACATAATTGTCCAGGAATTGCCTGGCTGTTCCATGCTGCTTTTTGTTGCACCACTTGAGCAAGCCCCAATGACACTTAATGTGCTGGGTGTGAATACCTGTAGTAGGGTATACAAAGTTGTAGTGGAGGTTGATGGTCATGTGCTGGAAACCTGCAGCCTCCAGCTCTGAGGTTTTGTAGCCTTTCCAGCAGTCAGAATAGATGGTTAATCCAGGCTTCACATTGTTATGTAGAGCCTGCATAAGAATGGCCACAAAACACAAGGGGACAACAGTGGCAAAGCATTCACTGGTTTCCTGACACAATCCTCCAAAGATCCACTGCTGAGGTAGCATTCTGCCATGGTAGTTTTTCCTTCAGCTGAAAAGTGTCTTGTCCACCTACACTATCAAGTCTGGCCTGCCTATTTGATGGCAGGAGCAAAAGGTCAGGCTCTCACAGCATAGCTCCTGCAAAGCATTGGTCCACTTGACCAAGGCATCTCTACACATCTCCAGATCAGTGATGGTGTGCTCTAGGATCAGCTCATCATGGCTCTAGAAGTACACAAGCCATAAAGCTTTCATGAACAGTATTCTGAAGCCATCAAACCAGATCTTTTGGAGCAAACACTTTTGATGACATGAATGTGACTTACAGATAAAATTCCAGATGGTTTTGGACACCTCCAATCTCATGGATTCGCTACACACACTTCTCTTGGCATGTAGGAATATATTGTTCTGCTTGAGAAATGCCACCATGCTGGATGGCAGTTGCCACAATTTGAAATTGTCAGCCATTTTATTTGTCTCGTATGTACTCTTGTGCAAATGTGACTTTTTGCATGAGCTCGTCGAAATCCTGCTTGGCCATACCCTTTCTGAATGTTTGGGAGCTTCCATATTGAATAGGGAAGCATGGTGACGAGTTTACAATAGTTAGTAGGTAATAGCTGTATTTTTATATTGGACTATTTCCATCATCTAATATATGTGTTGAATGTCTTTATAAAAGTTTAATTTAATTTAAATATTCCAAATACCTTCAACTGTTAGTAATATCACGGCAAACAGCTTAGTAGATGCACCAATTGTTAATAATATCACAACAAACAGGTTAATATATGCACAACTTTTTGAGAGGTATGCCTGATCCATGACAAAACTAGCATGGGATTCAAACCTGTGTCCTAGGATTCTTGATTATTGAATTTTAAGGTAATGCTCTAACTAACTGAACCATTCTGCCAAAGGCAACAGTATGTAGTAATTTCATATACTTATCTATGAGGTTCCTCCTGATTTCTCCAATTTTTCCTAAGAGCAAAGTTGATTAGTGGCTTTCATACATTATGTATAGTCACACTAAGTTGACTTATGGGGTTTGTTGCCATTGTCATGTGAGCAGCTCCTTTAAATTTTCTTCTTTGTACCTTTTTTTCTAATCAACTTTGCTCTTAGGAAAAAGTGGAGAAATCAGGAGGAACCTGATAGATAAGTATATGAAATTACTACATACTGTTGCCTTTGGCTGGATGGCTCAATTGGTTAGAGCATTACCTTAAAATTCAATAATCAAGAATCTAAGGACCCAGGTTCAAATACGATGCTAGAAGTCACTGGTCAGGTCAGCAACACCTGAAGAAGAGGGGGAAAAAATACCTCTCAAAACATTGTGCATATACTAACCTGTTGACTGTGATATTATTAACAGTTGGTGCATATACTAACCTGTTGACTGTGATATTATTAATAGTTGGTGCATATACTAACCTGTTTGCTGTGATATTACTAACAGATGGTGCATATATTAATCTGTTTGCTGAGATATTACTAACAGTTGATATTTATACTAACCTATTTGCTGTGATATTACTAACAGTTGAATGTACTTAGAATATTTAAATAAAAATTAAACTTTTTTAAAGTCATTCAACACACATATCATATGAAGGAAATAGTCCAATATAAAAATACAGCTAGAACACCATCATCATAAATCTTCAGGAAAACATTAGTAGGTAATAGTACATCAGATGAGTTTGAAGCTAATTACTTTGTCATGCATGTTTGAAGAGTTGTGACAGGTTGAAATACAGACACCCTCACATGATACTGTAGTGATCTTTGAACTGTGAGCATTCAGATGAAGTGCATAACACAAAACAGGCCACTGACGGCTACTTTTATGCTTTTGCATAGAAATAACACTAGCAGAATCTGTGTAAATGGCATATTTCTGTGTTTTTGTATAGAAATAATTCCATCAAGTAGCTGACACTAGCTAATAGAACAGTACTGAAAACAAAAATAAACTCATATTTAGATATTCTATTAATAAAATTATATTTTAATGGTAAGTATAAAATAGACATCAATATATAAAAAATGAATGTAGATAATAGTATGGCTAATTGGAATTCAAATATAGATAAGAAGTACAAAATAAATAATATTACTTCAAGAATGTATAGAGCTATAAATTACTGCTCAAATAAGGAAGATTATAATAAACAAGTAGAATTAATAATTAAGGAATTTAGAATAAATGATTACCCAATAAATACTATAGATGATAATATAAAAGTGTCTGAAGAAAAATTTGTTCTTAATGATAATAAAAAAGAAGCTTAAAAAAAAAAAAGGCAGTAAGGTATAAAAACATATAATAATAATATTGTAAAAAATATAAACAAAATAATTTGGAGAATTAATAAAAAGTTTAACAATGTGATAAAATTTAGACATTAGATAATAAATATATAGAAAATTATATAAATTGAGTATATAAAATAGAATATAAATCATGTCAGGGTAAAAATATTAGGAATAACTATTTAGGTGAAACAAAAAACTCAATTTACATAAGATTAAGCCAACATAAGTATGATAAAAGACCACCTGTTTTTTTATATTCATTTGAGATAGGACATAAATTTGAAAAAGAAAGTATAAAAATGATAAATCATACTAGGAATTGAAGAGATAGAAAAATAAAAAAGCTATATTGATTAGAAATATTAGGCCATATCTTAATAAATATTTGGGTTTTAAAACATTGATTTTATAGAAATGTATATATGTGTTTTTGTTAATAAATAAGTTATATACGATATAGTTTCAAAGAGGTTTCCATTGATAGCACAAGAGTGATGAGATAAAATTTAAAATATAAAAGTTATTTCAGATAGGAAAATGGTGTAGGCATAGTAAAGTTTAAAAAAGGTAAGGATAATTAAAAATTAAGAAGTAGAATTATATAGATATTATGTTAATATTATTATTAATAAATGTATAATATATGACATAATTAAAAAAGAAGAAGAAAATAGGGTTACTGAACAATTTTGAAATAATGGGGATATAAAAAATAAATGGTAAAGTTTTTACAGTAATTTTTTTTATAGAGGAAATTAATTGATTATAAGTATAGAATAAAAGAATATTAATATTTTAAAAAAATTAAAATCCACAGTTTAAAATGCAGTTTAAAGTGCCATTATGATTATATATGCATGTATATGTTTGTATATATATATAAGTGTGTGTATGGTTATGTATTAATTATATATGTTCAAATATTGTAGCTCTGATGATGACTGCAGGGCAGTTGAAACTGTAAGCAAAAAGAAATAAATCATATGTAAAAATTGCATTGTAAAGTGTTAATTAAGGAGTATCATCATCATCAATCATTATCAATCCACTGCAGTATGAAGGTCTCTCCAAATTCAATCCATCTCCAATCTTTAGCTTCTCTTCTCCACATCACCCTGCACACTTTGTTATTTCATCCATCCACCTCACATGTGGTCTCTTTCTGGGTCTTTTACAATCTCTTGGAATCCCAATTAAGATTTCAATTGTCTATCTATTATCATCTCTTCTAGCAATATGACCAGCCCAATTCCACTTCAGTATTTTATTTTTTTCAATGTGATCAGGAACACCTGTTTGTTCTCTTGCCCATATATTGCATTTTTGATCTCTTCTTGTTACTCCTAACATGCATCTCTCCATACTTCTTTCTTTGAATAGTCTGAAGTCTCTGCATTGCTCTTCTATTAAGTGTCCAAGTCTCAGATCCATAAGTAAGAACTGGTAAAACACATTTATTAAAAACTTTCCTTTTCAAACACATAAGCATATTTCCTTTTAGTATCAAATTATTTCTACCAAAAGCACTCCAACCAAGTTTAATTCTATAATTAATTTTATCCATTGTTTCCATCTGTATTAATAATCTGACCAAGGTATTTGTAGCTGTTAACTTCTTCTAATTCATCATAATCTATATTTTCATATTTTGAGAAAATCCATTGAACATTACTCAATGCAAATAAGGAGAAGTGGGAAATTAATCCATTAGTGTTTATGATTCTGAAACTCAGACAATATAGATAGGTCATATAATAAAATATATGTTGTATGTTTGGATTAATAAGAAGAAATCAAAAGATAGAAAATAGGTCTATTTCTGATGTCAATAAAATAAATAATATTAAATGAAATGATGCTAGACAGGAGAGAAATGTCATTACAGGGTACATAACCAGTCGATTGAGATGTTATTTTTTTGTAAATTTTCTTTTTTACCTTATGTCTTGTTTTGATTCTGTGTATTTAGCAAAATCAAAATTTTTAAATAGTATTATCATAATATCAGAAATTATTTAAACAATGAATACATTGATCAATGTTTATGCTTATCCATTTCCTTTGGTAACCCTAATTTATTTTTTATTTTATTTTTTGAAAAATCTAAATCAAAGCATAATCTCAATGCTACGTTTGAAAAAAAAAATAAAAGAGGAAAATAAAATCAATTTAAATAGGTTTTTAAAAATAACTAAAAATTTTGTTTAGTTAAAGATTCAAACATAGATAATTCAATAATAGAACGTTACTGTTTTAATTTATTTAAAAAATGGATTTTGGATATTAATTGTATAATAGATTAATTAAGAAAAAAGATAACCCCCTCTCTACAGACAAAGAATAATTATAACATTAATTAAATTGAAAAATACAGTAACCCTAGAAATAAAGAAACATACCAATTAAATATAAGACAGTATAAAAAGGAGAGAATATATTTTATTATGCACTTCAACACAAAATATTAACTGTTGCAGTAAAAGAGGAATTTCCAACTCTGGTATGTTTAGATGCATTTAAATCACTGCTTGAACATAAGTGCTTTACTGTTCTAGCAAGAAACATAAATAACAACAAATGACTCAATATTCTAGCTCATAAAGTATGATATATCAGCTTTTCACTCTAGTATTATTTTCCATAAGCTTGAGTAATAAATGATTACTAATAGCATTAAAATCCTCATGTTCAGACTGATTTCTAATTTTTGTTTTTATCAATGAGACTTAGGACTCAATGCTGGAAGGAATGTCTTTAATTCTATTTCACCTATCAAAATAAAGACTTGAAATTCAAATGAGCCTAAGATTTTGAACTCGTGTTAATCAGCTTAAACAGTCACATATATCTGAATTGCTCAATATATTATAAATTTTAGTGCTTGGATTCAAATCTTTATGCTAATTTGAATTTCTTTTTTTAACTTGGCAAGTAAAATAGAATTAAAAGAAAAGTGTTTGCTGTATGCTTAGTTGTATTCCTTCCAACTTTATCCCAAGCTTAAATGATAAAGGTAAAAACCAGAAACTGCTTTGAAGGTGATAATTTAAATACATCTGGTAATCAATGATTAATTAAGCTTGCAGTAAATGGCCCGGTTCATATTATCATATTATACAAGCTTTGAGAAATTAATTAAAAAAATAATCAAATGATTCATTGCTCAGAAGTTCAAAAGAAATTAACCCAAGAAATGATAGATCTGCTGCAATGTGGGAACCATGAGCTCCAGAAACTATCATTCTACCACTGCATTCAATTAGGCACAATGGAAGTGATTTATCATTATTAGATTTGAACATTGTATTTTTTTTATCAGTATACGAATAGATCACTAGAATTAATTTCTATTTTTAAAAAATTAAAACACATCTACAAAAAACTTGAACTGTCTATAGCTGAAGTCTTAAATTGGATTTTAATTGTTGAATGGATAAGATAATAAAATTTAAAGAAATAGCAAGATGAAGAAAAACTGTGGATCAGAAAGACTGGATTTAATGTGGAGAAACATACATCCTGGCATGGATTTATTAAGGTTGAATGTGATGTAATACTTAATCTTTTTCATCTCTCTATGAATTTTGTTACTTTGTTTTTAGCCATTATGTTCAGTCTTCATTTGCATTTTATTTTAATTCTAGTTCCATTTAAATAAAATAAGAAGAGAATTAATTTTTTTATCCAAGAAGTGTGAAATTAGATGACTGCATAGATTCATTTTTCTATATTTACTCATCTAAATTTCTTCATATTAATACTCTATTACTGATTTACAAATATTCTTATCAAGAAATTTTTGCCTACATACTTATGTTATGAGAGATCTGCTCCCTCCAATTCACATCCTACAGAATCATACTTAAAGTATTATATCAGACAGAAAGTGATTAGATTCAGTGAAAGATTTGTTTCTTAAATATCATTATTCAGTGATAGTACAAACCTACATTGTGTTAGAATATATTGTTTTTGCTATGCCTAATATAGTAACATATTTCTCTCACGATACACACTTGAATGTGCTGACTATTTGTAAGTCTTATAACCAATGACAGAGTATATTTTAGCTGTGATTTATTCAATGTAACAACATGATGAGTTTGACCACAACACTCTTATCTATTTCTAGCTTGAAAAATTTAATTTAAACTAAAACTGATATATTATTAGTTTAATTTTTATTGTTATTAATGTTGTTGTTATTATTACTTACTGAACTGCAAAATTAGACATGGTGTTATACTTATATGGATTATTATTATAATATTGAATACAAATGAGATAATATCCATGAAATAGAGATAAACTTTAACCTTTTAGAAGAAAAAAAAGCAAACAGACAATTGGACCAGAATGTTCTATATTGTGAATGTATTTGCGTTTCACAGTATTGCAAAAATTATTTCTAGAGCAATTTTTTTTCTTTCCTTTGAATTGGAATGATCATACTCATACTCGTTTATGATGAATTGGAATGATCATACTCATACTCGTTTATGATTGACTACTACATATATATTAATAATTATTTTGAAGAGTATCCATAGCTATTTTTCTGTGAATTTTAAAAAAAAATCAGAAAAGCTGTAACAATTAGTTGTAATTATAATTGAAAAGTATTTCTATATTATTTTTAAATAAAATAAATATATTGCTGTAAACTTTTATTCCTTATTAAGTTTTGTTCCAAAAACTCCTTTTAAAGGATTGCCTTTATTTATATTAGTCAAAATACAAAAAAAAAGTTTTGATAGACTTTTATCTATTGAAAACATCTCAGTTTCGAAATGACTTTTCAAAAAAAAAAAAAAATCTTACCTTAAAAATGTGAAGAAATCACTCAATCTTCAAGAAGTGTTTAAATATATTCAGTCATAATAAAAATTAATGCTCTATTTTATTAAATAAATCAATTATATTTTCAATGGTAAAATACTGGTTTTATTATTGTTTGTTTGATAACCATGATGATGATGCTAATATGTTGAAAATATATTTAGTTTAATTAAATTGTGTAATAATCAATAAATTTTACAAGCACAGTGTTTAGATTGTAATTATATAGAAGGTAATTATCCGTCCTCATTAATGCTGTTAAATTCAACTTTCACTTTTACCTACTTAAGATTGACTCATATAAGAGCATTTGAGTTTGAAAATAAGACAGTCATTCTTATTTTCACAAAGTCTCTACTTTGGGGCTGGGGCAACAATATCCATGCAGTTTTAACATCACTGTTTAGCAGGATTAATGAGGAGGGGTGATTGATTAATTAAATTTTATTTATTCTTTATTGCAGTGTTTTACTATTATATATAATAATATATACACAGTATATAAATAGAATGCACTATATTTAACAAAACATAGGGAATATTATACGTATAGTCGAATGGTTTATTGCTCGGAAGTTCGTAAGAAATTCGACATTGCAAGAGGCAAAGACGGGCTGCTATTCATGGGCTTTGGGCTCCAGAGTTTGCTACTCTACGTTACACCAAATACACAGGACAAATAGTATTTTAAAAACAGTTATAATTTTTCAATATTTATCATAATTAGCTTATACTCTATAAAATTGTTAAAAGTATTTTTATATAATCAAAGAATATGGGCTCGTCAAGCGTTGTTAGCCGAGAGGTTATCGCAGCCGCCTTGCAAGCAAGTAGTTGGTTGCAGACGGTTGTGGGTTCACGTCACGGCAGATGCTATGACATATGAGGGAAAAAGAATATGGGCTGAGTTATTGATTGACTGAAAAAAATCTTTTTGAATAGGGGAAAGGGGGAATCGTCTGCTTTTAAAAAGAAATATAATTTTCTCATCAAATAGAATGTGTGTGTAATAATTAAGAGTTATATTTACAAATCTATATCCAAATAAGAAATAAATAACTCAAATTATATGTGACTGAACAGCAAGTCACTGAAACTTCCAATGAATTCTATAACGTTTGCAAATGTTTTATTTTTAGCTCAATCCTACCACAATTATCCATCAGTCTCAGCCCAGAAGGCAGATCAACCTCTCACACTATAGACCCATTAGAAATATATATTTTCAAGTAATCCACATAGCACATGTTATAATTGAATTTCATAGACATACTATTTTTAGAGATATTTAAACTTAACTTCATATAATATGCGTTTAAATATATTTCCAATTTCTATTCCATCACAGTTACTGAAAATATCATCAAAGACATTTATCATTAATGGGGATGATAGAATAGAAGTTGGAAATTTATGTAAATACTTGAGCGTTCCATCATCAGATTTTCAATTGGATAGACAGTTGAAGAGTTAGAGTGTGGAGTGGATTGAAGCCTGTCGATTAAAAAGTGTGAAGATTGGCTACCTTAATATATATATATATCTGAGCACTTATTGCATATATGTGTAGAGATGATAATCTGGACCAACTGATGATTGCTGGTTGAGCATGAAATACTCATATTGGTGATTATTTATCTTTTTGACATATATGTGTTCAAGTATATCAGTGATATGAGATAGAGTAGTGAATAGTGGGTCGTATGAAAGTCTGTGCTCATATACCCTATATAGTAAATACATATTATATAAAGTTTAATTATCTCTAAAAATAATGTGTATATGAAATTTAGTTGTAACATTTGTTATATGGATTATTTGAAAAACTGTATATTTCTAATGTATCTATAGTATGAGAGCTTGGACTGCTTTCTGGACTGATGGATAAATTATGACAGGATTGAGCTAAAAGTGATAGATGCATTGACAAAAAAAAATCTATATCCAAATTTAAAAAATAGTTTTAATATTTAAAAACAGTACATTGTCATAATACATTTTGAGCAAAATGGAATTTTCAAAAAAATTATCCGTTCTGGAAAAAAAGTAGCCGAAGAATTGGCAAAAACACAAGTAAGAAGACAACTTAAATACTTTTAAAAGTCTGAAAAATGTAATAAAAGTTGAATAAAACACAATTTTCTATCAAGTGATGATAATAAAATACAGTAAATACATCAATGTGTATTTATTCCATATCAACCCACATATTCAGCATTCAACCCACATAGTTAAAATATTTTACATCAAATTGATCCACGATTCTGATTTGAATCTTCCGCCCACAATATTAGCTACAAGTTTATTTATCAGCTGTTATAAATCTTTTTAATTAGTTAAACGCGTGCAAATCTTTTACGTTTTCCACCTTTAAGTACTGTAATAAAATTCTACAGATTATCTATATAAACATACAATTCGTATTATTTTGAACAGTATTTCTAAATTCTCAAATTCCGAAAATCGTTTTAATTAGGATTTTTAATATATGTATTATTCATTCTCATCTTCTAAATAAAACATACGTGATTGTACGCGAATGGTTATCTATCTGTCTGTCAGTCATCTATTTATCTATCTTACTTATCTATATATATATGTCTGTCGTTGTATGCCTATCTATTTACCTAGCTATTAAATATCTATCCACCCATTTATTTATTTATCCATCTATTTATCTGTACAGTCAAATGCGAATATATATATATAATACATTATCAACGAACTGAAAAAAATATCTTGATATTGTCAATATATCAGAAAATGCTATCATCTCAGATATTATACAATTTATGTCATTATGTTAAGAATTTATATTTTTATGACCCCCCCCCCCCCACATTTACGTAAAAAACAATTGTGTCAAGACAATACATATTCTAAAGTCAGCCCTGCTCTTAGATTATTTCAATCACTGTAATGCAAATAAGTTGTTGATATAATACGATTACTTCCTCTTATGTTTACATAGAATAATTATTATTTATAAATAAAAATAATGAAAGGCAATGATTGTTTTTTTTAATGATATATTTGCTATATAAAGTAATTCACGTCCATTTATTTCGTATATCAGATTTAGCAGTAATTGTGTTCCTTATCACTAACAACAGTATCTGACAAAGTCAGAAGTTCAGGATTCTCTCTTTGTTCTATAATGGAATGAAATCTTAATGGAAGACAAACAAAAGATAATATTAATAAGACAGGCATTTTATAAATGTATTTATCCACACTACCCCTAACAAAGAAAAGCATTAATCCATAATTGAACACATAAGAGTAATATCGCACATAATAAAATAAAATGAGTCTGATGCTATGATATAGTACTTACTAGATGTCAGATCCAATTGACCAACTCACTAATGCTGTGAGCTATTGCATGAATGATAATTATAGATGACGAGTGTGTGTATATTTATGGGTTGAATAAGGTATACTTTTGGAAGCAATTGATTTTTAATGATCAATTCTAAATATCAATCTATATATCAAATATTTTCTAAATCGTCATCACTTTTACTTATATTTCCCAATGCTTCATAACCACTGATAGGCATTAAAATGAAAATACCTTACAAGCATAATTAAGTAACAAAATTACACGGAATACAGTCTTAATATAACTTACACATATATTTATACCAGAAAAGGTAAGTTCTATATTTTAGCCATAAAGCCAGCCATGGCATAAAAAGAATTGAAAATTTTTTTTCTACATCTTAGGAAAGCATATATGACAGGCAGACATTATCTGTATAAAGTTACTAACAAGCTTATCTTTAAAAGTAAGAACAATAATATTACATCTTATATAAGTATATTAAATTAAAATCTTTGATTCTTATTTGTTAAATCATAAGAATAGGCATAGCCACAAGTTAATAATTTTCCAAATTATGAATGCCAATGGTTACATAATAATTCACACTGGGGTATCCCATAAACATATATGCAATCTTGAATTCAATTCTCAACCTCATTCTAAAGGCACTCAATAATTCTATTTCCAAGCTATACAACGTTAGCAAATTTAATAATTCACACATGTATAAACTTATTAAAGTAGTTATTTATATGAACCCATTAAAGTAACCAAATTGTTATATTTCCAAAAATATGTATCCCAACATATCTAATGTATTTGGTTAACTCATATTCTTCCACAGATATGTTTCTTAAATTAAATTTGTCTATATAGAAAGCTCAATCCAAATTGTATAAAAATTTGTATTTTACTTTATTTATTATATGTATTCTCTCTCTCTCTTTTTGTGAATTATGCTTAATACACTATACAGGCTTAAATATATATATATATATGTGTGTGTATGTAATGTATGCAGGATTCGAACTCAGACTTTCACATGACCCTCAACTCTCTATGCCATCTCATATTGCTGATCCACCTGATCACACACATGTTGAAAAGATAAATAATCACCAATATACATATTTCATGCTAAACCAGCACTCATCAGTTGGTCCACATTATCATTTCCACATATATATAATCAGTGCTCAGCTTTATATTAAGATAGACAATCTTCATATTTTAATGGATGGGCTTCAAACTACTCCAACCCACAACTCTTCAGTCTTCTGTTTCATTGAAAATCTGATGATGGAACATTCAAAGATGATAATCTGGACCAACTGATGAGTGCTAGTTTAAGACAAAATATGTATATTGGTGATTTTATCTTTTCAACATGTGTGTGACGAGGTGGGTCAGCAATATGAGATGGCATAGAGAGTTAAGGGTCGTGTGAACGTCTAAGTTTGAATCCCACATAAATTATGCTTAATGTTGAAGAAAATAATTAGTTTTCCCAAGCAGGTCATTAATAGGAGATAATCATTATTATGCCATTGAATTGTTAATTTACTATGGTATCTAGCAATATAACTATTCCATTTTTTTTATATTTATAATGTATAGTTTTAAAGATCTTGCAATATCTTTTATACATAAAACACCAAAATATAATATAATAAGATCAAATAACAAAACTATTATAGCACTAGAAATACATAAAATTAAATATATAAAATTCAATATATAAAGTCCTTTCATTGAATAAAGTACTTCAGATGATCTAAGTGTATGTGTAACCTCTTTTCAGTCTTTAAAAGTATATTCATTTTCTTTCTAAAGTTCTTTTTTTCATATGAAAGTTTGTGGGATATTAAATATATAAAGGAAACTTAGTTTTTTTTTTCTTTTTTTATTTATTGTGGATTAGTGTATTGTAAGTTGACTTAGTTTTATTAGTATTGTAGTTATCCTAGCGCAAAATAAGGTGTTTATAGATGACATAATTAGATATATTTGAAGGAAATTCAAACAACTAGCATAGAAGATCATCTTATTTCAGATGATCTAGACAATCTAAGAGGGAAAGAAAGAAATCCTAGAGTATTTTGTTTACACCTTCATGATGAAAGTTGTTGGTTAGCATATTATTTAAACTTTTTTTTTCTTCAAATTTCTCTTCGAAACTCTATACTAGCAGGAAATAGCTCAGAAAATCAATGTAGTTTGGCAAAAAAATCAGCACCAGCACAGAAAACTGAATTAAAATTATTTTTGACTTTTTTTATATAATTTTTTTGATAATCGGTCTGTATTTGTCATCTTAAATGAAATTTTTATAAATATGCAGAGGTTATTGATTAAGTACACATTCTGATAAGGATTAAATATAATTGAGATAATTATACGGTCCTCACTCACAAACAAACCTAGTTACAAAGATAATTAATTAATACTAAAAATATCTTTAATCAATATGATTTAACAAAATCTTTGGAATTTGAAGATAAAAAGAAATAAATCCATGTTTTTCGAAATTAATTAATGAAGCTTTGATTTTAATTTTCCCTTAATTAAATCTATTTAATAAGAAGAAGAAAACAGATTTAACCTTAAAAAAAAAAAACAGACTATTTAAATTCATTTATAATTTTGATGCTGCCTTTCATATTATTTAAATCACTCTGAATTTTTACCGTGAACATACACATTACTGTCATTCTGAATGTTCCTATCGTATAAAATGTACTAACCCATACATTTTTAATTTAATTTATTCGTGGTTTTAAGATTATTTAAGCCAAAAATTATATTAACTTTTTTGACTAATCCGACATTCTATCAAAACGGCAAAACGATCTGTGATGTTTAGTGATTAATACTATTCTATCTCTCTCCGACTGACTTATACTATCTGTCATTATGCAAATGAAGTAATTACTTCATAAGTAGAGAGTGCAAACCTTTGCAGAAGTTTTAAATCAATCAAAATTTAAACTATGGCTAGAGGACATGTCAAATAATTTTGTTAAATAAAACAAACAAGGCTAAAATACTTTGACTAGAAGTTTTAAATCAATCAAGAAATTTAAATTATGGCTAGAGGACTATCAAATTATTTTGTTAACTAAAAACAAACAATTTAAAAACTTAATTTACAGTATATTTTGCACTTGAATTAAAACTCTTTCCTTCTTTACATATATATAAATATGAGATGTAATATAAAATAGTCCTTTTATTGCTAAATCTATGGTCTTAAGCTTGAGTGAGAGCCCAATTACTATCATAATAGTCACTTTAAAATTTAATCTTAAACTAATCCTTGTCTTAAGCTATAGATAGGGGGCATACCAATTATTAATCATAACAATCACATTGAAGATTTAATCTCAAACTTTACATAAATATTTAGCACTGTATTTGTTTAACATTACATATTCATTGGCAAAGTTTAAAAATGAAAAAAATCTCTCCTTTGTTTACTGATCTAAAAACTTTATATTTCTCAAATGATTTAAATTCATTTCTCTAGTTGAAGGGTTTCAGTCTCCCTTTATACATATGTGTGTGTGTGTCAAGTGTAATAGAAAATAACTGTTTTTATTGCTAAATCTTTGTCTTAAGATGTGGTTAGAGGATATATCAAATATTAAAAATAATTTTCTTTGAAGATTTGACTCAAACTTTATATATATATAACTGAAACACACAGGCTTATTATATACCAGTGTCTATATATGCAATATATAGGGTATATGAGCACAGACGTTCACACAGCCACCACTCTCCACACTATCTCATAACACTGATACACTTGAACACATATATGTTGAAAAGATAAATAATCACCAATATACGTATTTCATGCTAAACCAGCAATCATCAGTTGGTCCAGATTACCATCTCTACACATATATGCTATAAGTGCTCTTCCATCATCAGTTTTCAATTGGATGGACGTTGGAGTGTGGAGTAGATTAAAGTCTGTCCATTAAAGTATGAGGTTTGGCTATCTTAATATATATCTGAGTACTTATAGAACATATATATATATGCAGTGTTTTAAAAACCTTTGGTGCACTATTATATCTTGCACATGATCACCAACCAGTTACTACTATTAGTACTAAAGAGGTATAGCATTTATCCTGCCCCATGTTCTAGAAACTCCATACTTGGTTATTTCTGCATTTATAAAAATGTAATGAATTACGGCATTTAATCTATCAATTCATCATATTCATTTTACCACATATTTTTAAAACTATATTATTTACACAGGTAATTTACAAAAAAAATTAATAACTGGCAGAATTTCAAAATTATGCAAAAATGTAGTTTTCAAAAAATTATTATTTTTAAAATGGCTGAATTTTTAGAATTATGTTTAACAACAAATAAATGTTTTTCTTTTGAAGTAACTTCACATTCCACGAAATTTATCATTTAATTTTGTAATAAATGATAATAATCCAAATAGTTCTAATAAATCATTTCAAAAATATAGGCAATACTCATAGCAACCAGAATTATATGCAGCACTTTACCATCAATAGGTTTTTGGTGACTATTAACCCACTTTTCTTTAACTTCAATTTAACTTAAACTTCAATTTCGCTAACTAGCTATTAACAATTATTCATTTTATAATCTTTTACAATTTTTTCATTGAAAAATGGATATTTATCAACATTGAATTCCACAAGAACTAAGGTTAATTAAGAAACTTGTCAATATTGAGATTAGGTAATAATTAGTTTTAGCATATAAAATGTTCCGATTTACAAAACAAGTTTGCTGATAAGATTTTGGCAATTTCATTGTTAAAATAAAATCAAAATAAATCAATAGTCAAGTTTGTGTTTTTTTAAAAGAATTTTTTCGTTTTTTTTTTTTAAATTAATTTTTTTCTTTGGAGAAAATTTTATTCTTATTTTTTTTTTTTTTTATCCCTCCCTCCCTGGTTTCTTAATATTTTTCTCCTTCCTTTTTTCTTCCAAATATGTTGTTCTTCTTTTAACTATTTTTCTCTTATTTTAAGTGTCTTTTTCCTTATACTTTTCTTCTTTGTGTTCTTTTAATCAAAATCTTAGTTTTGTTTCTTCACTCTCAAACACATATATTTTTTCTTTTTTATTTCTATAGTTTAGTTTTTTAATCTTTTTTTTTTAAAAAAAAAAAACATTAGGGTAAATTTCTTTTCTTTTTGTTTCTTTGGAAATCTCTTAGTTACATATTAAAAATAAAATTTTTTTTTTATTTTTTATATTTTTTTTGAACTTTTTTTTTTGTTTTATTAAGTTTTTGTTCTTTTTTTTTTTTTTGTTTTTCTAGTTTTTTTTCTATTTTTTTATATTTTAATTAAATTATATCCAAAATATTTTTTTTTTTTCAATTAATTAATACCCTCTTTTTTTTTCTTTTTATTTTCTTTTCAAATAGAATATTTTTTCTAACTAAAATATTCTTTTTCTCATTATCTTCATTATTTTATTTTTTTATTTAATTTATTTTTTTTTTTCCCCTCCCTTTTTTTTTTTTTCTTTTTTCTTTTTATTTTCTTTTTTTTTTTTTTTTATTTTTTTTCTTTTAATTTTTTATTCTCTCATTTATTTTTTTATTTCTTTCATTTTTTTTTTTTATTATTACATCCTATGTAATTCTCATTTCATTTATTCCTTCCTTTATTTATATAATTTTTTTTAAATTTTTTCTCTAATAAAAAATTTTAAATTGATATTTTTTTAAAAATTCTTTATATTTTTTAATTTTTTTTTATTAAAATATTTTTTTTTAAATCTCTTAATTTTTTTTTTTCTTATTTGTATAAATTTCTTTTATTTTCATTTTTTAAATAAATTTTTTAGTCTTTTGTTATTGTATTTTTTTTTAATTTATTTTTTTTCTTTTTTCCCTATCTTTCTCCTCTTGAAGTATTAAAGTAATAGAAAAAATTTGAATTTTCTCTAGGGAGTTGGAAAATATAGAAAATTTTTTGTTAAAATAGGAATTTCATTTTTTAAATTTATTTTTTTAAATAAATTCAAAATAAAAAAAGTTTTTTTTTTATATTTTTATTTTTGTTTTTGTTTGTTTTTAATTTATATTTTATTTATACTTTTTAACCACATTTCTTAGTTAATTAGTCTTATGATATTTTTTTTTATGGGGTTCGTTTTTAAAAGAAAATTTAAAAAAAAAAAAATCATTAGTAATTTTTTTTTATTTTTTTTTTTTAAATTTTAAAAAAAATTTTTGTAAAAGTTGTATAAAATATAAAAATAAAATATATTTTCCTTTATTTTTTTTTTTTTATGTTAATTTTATAATTCATTTTTAAAAATTTTTTTTATCATATTGTTTTTTTTATAAAAAAAATAAATTGTTGATTTGAAATTAAAAAAAAAAAATTATATTCTTTTTTAAGATAAAATAAAATAATTGATTACTAATTTTATATTTTTTTACAAAATTTAAATTGTTCAAAATCAAATTGGTTTTTTTTTATTTATTATGTATATTTACAAAATATTATTTCATTTTTAATTTTAAAAATCAAAATTTTAAAATATAAATATCATTTTAAAATTTTAATCAAATTAGTTTATCTATATTCTATTTATTAATTTTTTTCTTTAAGTAGTTTTTTTTTTTAAAGTTTTGTTTAATGTAATAATTTGAAATAAATTTTAAAGAATCATATGTTTGAGATTGTGTTTTTGAGGTTTTTAAAAAATATTTATTATTGAGTCTTAATTTTCCAACTTGTTTGTGGTATTATTAAAATGTCTATTTCTTACAAGATTTAATATGTCTTACTCATTGAGATATCTGAATTACAATAATTCTGAAATTTATTTTAATCCTTAAATAAAAACATAAAATATTGTCCTTAAAGGTTTCAATATTCTTAATAAAAAACTGTTTAGATATATTTTAGATTTAGTTGTGAATAAATTAAATTAGTCTCATAGACAAAGTTACACCTTTGTTTTTCTAAATAGAGATAAAAATCATTTTTTGTAATCAAGATCATTCTCCCTATAAAACATTTATCCCTATTACAACAGGATGTCATCACATGAATGGCTTAATAATGGTGACTAATTTTGTTGACGTAAATTCATTCTATAAATTAAAGAATAAATTTAATGATTTGAGGATGTTAAATATTTTCCTACATGATATTATATATTATAAGAAAGTTGATAATTAATGGTAATTGTAGATAAATTATATTAATATTGTAATATGTTTTTGTCTTTTTTTGTGTTGAATTTTTAATTGAGATTATGATATTCCTGATTTGAGTTAAAATTCTCAAATTTCCATTATTTTTATTTAAATAATAACTAATCAGTAAGAACTTTTGATTTAATGTTGCTTTAAATAGCTATTTTCCATTAGCTATTTTTTACTGGTAGTAAATTACCATTGAATTTGAATGAAGAAATTTTAAAAATGTTAATTGTATTGCTTCGATAACTAAAACGCCCCAAGTTTAATACAATAGTTATAATTTTTGATGATGATAGCATTTCAGTTTCATATTTAAATTCATTTTCCTTTATTTTTAGACTGACTCAATGAAGAATTGGATTGATTTGCTAAATGTTTTGACATTTGTTGGGCCTAAAATAAAATATTTATATATTGGATGATTTTTTTAAAAATTACAATAATAAAAAAATTCTCATTGCACTCAAATTGCGGTCCCAGTTGCATCAAAGGTCCTGCCATGACAATGGCCAGCAGAAGAAAGGCAATTCTCATTCAATGCTGTTATATATTGGCTGAAATGTAATAGTATTGGAATCCATTTAAAGTTGCTTATCCCTGCCACCAATGTATGGATTAATTCTATTTATTAATTCTTTTTACCAAAATTATTCATCTGGATTCAACTTTATGTTTAAGTGTATAAACAAATGAATGACTACTTTAAGTATTGAAATATCTGGAATGTTCAAAATTGTCCAAGCAGTGTGCAGGGCTTTCAAAATTGCTGCACAATTGTGCAGTGTGTAGCTTAAAAGAAACATTCACCCCTGTCACCACTAACACCACCACCATTACCCCTGCTCCTGCCATTACCATGATAGTGCCACCATTACTGTCACCACCACAGACACATTACTGTTACCACCACTACCACTGAGCCATGGCGCCATCCTGAAATTATCTCCATCATCACCACTACTACTACTATTTCTGCTGTTGCTGCTTACTACTACTACTACTACTACTAATAATAATAATAATAATAATAATAATAATAATAACAACAACAATAACAACCATAACAACATTTATGCAAGTGAAATATGTTTACACAAAATAGTTTTATCGTAAACATTTAAACTAATTATTATTTTTTATTTTAAATATAATACAAAATAATTTAATAACACAAAAATTATATTTCAGTAATATATTAATAAAACATCGTAAAAGTATTGATTACAATAAATTATATATTTATATTTTTCAAGTTGCAGGGATTTTTCTTTAATATTCTTTTTATTTTGATGCTCATTTCTTTATAACACCATACGTTTTTTACTTGAATATATAAATTATTAAATAATTTAAGAACAGAGTGATTTCTTATTCTAGTTTCACAGTGATTGCAGGTCGATATGAATCTGTTGTTTTTTTTAAAGACCTATTTTAGATTGTTTTACAAAAATTTTTTGAAAGTATCAATTTTTTATTATAATTATATTTTCAAATCGTTCGGCAAATAATAAAGTATTATTTTTAGAATCAATTCCTTCTTTTCTATATATAACTTTATTAAATTAATTATTTTTTGCAGTAATATTAGATTTTTAATATTAAAATAGCAGATATGACCATAAACTATTATTCCCAATATAAAGATTTGTATATAGTAACAAGAACATGTAAAGGAAAAATATCATTGATTTTGTAAAACATTGGTATAAAATATCTACATATGATGTCTAAAATATGTTTTCATTTATTACAATTCATATCAAATATTTTTTGTTCTACTTTTAGATATTTATTATTATTGCACCTTGTATTATCTTTATATATATATATACAATCATGTGAAGGTAAGTGTATATTAATATTTTAATACTAGAAGAGAATATCTTCTATCTATTTATGGAGCCATCATGCACATATCAAAAAAAAAAAAAATTGATAAATTTAATATTTTTTTCTGTAAAAAAACGGGGGGGGGGGATACAATAAATTTAAAAATATGAAAATAATATTAAACCTAAAAATAATGTGTTTAATAATCAAAATAATAAATGTAGGGGATTTGAACACAGACGAATTTCAAGCACCCTTCAACTATCCACACTATCTCATTCTACCATACACATGACAACACAATGTGGAAAAGTTAAATAATAATCACCAATAAATGTATTTCGTGCTGAACAAGCACTCATCAGTTGGTCCAGATTATCATATATATATAATCAGTGCTCACTTTTTATTAAGATAGCACATTTTCATACTTTAATGGACTGGCTTCAATCTACTCCAACTCTTCAACCATCCATACCATTTATGATGGAAAGCTATTTGGCTTGCCATCATAAGATTTTCAATGGTATGGATGGCTGAAGAATTGGAGTAGATTGAAGCCTGTCCATTAAAGTATGAAGATTTGCTATCTACATGTGTGTGGTCATGTGTATTGGTGGTATGAGATAGTGTGGATAATTGAAGGGTGTTTGAAAGTCTGTGTTCAATCCCCTATATTTACAATTAAGCTCCAGGTATATGAAGAATGCCTATATTTCAAATCTTATACATTAAGCCTGCATACTGCCCATTCCTCCTCTATGTATTTAAATGGATAAGGTCCTATACATGAGGGGTCAGCAGTGACTAGAGGTCAACATGGGAACGGCAATAATATTGGCATCAGCATGGGATTTGGGCTTTTCATCATCAGATTTTCAATGGTATGGATGGTTGAAGAGTTGGAGTAGATTGAAGCCTGTCCATTAAAGTATAAATATTTTCTGTCTTATATAAACTGAGCACTGATTGTATGTATGTATGGGAGATGATAATCTGGACTGACTGATGAGTGCTGGTTCAGTATGAAATATGTATATTGGTGATTATTTATCTTTTCTACATGTGTGTGATCATGTATATCAACGGTATGAAATAGTGTGAATAGTTGAAGGGTGCTTGAAAGTCTGTGTTCAAATCCCCTATATTTACAATTAAGCTTCAGGTATATGAAGAATGCCTGTATTTCAAATCGTAATTAAAATAATGGAGAATGATTAAAAAAACATATTTTCAATAAGAGTAATTAATACAGACATTCCATAATAAATATTACAGCATGCATGTTCTTTATGTATCTCATAGGACACTTTTTTAATTTTAATTTGTTATGGATTTATTGTCATCATTTATTTTTTTTATGGATTAGAGAAGTAATTTTTTGCATTGCTATGCTTATTAAATCCCAATGCATAAATTAATTTTGCAACTTAATTTATTATGAAAATAAATTTGCTTTCATTGCTTATTGAATTTCTTATATGTATAATGTTTGCACTGATCACACTTTATATCTGTTTTACCAGACAGGATTGGTCTGACTGCTAACACATTATTTTCACTGTTGTTTCTAAATAAATTATATTATTTCATGTTTTCAAACGTATTGCACTAGGATTAATATTTTTTATATCTTTTATGAGGAAAACATATTAACATAGTGTAACGATATATAAATATGTCGTTACATTAAATTGAAATAAAAACTTTTAAGTTCGCATATAAAAATAAGTGTATTAAAAAGAAAAAAAAACTAAACGCTAAAATTAAAATGTTTGTTAAACGTATATATTCGCACAGATGCCAAACTTTAAAAATATTTTTTTTTAAAAAAACAAATAAGTATTTGAACGTACTTTTTTTATAAAAAAAAAAAAAAGTAAAAGATTTAAAAATAAAAACAGGTATTAATTAATGTAATCTGTAAATGGAAATGATTGTTTATAAATTGTTTGAAAAGCAAGCTAGCCGTGGGCTCTTGTATAATTAAAATGATCTGATGAAAGATAGATAAGAAAAAAAGAAAAATTAGCTTGACCAATGGAAGCACTAAGCCTTGGCTCGGACCCTAACGAAAGTGATGGATTAGTGACGTTTTGTTGATTGAATCTGTGTGGATAATATAAAAAGGGAAATACAGTTTTTTCGGGAGTTCCAGCGTTGTGTGTTTGAGAGTTGTGGTAGGACGCACATACCACACTCTCTATTTAAAAAGGAAAAATGAAAAGACTGTGATACCTTGAACCAGCTATTGCCATCTCCAGAACATTATCTTTCAATGGAGGCGTCGCGGGAATTAAAAGCAGAAACCTGGACTCTTCTACCGTGAGCTATGAACTTTACAAATTAACAACAACCAAAAAAGTAATTAAGAACTTTCGTCATTGATTTTTTTTAAAGATTCAGCTAATTTAAATTTTAAAATGAACTCTTATTTGATTTTCAAATTAATAATTGATTGTTTAAATTTATATAGTTAAGTTTTGCTAAAATCATTTCCATTTTATTATTTTTATTTGTAGTAATATTTATTGTAGAAATTATTAAATGCATTACATTTAAGTTGGGTATAGACGTTGCATAGATTCTTTAGCGGTTGATTATGTTGTGGTTTTCACATTCGATTAGAATATATAGGTCAACGATATCACTGCGGCATCTTACGATGAATGCTAATGGGATTTGTATATTCCCTATGCAAGTGACGCTTATCGATGACTTTGTATTTTGATCGGGTGTGTTTAATTTGGAATGTTTTTGACCGTGGAATCTGTGCAGCTGATCTATACTCAACATTTCAAAACATTTTATAAAATTCATTTGTGCAAACGTATCTAAATGTTAAATTTAAGTCGGGCGTGAATGGCTATATAGTTTTGTAAAGTTATATTAAGGGAGGATAATCTTAGGTTATTCATTTCGTAGTTGAATTGGTTCAATGGATTGGATATATTTGTGTCATAGTAGATGTAGTATGAGATCCGCTTCAGGCAGGATTGCATATATACACCACACACCCTCTGTTTGCCTATGGATGGGTTTGTAAGTCGGCAGAAGACCGCAGTCCATTCCTATGGAGTTTTTTGTTTATTGTTGTACTCGCCAACAGATGTCACATTCCTGTTGGTGGAGAGTCAATGTCTTCTCTATTTCTACTTATTGTTCAGATGTACATTCCTGACAGTATAGTATTTTGTGTTGTCGTATCATGCTACATTGAATACATGAATGTATCAGATGGATTGGCGCCAGTTTGGTTGCGAAATTTGTTGCCTAAGGTTAAATCAGGGAAGAATATTTTCTTTTCAAATGCAGATCTATATAGTCTATTCATACTTGACTAGCTAAATAAAATATTAAACTCATTGAAACTTAGTTAAATGTAAAATTAAAAGTTAATATAAAAATCTAAAATGTTAAACTTATTCCTCAAAATTTAAATGTTATTTTATATGTGCGTAAATAAATATTTTTATGTGTTAATTTCTGGCAGTGGCTTTTATTTATTGATATTTAAGATATAAATTAAGATATAGATTTTTATCTCTGCGTCTCCGCTGAGCTAGTGACTTGGGCTAACGATCGGAATATTTAAATAAAGTGGAATCTTAACAGCGCATATCTGCCTACTCTATAAATTTTTCTAGGTTTAAATGCCTAGATGGCGCCTTGTAGAGCAGATACCGTTTTGCGGTTAGATTCGATCTTCACTTACATTTCGATCGTTATAATAGATTTGACTCTCCCCCCCCCTCCCTACCATTGCTGAAATATTGACCATTTAATATTAATATTTGCTAAGAGCTGTAGAAACAAAAACAACAATACACTAAACATAGAACTATAAAGAACATATTTGTATTTTTATATTGGACTATTTCCATCATCTAATATGTGTATTGAATGTTTTTAGAAAAATTTAACTTTTAAATATTCCAAACACATTCAACTGTTAGTAATAGCATATCAAACAGGTAAGTATATGCACAATGTTTCAAGAAGTATTTATTCTCCCCTCTTCTACAGGTGTTGCTGGCCTGATGAGTGTCAATACTAGCATGGGATTTGAACCTGGACCCTTAGATTCTTGATTATTGAATTTTAAGGTAATGCTCTAACCAACTGAGCCATCATGACAAAGGCAAGTCTGTAGTAATTTCATATATTTATCTATGAGGTTCCTACTGATTTCTCCACTTTTGCGTAAGAGCAATTCAATACTCAAGAATCTAAGAGTCCAGGTTCAAATCCCATGTTAATACTGTCATTGGTCAGGCCAGAAATACCTGAATAAGAGAAAATAATACCTCTCAAAACATTGTGCATATACTAACTTGTTTGGTGTGCTATTACTAACAGTTGATGTATTTAGAATGTTTAAATAAAGTTAAATTTTCTAAAGACATTCAATACACATATTAGATGATGGAAATAGTCCAATATAAAAATACAACTAGAACACCATCGTCACAAACCTTCAGGAAAACACAGAGAGATTATTATTTTTGTTGCATTATGCAAGTTTTAACTAAAACAATGAAAAGCATATGCATAGAATTTTGTGCTGTCGTGTTCATAGTTGAAATAATTTTTTAAGAGGTAGTGGACAATGCATCATTTAAAAGTAATAAACAGTGATCCAAAAGTTAATCTAGTCAATATTTCGTATGATAATAGTGATAGCAGCATTATCATCTGCACAAATGTATATTCATTGGTCTTGAATGATAACGTTTCTTACTGTAACCTTACTTTAATTTAAACTCCAATTTTCACTGACTAGTTGTTGATAATTTTTCTTTTTATAATTTTTCATATTTGTTCACTGAAATTCTACAACATTTAGGTTAATGTCTGTTAATTAACTTTAACGTAAAAACGACTCCCCAATTACAAACAAATTTACAGATAAAAAGATAAATGAAATCGATAATTACCTATTTAGTTTTAATCTTAGAATTTTAGAACTTTCATTTTTAAATAAAATTCAAATATACCTATAACCAGTTAGAAAATTATACATTATTATTATATACACTAAATTCATAGATATGTACACCTAAATTATTTTATTTAATTATCATTAAGTGAATATAATTAAATGTGAGAGTAGTGGAGTGAAAATTACACTACAGAAATATTATTCATTAAACTGCATTATCTCATATATAATATGAGTCAAACTGATATAAACATATATATGTGTGGGCATGGGTGCAAGTAAACTAAATATATTTTTAGTAATTATAGATATAAAAAAAAGCTAGATATTTAAAATTGGGTTGTTTTATAATAGCATATTGAAAACGCCAGAGGGCATGGTTTGTTTGTAAACAAAGATAAATATAATGTTGCCGGGGCCGGGTTTCTTTTTTTTTGGCTTTGGTTTTTTGTTTATCACATTTATAAAAGTAATATCAAATCAATTTTTTAAACAAAACCAAAAAAAAATGCATAAAAAAATTTTAAAAAAAATGAATTTACATGTAAAAGTACTTAATTTTTTTTTATTCTTTTCATTATTTATATTTTCGGGGGGCCAGAGTTTTTTTTTTGGTCTATGTATTTTTTGTTGTTGTTGTTGTTGTTTATCACATTTAAAAAGTACGGTGGCTATCAAATCAATTTTGGCAACCCCCAAAAAAAAAAATACATCAATTAATAATGAATTTTAAAAAGTAGTTACCACTTTTTTTTTTTAATTCTTCTCATTAAACCCTTACATTTTCGGTTCGGTATTCTACGACAAAAAAAATCAGCTGATTCTACTTCTTTTTTCTGTTCGTATTGTTTTATTTTTATAAATTATAAATAAATCTATTTCCATTTAATGGTAACATTTACAAGCCAAAGTCAAACTTTGGGAGAGGGGGAAAAGAGGGGAGAGGGTGTTTCCAATTGCTAACAGAATGGAATGCAAAAAACTCGAAGGTTGACAAAGTTTTGACGGTAATTCCCAAAAACATAAATATATACGACAATTAAAACCAACTTTTTGGGCTCTTTAGGAAAAAAACAGCACGCATACAGCTTCAAGCTATTTTATTTGATAACCCGGTTCCAGCAGTCAGAGAAGAATTCTTTCTTTGACATTCAGAAAGTTTCCTATTTCAGCCATTTGATTCAGCTCGCAGTTGTTCTCGCATGAAATGTGACTTAGAGCTTGATTTGATAGGAATCGCGCTTGCACCTACACTTGCCCAATTTTTTCAGGAGGAAATGGGGGCTAGGGAAGCATGAGACTCTGGTCATAATTGTTAGTAGACCTTCCTAAAACATGGGAGATAGAGGGGGAGGTGGTCTTAATGAATATTAAAATAGTTTTGACAATCGGAATTCCAGCCACCCTCAGACAATACTGTAACCAAAAGTGAAATGTGATCGCACATCCAAAATGCTTAGCCCAAATCTGAGCTGTAAGCTGACACGATAGCTTCTGCGGCAGATTAAATGTCATGTTTCTGTGCATTAGCATAGAAATAAATACAGCAGCTACCTCCCCCCCTGTATCAACGGACTTTCTGGACTTACACATTAGAAATAGAACATTCGATAGCGGTGGAGGCCGCCTAAATGACATATTTCTGTGCGCTATCATAGAAATAATGCCCTCCAGAAGTTTCAACACGCTATTGTAAAACAACCTAAAATTGTATAAAATAACAATAAAACGGCTATGTGTAAACAAAAAATTGTAATATATCTTTATCTGTATTAGAGTGATAAATCTTTATATGAGAATTCATCATAGCAATCATCATCAATTTATACTCATTTATTTTGAATTACAATCAATTATTCACTATTATAATCTTTAAAAAAAATTCAAAACTTTTTTTTAAAAAATAACCACCATTTTTTAAAATGGTGGCCATTTTGAAAGATTAATAATGTCATAGGATAATGACTTCATCCAAAGCCATGTTATCCAAAAATGAAATAACAACATTGATACTAAAACATATAGTAAAGTTCAGAGTTTATTCATTATCCAGTATATAATATTGTTTTGATTATGGAATTAAAATATGACTAATGTATTTTATCTGGTTTTCATCTAATGTTCGTGGAAGACAATCATTGCTTTCATTTATGATATATTCAAAGTAAATAAGACTTTCATTGTTAATGATTATAAAAGCAAAAAATATGCCAGTTTCATTCAGTACATATCATAATTATAAATTATTTTTGAGGGAAAAATAATTCTGTGCATTATGCAGTTAATAATGAACTTTATACGATCAAAGGCTACTAAACATGTTTAAAATATCATTCATTTTCTGAAATTTAAATAAATAATTTTGTAATTTATTTCTAAACCTTTAATATCAGCAAAAAAATCTTATCATTTAGATTATTAAAACTTCAGCAGATTTTTATTTAATTTCACTTCAATACATTTTGTGAAGTCTTATTTTTTTAAAAAAAACAAACAAATAAATGTGGTGCTATTAAAAATAAAAAAACATTGATATTAGAATATAAAGTAAATCAATAATAAAATTTAAAATTTACATACAATGAAAGGCTTTTCCTAACAATTGACCACTCTAGCATTTTATTTATTTACTGTTATGCTTCTGCCTGATATTTGATAAGGTATAGGAAACATTTGCTATTGGAAAAGTTCTTCATTTTTTTAGCTCAATCCTATGGAAATACCCTTACAATATGCCTGTAATTTTTGAAAATAAACTTTTACATTGAAACATCAATTGATAAAATTGCTTTTTATAATTAGAATTTAACATATTAGAATTTTCTAACTTAAATTTAATATTTAATCATTGAAGTATCATGTATACACAATAACTAATCAGATTGATGACTTAAACTATAACTAAATTTACAAACTTCATTCTGACATATAAAAATTTTATTTTTATAATCAACACTACAATTATTTAAATTCATGAAGTCAGATCCCATTATAACTCATGAATAAGACATGCCCAAATTCAGATTCATTAATTTTTAAATTAATCCAGACTGTCTTACTTGCTAGCTTAGTTCTCTTTCCAATAGCTAATGTAACCTTAATTTGGTTTATAGGCAGAGAGAGTACTGACTGATTTATACTAATAGTTTTATTGTAAATATTTTCAGACAGTATAGATGCTTGATTTCCTAAATATAACAAGGCATCTATAAAAATTCCCTCAAAAAACAACTAAATAATAATAGGGCAACTATAAACAATAGGGGTTCCTCAATGTCCAAAATCTACAATATTTAGCAACCACACCTCATTGTCTCTCCTCAAGTTAGCATAAGGTTCCCACAGTGAGAACTTTTCTCTGATGTCCTTATTAGTTTAATGGATGAGTTTGATCCTTGGTCTTACTACAAATTCAGGGTACAGTTTGAGCACCATTGGTCGACGCTTTGACTCTCACAAAGGAACTTTTCTCCTAAGTCCTTAATAGTTTAATGGATGAGTTTTATCCTTTGTCTTACCACTAATTCTGGGTACAGTTTGAGCATCATTGGTGGATGCTTTGTACAAATTATCATCATTTCATTCCTTATTTTTATTTTTACGATAGTTATTTTTATAATAATGAACTGGTCTTTTATTGCTATTTATTTCTACTTCTAGAAATTCTACTTATACTAGGGCTTTGTGTAAGTGAAAGATTAATACTAGCTATTGGATAATTATGTATCTTTTTAATAGTCTATTGTCTAGTGTTGAAACTACATTTGCTTATCTCAAGAGCATCGAGGATTTCAGCAACTTCCTCAAAAGTATACCTATTTGCAGCAATTAGCATTTGTTCTATGTGCTTTGGTAGATTATATCTTATTATTCTAATTAATGCTCAGGCAAAGGAAAGGCTATCAAAGTTTTTAGCTTGACTACCTGCTTTGATAACAAATGTTATCATGATGGTCTTCTTCCTATAAACTAGACATTATTAAATGTTTGGAATCATCATAAGTTTGACCTTGTTCAAACAGAGACTGCCACCAGTCTTTTGATATGGCATATAGATGATTACTTTCTGTTAGGACACACAAAGCAAACAATTCTTCCAACCTTTACAAACAATCAGATGGGTTCTCTAAATATTCATCTCTAAATGCTTTAATTTCCATAAAATAAAATTTCCTATAGTACTTTCTGCACTAACCAACTCTGGTAGTTCTGGAATATTTTCATTTAAAGATTTATAATGAGTATTTTCATGATTATGGTCTATCAACTCATTTTCCAATTAAAATCTATCTTTTACACATGTATTTATAATTTTTCTCTAGACTATGCTTATGATTAGCTTTAATTATATTTAAATTCTGTTCATTAATGATTTGCAATTCTTCAATTCTTTGATGAACATTTTAAATTTTACCCTCTATTTACATTTGTTCCAATATACTTTCAACCAAACTTTTCTGCTCCTGCTTAAAATTATCAAATTCCTCTAATACTCCTATTTTCTGCTCTAGCACTTGATATGGCAAATCATATTTACTGATTATTTCTTTAACTACTTTTAAAATTTCTTTAGGTCACCACATAGCCTTATATTAGAATTTCTGACTTTCTTATTTCAGTTTTGAAATCATTTATTGTATTAACTAACTCTTTTTTAATTTCTTCAAGTTCTATTTTATTTTAAACTTGCATCTCCTGGCTCACTTACTAAAATTTCATTTGAATGCTTTCTTGAGTTTGGATTATTGTTTCTCTATCTCATATGGCTATCACTTATCTTCCTGAACTTGTGCTCTAAATTCAGTCTTAAAATCTCCTATAAATTGATTAGATTGTGTCTCGATACATTGAATTTTGGTATTAACAGTAAAAATTGTCACTAGATCCTTCTATCTTAGTTTCTAACTTATTGAATTTATTATATGATTCTGTCTTATATTGAGATGAACAATCTCTGATATCCTAATTTTCAATCAGAATCATCCTTAACATTCTTTCAGTTAATCTTCAATAACTCAAATCTATAATTGAATTCTTTTACACTGTCACCCTGAGCACTTTCAAATTTGCTTTCAAAGTCTTTTTTAAAGATTTTCTCTAAGACTTTCACAAAATTCTTTTGATTCTAATAATCTGCTCTCTTGAGATTATTTAATTCTTTTTGAAATTCTTTTAATTCTTTCTGGGATTCTTTCAATTTTTGTCCAGTTGATCAGAAACATTTTTCAACATTTGAAAATACTGATCTTGAAGATTGGATAATGTTACACTTTGGATCCCTCTCAAATCACTAGTTTAATTAGAATCACTCATAATTAATAATTATAATATACTATAGCAGCAGTAATAATAAGGGTTTTAAAATTTTAAATATACTATAATTATAATCTACTTAGGTATCCTATTTCATGACCTACATTACTCACTATATATAAACCCCCCAAAATATATCCTATTGGCACAATAAAATCATTTACAAGGAAATCTCAAACAACCTTTTTATATATATTTATCAATATATCTAGGTTTCATCTTTACTTATTTATATATCACGTAATCCTCATAGATCTTCATGAAACAAACAATGCAGGAAGAAAAAAAATTCTCATAATAGAATAATCATCATCGTCATCAGAAAACCACATAAAATTTTCCTTAAATTGAATTTAATATCAAAAAGAAAAGAAAATATTTTAAAATTTATTACTTAAAAGTACAAGTCACTCAATTTATTTTTAGTATTTAAAATTTTAGTTATCAAGCTAATGCATATGTTGTCACCTCAAATTTATTATTTAAATCCTTTTGTTTACATAAAAACCATCTATACCATTTACTCCATAACAATAAGTGGTGAAATTAATATCTAATTCACCAATCATATTAATACTTTAAATAAATAAACATCAACTCCCATGAATCAAGACCACATGTTGGGCACCAAAACTAAACTACCACTGTAACCTTCATAGCAGCTTATTTGAGTGACTGCTGCTAGTCTGAATTCATCAAATAAAAACTCCAGAACTATTATTATATTCTTATACAAAATATAAACTACCAATTATAATCTAATTATCATACACCCATGAAAATTACTTTGAATATTATCTAATACTGACACTAAATGTGACCATCACATTATTTCATAATAAATAAAATATAATTTCTATCTCAGGTTCGAATCATATCATCATTATAACATCATATACCATAAAACATCATTTCATCTTATGCTATTATTTTAAACACATCATAAATAAATAGATCTGGCTATAAAATGAGACTCATTTCAATTCTCTCATCCAGCATCATGTGACAACCCTAGTAATGCAATGAGTAAGAAAAGAAGTTTGCTCACACACAGAGATCACCTGAAGCTTTACCATAATTAAAATAAAGGTAATCTAATCAAAATAATCTTAAAACATTGGAATAAGTTCAATACTATAAAACATAAATTTTAATAAAGTGACTTTTATGAACTATATATTCTTATAATTCAAATATTATACTTGTGTGATTTACATTTTCTGATTATGCAGATGATGATAACTATGACAAAGTCAGAAATTAAGAATAAAATAAACCTTTTCTTAATAATATTAAATATAATAAGTATGAACATCATATGAGTCACATATCCAAACTAGAAATAATCACAATAAAATTTTAATAATTGATTTAAATTCATAATAGAAAGTATCTGCCACCTATGAATAAATAAAGTTCTTTATTTATATAAAATCTGTCATTCTAAATATGCCATTAATATAAGAATCTTTCATTCATATGTTTAATAGACTACATTGCCAATGAAAGAACAACATAAGATTGGGTAGGATGTGTAATTTTCTATGCCTATACAAAATAACTACATAAATCTAAACAAAAAATATTTTATCAAATCTTTGCAGATCCAATACTCACACCAATGAATATTAACATGATTACCATTTCTAAAACTGTTCTGATAATATCAAGAGCAAATAAAGATGGAGGCCATAACACACATGCCTTTAACATCTCTCCAACCCTAAAAAATAGGATTGGCAAAATGATGGGATAATCAAATATCCACACTTATATACAAGTGCAAAATTAGCATTAGTTTTGTATCATCATATCTCTAACCTAAAATAACTTGACAAGAATAAACCATCATAAACATTGCCCAATACGATTTTAAGTTATCTATGATGAACTGTACTTCAAAACATACTTCAAAATAAGATATGAAAATAGTTACAAAAAAGTAACTATTTATCATATAATAATAACACTATAAACACAATATGAAAGACTGATAAAACATATGATATTGTACCAGTCGAAAATGTATGTCGATTCAACAAGATTTAAAATCTAAGCAAAAATACCCCGAATCCAATCGTGCACGAGATACACAGATCAGAAGCAATCATGAATTCTAACCTATTTACCCATTCTCCAAATCTATAACACTACGGACAACACTCTACGGTGATATCACATAAATTAATTATTTCTGGGCCCGATGCTACATCGTTTTGCATGAGACTCAGCTGATGATGATGATGAGAAATCGAGTGAACCCAAGATATTAAGTTTAAAATACATAAATATAAATATTAAAGAGATTTGAACAACTGAATTAAGTTTAAAATATATAAATATTTATTTTGACAAAAATTCAAGATTTTATATATATTCAACTTCACCATTTAAAACTTTAATTTTGGTTACAAAGATTTGATGATTTTTTTACAATTATTTTATTTAGACAGATATGAATTTAGTGCAGCGGTTACAATACTGACGTATATTTAAAATAGGATTTTATTCAATGTACAAAAATAAATTTATCTGGGTGATTGATAGACGTTTATACATTTAGAAATACATGTAAAAATATAATCTGGGTGATTGATAGACGTTTATACATTTAGAAATACATGTAAAAATATAATAAGAGTTTCGCTGATTATAGGACTTGAATATAATGCCCTTGGCATTGGATACATATTTTCATTTATGAACTTTATTTACAACACTAAAATGAGGATACTTTGTGATCAAAATATACTTAAAAACATTTATTTATTTTACATTTTCGACATTTAAGAATAAGAATATAGAGCGAAACTTTGCCAATACGGGGAATGGCTTATTCAATAAAGGGGAGGGCAGCTTCATGAGAGGTTGGATTTAAACTCCAACTAAAAATATTACAAAGAGAAAACGTTTCATTATTATATATCATTACGGTTTATTTTGTCAAACAGGCTAAAAGAAAACGAACTATAGGAAATTGCGGTGTTAGCATAATAGCCGAATATTTGTGGATCCAATATTTTGAGGTTCTTTATCATAATAATACGGAAGAAAACAGTCTAGCCGACTTGCCACCCCACATTTTGTGAAATCGGTTGACGGAGATACAATGGGCCGAACTTTGCCGGAATTATCCCATGCATTGCTCTCGTTACGCGAGTATATATATATGGTCTAGGGACATTCATCGCCCTGTTTACGACCTGAAACAAAGATGAGAGACGACTCGGGCATTCCAACGCATATCTCTAGATAAAGCTTAATAACATGAAGAGTGGCCTATGCTAACAACGCTATTATAATATTATAAAATTCTTGGATTTAAAGAGTAAATATAAAGCCTTAAATAGTTTAACAAATATGTAATGGCATGTTAAAATAATGGCCCGTGTGAGATAAAAATCATTTATTAAACGTTAACGCTATAATTAATGAAGTGTGCATTGCTCTCCCTTCTTGAATCAATACTATTTTCTTGAAATATAATTAAAAAAAAACTAAAATTCATGCACTTAAAAGTACAAACAATAAAATAGATTTGTTCACCAGTTCTTTTGGCGATGATGATCAGAAAGAAATTAATAAAACCGACGTATACCAATATCCCTCCCAGATTGAAAAATATTTATACATTTTGTATAATTTTACGGTATAATATTTTAAAAAAAAGCATATATTCATTTAACAAGAAAAACTCAGACTTACGAACTATTTAGAAATAAGTAAGTTCGTAAAACCGGGTTTGATTTGCATTTAAAAATAAAAGTTTAGTGAAAAATATAAAAATATCATTTAAAATAAATTAGAATCGCACTAAATTATAAAAGAAAGTATGAAGCGTGAGTTGGATTAAATAGTTTACAGTAATATTAGTTAGGGTTATAGAGAATCGATACCAAAGAAATAATTATTAGTTTTAAAGTACTCGCCAATGAGCGAGTTAAAAGAGATTAAATATACAGAAAACATTAATTTAAAGAGAGTTTACAAGTTATAATTTAGGTAATACGATTATAATGACTTTGGGCTGGTTACCTCAGCATTCTATGGAATGCAGATGAATTTTGTCTCTTGGCCTCGGCAGTTCTTTGATGGCACAGGCACACTTGAACAGTAGAAGCTTCATCATGTACGGCGAAGATTGGAGCTGAAGATGGAGGGGAAGGCAGCTGAAGCACCTCAAAAATTACACAGACGTGGAGTCGGTTAAAGAGTATTGACCTAACTCTCTCTCTTTTTTGACACAATAGATTTTTGGCCCTATTTATACAAAACTCTAAGGTGTTCAAAGAATGTTTTTTTAATTAAAACTTCTTATCTTTAATTAACAGAAATATTTTAGCTATTGTTAGTGGAGATGGAATCGTTAGATAACTGTCCAAAAATAATTTCAAATCAATTTCCAGATTGGAAATAGATTTGATAAAAAATGTTAATGTCTAATTAAAATCAATTAGCTTTGTTTTTAAATTTTACTTTCATTAACTTTAGTTAAAAAATTCTTTTTAAAATCATGAATCCCACCCCTTTAATTATTCTTGGACAGCCATCTTCCATCTTGAATATTTTGTGTACTTATATGAAGAAAATATTTATAAAACAAATGACATATAATTAAGAATAAAAATACAAAATTATTTAAAAGATTTGTTTGTGCTTTTATATATATAAAAGCTCCGTTATTATATGTATATATCTAAGTCGCATCCATAAAAGTCAATGTTTAAAATTAAAGAAAATTTTTATTTGAGATTTATATTTATAAACTTTTATAGACGCTTCTCAGAAATATACTAGTTTATATAAATATGACGAAAAAAACAGTGGGTTAAGTGGTAGAACAGTGGAGCTCGATCTTGGGCTAAGATCGACTGCTACAATATTAACAATAAAAATAATTAGGCATAAGCATTATAAATCAATAATTTATAAAAAATAATACATTATCTCCAAATGAACATTCTTTCATCCATACTATTCCTTAAATCATCCTATACCAAATGTTCATACTATCTTATATAACAATGCAAATATATTTTGAGAACTCCAATACCCACATATGATTCACATAAATTATTAGCAAAAAATATTATAAGCATAAAAATGAACTTATAGATAAATTAATACCTACAAAGAAAATACTTTCTCCTTTTTTTTTTACCACTCCTAGACAGCTTATAAGTTCTTACACTTGTTTTACAGCACATTTTTAATCATTCCGGTCCACATAACAGTACCTATTATAATCCAGAATATTTTATTAAAAATATCCTTAATGCTTAAAGATCACAACTGAGTCAGCAATTCATCAGATCTGAGGCAACAAATAGAGCTCTAATATAATACTATGCAATATGAAGTTTAAGGCACATTATTTCCTTTACATAACACAGCAATAAAATATTTCAGTGCAATAATCTCGGATGACAAAAATTCTGTCAATAGAAAAGAATAATGTGTGCCCCTCTCAAAAAGATGGCCTATTCTCCCCAATTAATTTTCATATTTAAATTTTATATAAATTAATAACAACATCATACATATATACCCACTCCTACTTGCCAATTTATGCTACATTTATGACTTGTAATAATCAAAAGTTGGCTAAGGACATACCGTTTAAAAAGCAAAAATAAAAAACTGACTTTATGAAAGCTTTTCTCTATACAATCTTTATACGTTTATGATTACATTAGTCTGAGTTAAAGCTTATATTTTTATAATTCGAGTACAATACATTTTACTTTGAGATGAATGTGAAAAAATTGTTAATTTTTCACATTATCCTTTGGAAAACAAAATACAATTTCTTGAAATATGTTCATTCTTACTTTTAGAAATCATGAAAGCATATTGCTATCAAAATAGTGTATTCTAAATACGAGGGAATATCTCAGCTATCCATAATTTTAAAAAGTTTAAAGCTATGTTCATTAGCTTATTCAAATATTCATCAAGATAGCATATAATTCAAATTTTTGTTATAGCCAAAAACTTAGTGTGATGAATAATACAGTTGTGATAAATATTATAACAGCAGAGCACAATAAAACTTATAACTTGTTGTAGGATTAACACTTAATAAAGGATTAACACTTAATAAAGGATTAACACTTAATAAATTATTCATAGAGTTAAATATATTTCTTGTTTTAGGAATAGGAGCAATAATGTTTATTTTAAATTCAAGCATGATGATATAGTTCTTAATAAGTGCAATTTTCTATATACACACTTTTTCCAACATCAGCAAATCAATTCTAGCCTTCCATTATTTTAGAGATACTATAAACTAACTGATAAATTAACAAGCCAGTTATTTAGTTAGTTAATTAAATAAATAAGTAGATCCATAAGTAGGTAGACAGATAAATAGACAGAAGAGTAGATACAATAATTTTCAACAGATGGCAAGCTGTATTTATAATTCATGTGATCTTAGCAAAATTGATGATCTACAGATTTGAGATGTTATTAATTGAACAAATATTCTAATAATAGATTTTTTTTAAAAAACTATCTGGATTCCTAGACATAAATTATTATTATTATTATACTTAAAATCATCATCATCATCATCAACCATTATCAATCCACTGCAGGATGAAGGTCTCTCCAAGTTTAATCCATCTTCTCTGATCTTTAGCTTCTCTTCTCCACAACACCCCTGCACATTTTCTTATTTCATCCATCCATCTCACATGTGGCCTCTTTCTGGGTCTTTTACAATCTCTTGGAATCCAGTTTAAAATTTCAATTATCCATCTATTATCATCTCTTCTAGCAATATGTCCAGCCCAACTCCATTAAAATACCGTTTATTATTTAATCATAAATTAAATAGTGCAACACGTTCAACTTTTTTTCAAAAAAAGAAGTTCTCAAAATTTGAAATATAATATTTTAAAGAATATTAAATTTTTAAACAAAAATATTCCAGTTTAGATATAATTAAATATTAAATTTTTTAAACAATGAACTTTAATTGTAATCATTTTTTTTTAACTTCTGTCTCAGTCAAAATAATTATTATATGTGCATGTACACATTTACAAGATTTTAAATGTTAATTAGAAATATTTAATTCAACTGTAATTCATTATTTGTATTACAAATACTGTAAAAATATTATCAAGTTTTGTTTTTAATCTAACTTACTTACTTTATTATTATTATTTTTAAACTACATCTGGTTGTGTACTTGTGTTCTAAACTAAGAGTGAACTACACTAATAGAAATATTAAATCTATGGATTTAAAACAAAACTGCTATTTTAAAATTAGTTCAGCTTCTTTTTATTTACACATATCCAAAAGAAATAGCCTATGACAACAGTTCTATAGCTAAATTTAACTTATCAAATTATTCACCAGGTCTAATATACAAATTGACTTATTGGAAGAATATATATATATTTAGAAATACATCCACATTATACACATACACATTTCTCTTTGTAAACATTAAGGTTTCAATATGTATATATTGTATGGATTCTTCCCTAAGTACCATATAAATGGAATATAAAATATTGTAAATAAATTTTTGCTTTATTATAATCATATTATTTTAAGTCTAGTTGTCCATTTCTTTCTGCCTCTCATTTCAAACCTAGTTAAATATAAACTATTACATACATCTTAAGACACACTTCCATGTTTTTCTTTTGAGATAGTAGTGAGTAAATAAAAAGACTAACATCTAAGAAGCTAGGAAGGGATTTGAAATCAACTTATAGATATTTTTCATTTTAGAGATGGCTTCTTAATCTGCAATATAGCAGATATGTTTTAATAAATAACATTTATAGTAGCAAGGGATAGGCCCTCATTAATTGGACATGTTTGATAGAAGTGATGGTCAGGAAATATGGTCAGTTTGACTATTATTAGTTAGGATATACAGTCCAAAGATATTCAATGTGATTATTCCTAATACCCATTAACTTCTTGTTTTAAATCCTCATACATTCTTCTACAAAATGTTATAAATCTAAAAAAAGGGGAGTAAAATCTTAGGCCCATTTTAATATATATATATATTAAAAATATAAACAATTTATATAATAGAAATGAAGTAAGAACAAGAAATGAGAAGGTTAATATTTATAATATTATTAAAAATATATAATTACTAGGTTTATTAAAATATCTATATCCTGCAAAATCTACAGTGTAAACTATTATATATAGTGTTATATAATTACGCCTATTTATGTATAAATATGTAATAATTGCATGGCCATATATATATGCAAATATTATAGCTCTGTGAAAACTGCTGGTCAATTGACACTGTAAGAAAATATCAAGGAATAAATTTTACTTGATTACATTAATATTATTGTTTATAAAAAAACACTGCGCACTATATAAAATAATTGACTTGATTACATTGTAAAAAGTGCTTAAAGAAGATGAATAACTGTTATTATATAGATATATATAAATCAATGCATAAAGAAAGATGAAGTGAAGAAAAATTATATATTTATTTACCTATACAGTATGTATTAATTTATCAAGTCCTTTAGGCTTTAGTTCTATTTTTTCTTTTTTTAAAAAAAAAATCTAAAAATAAATTTTGAATCCATAAATAAAGGAATCTTCTTTCCACTTAATGATTTCAATTGAATGAATCAAAGTATTGATCATGAATTAAATAGAGGCGTGATATTAAAATAAAATAAAAACTGATAACTTATTGTAGATTAATCTTGTTGATGTTCTATTTTTTAAAATTGTCTTTATGTATGTGTTATACAATATTAACATGCATATATATATATATCATCATCATCAACCATTATCAATCCACTGCAGAATGAAGGTTTCTCCAAGTTCAATCCATCTTCCCTGGTCTTTAGCTTCTCTTCTCCACATCACCCCTGCACACTTTCTTATTTCATCCATCCATCTCACAAGTGGTCTCTTTCTGGGTCTTTTACAATCTCTTCGAATCCAGTTCAAGATTTCAATTGTCCATTTATTATCATCTCATATATATATATATAGGCAAGTGGGTAAGCCGGTGGGAGGCAGGCAGAAATACATAAAGAATCAGACAAATAGATAGATAAATAGATTTAAAATGAATATTTATATGATTTGCTATTACCCATGAATTATGAATCCATGACAAGACTTGGAACCATTGTCAAGAGAATAGAGGGGGGGGGCTGTATATGTGTACATATATCTACATACAAATACATGAAAGTAGCCAACACTTAAGCAATACCAATATCATTAACAATCATCAATCTCAATTTATTCTTAAAGCAATCTCCTTTAATCAATAATAGTGGAAATCCATCCTTATCTATGGTTTACTATGTTTATATGCACTAAAGATTGCAACTTGACTACAGATAGTGAAATTACTAATACAAAGAAGTTTAAATAAACATTGTTAAACAAGTAAATATAACCTGTTCCAAAATCAGTCTAACAAATAGTCAATTATAACTTTCAAATTGCATTCTAACCATGTATTACTTATATAATAAAATTAAAAATGTTCAAGGCTATATAGCTATTCACTTTAAACATATGAAAGCAATTAACATTTAAACAATACCAATATCATCAACAATCTCAATCTATTGTCAAGGCAATCTCCTTTAATCAATAAAGGCAAAATCGTTTTAGTGGTGTTATGCCAAACCTATATTGCAATGTTATTCCATGTGATGACATGATTCTGCCAATTTTATTATATATAGTATCAAAATTGGTCTGGTTATAATGGGCTTCAAAATTATATATTATATATTTTTGAATCCCATTATAAGCAGATCTTATATTATTCGTCATTCAATATTTTAAAATACATAAGATCATATGTGAAAAGTATGTTTTGTTACATTATATTGCATTCAAAAGATATGCTTAAAATTTCCTTTGGCATGGAGAAAATTCAACTCATTGGTGGTTAAAAAATATGAATTGTTTACAAAATTGCCAATTAATATACAGTGACTTAGAATAGGCAAAGTGCATTTAGCTTTCAATGGTTTAATTTTAAAAGCTGATTAATGAACTTCTAGCATTCATCATTTTGCATATAAAAAGTCAACTCAAAATTGGAAGTCTTTCATATATTCTTTTCTTTAAAACTATGGACATTTGGAATTTTTCTCCATGAGAAATTTATTTTAATTATACAATAGACATTTAAAAGAAACAAAACAAAGATTTTTAACTTCTTTGAGATCCATACAATATTACCAAGTCTCGCATATTTGCGGACTTCATTCACTCATTAACCCAATTATCACTAATTATAAACTTTTTTTTACGAGTAAACACACCAAAACTTAAAATGTATTAGTATATAATTATGAATAGAAATTTTTCAAATGAATTAATCAATATAAGATTCTGCCTGAATATAAATTTACTCTAAACAGGCAGTTGCGTATAAAGTATCAAAAAGGTCAATTGACCATCAAAAAAAAAATCTCCACAAAATTAATCCTCCCTGAAAAAAAATATATTTCCAACCCACTTAGTTCTTATTGAAAATAGCAACCATCGAGTAAAATTTATTGTACAAAATAATTAGTAAATTAAACTGAATCATGGTTTTCATTTACATGTGAGTTGCACATGCAAAATGTAAGTGATAGCACAAATGTGTGTGCTGTAATTAAAATATAATTTTTTATTATTTCAATTCAATCAAAATGCCAATGATAATCGTTCTGCGTGCAACGCTTGGCATGCATGCCATGGATTGCCGATTCCTACTCTTAATATGTTTATATACACACTAAAGATTGCAACTTGACTACAGAGAGTGAAATTATTAATTCAAAGAAATTTAACCATTAGAAAGCAGTAACCACCTAAACATACCAATATAGATAATAATCAATATTTCTCACTGCTGTCAAGGCAACCAACCTCTCTCCTTTAATAATGAGTGGAAATCCACTCTTACTAATGGTCCAATGAATATATATGGACACTTAAAGATTGCAACTTGACCACAGAGATTGAAATATTGGACCATTAGTAAGAGTGGCTTTCCACTCTTATTATTAAAGGAGAGAGGTTGCTTGACAACAGTGAGAAATAATGATTATTATCTATATTGGTATGTTTAGGTGGTTACTGGTTTCTAATGGTTACATATAAGCCATTTAGCTTTAAGCATTATGTCACTTATTATTTAAATAATAAGTGAGCACTTTAAAAGTATTGCAGTTGGTAATGTTATAATTGATTATTTATTAGTCTGCATTACAGGACATGGTTATTTCATGTTTAAAGAGGTTTATTTTAAACTTCATTGTATCAATATTTCAATCTCTGTGGTCAAGTTGCAATCTTTAAGTGTCCGTATATATACATTGGACCATTAGTAAGAGTGGATTTCCACTCTTATTATTAAAGGAGAGAGGTTGCCTTGATAACAGTGAAAAATATTGATTATTATCTATATTTGTATGTTTAAGTGGTTACTGGTTTGTAATGATTACACATATACACCCATTTAGCTTTAAGCATTATGTTACTTATTAAAGAAATTTAAATAAACCTCATTAAATTGGTAAATATAATCTGTTTTGAAAGTAGACTAACAAATAGTCAATTATAACTTTTAAATTGCACTCCAACTATATATTACTTGGATAATAAAGCTAATAATAACTCAGGACTAGATTCAATGTAAATACATGAAAGCAAATAAAACTTAAACAATATCAATACCATTAACAATCTCAATCAAATATATAAGTAAAAATTCTAGAAAAATTTATCTAAAAACCATCAAAACAAAAATGTTAGAGTGATTTTGCATAAACAAACAAAAAATAATAGAATTATATTTACAACTCTGAAGAAGACTTATCAGAACTTTCAAAAGCATTTTAATGAAAAGCATTGTTAAAAATGCAAAAGAAAGTGTATAATTTATTGTTTTATTCATAATAGAATTATCAATTTCAGCTGTGAAAAAAGTGCTAATCTTTAGAGTTGCAAGAAACAACAGTAAATTTAAACACTGTAAACCAGAAAGATGTATAAAAAACACACAGTAAATTATTTTAATAAACATCACATGACCACCTTCTCTAATGCTTGTATATAACTTGTTAAAACAGGCAAAATTCACTATATATATATATATTGCTACACATAGCAAGCTAGAGTAATCAATGGATGCCAGAAGGCTTGTGCATAAAATCTCCATCTAGTGCCTACTCATCCAATATCCCCTAGTTTCTGGCTAATAGGATAGTGGTGGCTATGGTTATTAAAAAACCAAAGACACCAAAATGTATGGGTACTGAACTGGGTTCAGATCCATATGACTATATAAGCTAATGAGCTTGGATTGAAAACATTAAAGTGTTTTCAGTTTAAGACTCACAGTTTTGTAGTTAAATGGAGATAAAAGGTGATTACTGGAGGGTTGCATTAGATCCTAAGATCTAGATGCAGTGCTGTCAGATTGAAGGTTCCTCACTGATGAAGGCCATAAGCCAGAAACTAGTCTGGGGATATTGGATGAGCAGGCACTAGATGGGTATTTTATGCACAAGCCTTCTGGCATCCGTTGATTACTCTAGCTTGCTGTGTGTGGCAATATATACAGTGAGTTTTGCCTGTTTTAATTATTTTAATGTTATTAAAAATAAGGGCATTTAAGCATCCTCTAAAATCTCACTGTAAGATACTAGAAGTAATCCAAATTTTGAATAATAGGCTAGATCAGTACAAGGACTTATTTCAAAGGAACTCTTTTTATTAGTACTTTCAGCCGTAAATATTACTAACCAACAAATCAGAATAGTCTTGAATCTTATTGTATTAAGTAGATTTTATTTACTTTATTTTAAATTATAAAAGATGTCCATAAATTGTAAATTAAGTTGTATTTTAGGTATCCGTATGGTATATATATTAAAAGTATATATATATATACATTAAATAAAGTATGCTACTATCTGACACTTTTTATATCTGCATGAAGATGGGACCAAACAATATGAATACAGAAAAAAAACTTTATGCTGTGAGAATCTATGTATCCTTATTTTTCTTCAATTCTTACCATCTCTTCCTATTCATTTGCTCCATTTTTTTTTCATTTTTTTTTTTCAAAATAGAAAGCATTTATCTTATTCTTAATTGATTACTTAGATCTCCATACTTTTTTTGTTGTTGTTGTTTTACTATCTTAGCTAATAAAATAGAAAAATATTTCAATGCAAATAATTTAATTTTTACAAAAATAATATATAGTTTAGTAGTGAATCTAATATTAAATTAATGATTAATTTACTGAACAAAAAGTCCGGATTAGATTATAACTTTATTTGCAAATCGTGATTTGAATTACAACATATATTAACAAAAACTTTCTAAATGAAATATTTTGGGAGGATCAATTAACTATATAAAATTTACAATAAAAAAAAAGGGAATTTATTATTGGAAGTTTTGTATTACAAACTCTTATTCTTATCAACAAAATACATATAAGCTATTATAAGAAAGAGAAAAAGACAAAAAATAATAAAAACTAGACACAAAGAAAGAAAATATTAGTCGGGTTGCTGTACATATAATTAAGATAGAAATGTGGGTGCATAAATCTTATCCTGTTGTGCACAATCATGATGAGTTTTTTAATGCTCTAAGCAAACTAAATATTTCTTCATCAACAGACTAAAATAATTGACAGGCGCTCAAACATATAATGAATAGATCAATCATCCTTGTTACTGATAAAATAAATTTTAAATAAATTCATTCAAAATGGTTAAAATCAATTTGCAACAGCATTGCTCTCTTCCTCCCTCTTTCCCATAAAATCAGTTAGCACTCACCTTACCACTAACTACTCTTGTTGTTATAGTTAGTGCAAAAAGATGATCGATGGCATAAGAAGCACACACAAGATAGAGTATTAACCTAAGTGACTGAAACAGCGCGTAGCTTCAAAAATTGTGTTTTAAGACAAAAGCCTCAACGGCCACCACCCCCTCTTCTCCAAATTTCAAAATGCTAAAACTTTTGTTCTTATTCACTTACATTTTTTTAATTAGTTATCATACAGAATGGCTTTAAAATACACTCAATTAAAAAAATTATTTATCCTTACTTTTGCAAAATCATTAACTATTTCTCTAACGCATAAAATATGGACTGAATATAAGTTACACTATTAACTATTTTACTTAAAAAGGATTTGAACTCAGACTTTCGAAGCTACCTATATCTATTGACTCCATCTTATACAACTGATACACAAAATTCACATACCTGTGAGAAAGATAAATGATCTCCAATATAGTAAGCATTCCATTACATATGTGTGTGAGATGATAATCTGGACCAACTGATGAGTGCTTATTCAGCACGAAATACATATATTGGAGATCATTTATCTTTCTCACATGTATGTTATCATGTGTATCAGTTGTATAAGATGGAATCGATAGATGTAGGGAGCATGAAAGTCTGAGTTCAAATCCTTTCTAATTACATTATAAGTTCAGTATAGAAAATATATTTATATTTAAATATAACTATTTTACCTAGTTATTGTCAGATTAATCTTTTTTTTTTTTCAAAATAGCAGAACACCGTAGCACTTACAAAATACAGAAACAAAATAGTTACATAAACTAAAACACAAAAATAAATAGATACTGTATTTGCAACTCTTTTTTATTACAAGTCGTATTTATATAAATATCTACAAATAGTATACATTTATTTAAAATTAATCATTTTTGGTCGAAACAAACAAAAAAATTAATATTTTTTTTAAGTAATTAAAAAAAAAAAACTTCAATTGAGGCTATTATAGGTTTAACGAAGACTCTTTCATTTTGCTTAATCGCACTTAATAGTAATTATGCCATTGGTTACGGCCTCAGGATAGGCGAATGTTTTTAAATTGTAAACCATTCATCTATTATCATTCTTTAACTTAATAACTGCTCATCAAAAGGCATCTAAGATCTATGTGCCCACAAGCACTGTTTTGGTTTGCTTTACGATATGAAAGACAGTAAGTTAATGAAAAGAAAACAGGGAAACAATGAGGAAAAAAAGTTCTTACATATATACAGATTATTGTATTTAAATACATATACATGTATATATAATTGTTGTAAATCACAAACACATAGCAAAAACCGATAACTAAGGCAATTTCAAAGGAAAAAAATTTTTTAATAAATATAATTCTAAAGAAAAATATTCAAGTAATTAAAGTTATTATCAAGAAAAACTTACAAATATTTTCGCTATTTAGTTACTTTCTTATGTGTATTTATAGTTTTTGCCAACATTATCCTTACGGTATATATCTTGATTTAAAAGAATTCAATGCAATTGCGTTACAAAAAAAAATATATGTAAAATTAATTTATTTTAAAGAAACATAAAAATTATACTATATTTAAATAAATAAACATATTGACTAAAACTTGAATTTAAAAGTACCGATACTTTTTTGCAATAGATATGTAAACTATGCGAAAAGTATCAGATAACTAGCAAGGTAAACTTCTTTTACTTGTATATTTAATATAAGTAACTATAAATAAATAACGCTAAATATGAACTTACACGGGAATTATTAGACGATCGCCCGCTGCTAGGATTACTCGGTAGATTATCCCAATCATCGGGGAGAATGTTTTCCATGTTGCTGCATATTGTTTCCAACTTTAATCAAAATCAATTATTTTATTTTATTTTACTCCAAAACTTCAATCAATGTTTTTGACGTCATATTAAAATAAAAGATAAGTAAATATTTTTTAGAAAACTCGAAAATGCTCATTATTATAAATAATATTATATAGTTATTAAAGGATAAATTTAAATTTGTTCATAACGGATTAAAAAAAAAAACATGCGACTTTTTTTACTTCCAAGGTCGTTACTTTAGTAACTTATAAACAATTTCTAAATTACTATGGTGATGGAGCGGAAATAACGTTCACGCTCTCAAGTGCATGCTTTTATTATAAATTAAATTTTAGATTTAAAAAACAATCGTACTGGAAATATAAAATTTGCGGTAGCTATTTTATCTTAAATTGACATGCTTTTTGTAAATATCATAATTTTTTTTAATCTACCACTATTCTTTTAGTTTAGACTCGAGTGGCATTTTTATTACGCCATCTTTAGAAAGTTCCCGAAAATTGACTACTGTGTAGTTGGTATTTTTTTGTCCTCTGCACTTTGTAAAGGCTGAAAGTTTACAGTTTATTCAATAAATAGTATTGTATTAAATTTATTACCATGCCGCGTAGAGGAAGAGTTTCTGCTCCTATAAGGTAAAACTTCTTTTCTATTGCGTATTTTAAATTTTTTTTTTTTTTTTAATATTGTATATATTCATTCATTTTTATTATTTTTAAATTGAAAGTATTTTAAACATTATAGGCTTTCGTAGGTAGAATTCTGTGTTGTTTTTATTTTTGTAATGAAGGTAAGAGTAAACTGGATTCACCACCCACAAGTAGTATATGACATTTTCACCTGTCATCAAGGTTACGTTGTCTATTTTTTATTATCTGTTTTCTTTACAAAAGCATTGATATTCGACTGACCAATTCAGATTATTTCAAGATCATTCCACCTGCTAAAAATATCTAGGTATCTATTTCCTGATCTAGATTTAACTCGAATCAAATCATTTCTAAGACTAACAATTATTTGTAAAAAAGTTTCACTTGGCTTATTTATCACTCATTACAATAAAATGTATTTTAGTGCTTTATTATTTCATATTCATTTATTTTCAAATTTATAACCTTTAGTTGCATTATTATCCCCGTCCCTCGATCAATCGAAAGATCATAATACACTGTACGTATGTAGGAAATTATTTCGTTCAGTCTTTTTATTCACTGAAATAATTGATAAAATGTTGGTATTAGTTTGATAGAGCAAATAAACTTCAATGATTACGCTAAATATTAATCGTATATATATGCAAAAAATAACTGGTTAAATTTTAACGGTTTGGGTTGTCCCCCCTTTTTTTTTAAATTTAAATAAATTGGTTGGGAATTTGGGGGGGTTGTTTTTTATTTAAAATAAAATATTTATTAATTAAAAAAAAAAAAAAAAAAAAAAAAAAATTTTTGTGGGTGTTTTATAATTAAAAAAAAAAAATTTTTTTATATATATTCTACTAGGAAGGGGGGGGGGGGGGTGTTTTGTTGGCCCCCCTTAAATGTGGTTTTAAATATTTAAAAATTTTTATTTTTAAAAAAAAATTATTTTGGGGTAGATTGGTTTTTTTTTTAAAAAAGTTGTTGTGTTGTTGGGGTTTTTGGGGGTGTTGTTTTGGGAGAGGGGGTGGGGGGGTGGTGGGGGGGGGTGGAGGGGGGGGGGGGGGGGGGGGGTGGGTTTGGGGGGGGGGGGGGGGGGGTATAGTGAACTTTGCAAAAATAACTAATTATCAAGGTCAAGGCCATCTGTATTGCATCATTTTTTTTAATAGAAATATAATTTAATGCTTACTAAATGTAATTCACTTAAATATTTTTACATTTTTAAAGAAAATTATGAACTTTGACTAATTAAAATTTCAGGAATTATATAAAGAAATTGTGCTTTTGTTATGAACCCCTACCTTTAATTAATTGTCTGTAGTATACTGTCTAGTAACGGGTTAAATATTTATATGTCATATTGGATTTAGTATTTTATAAAATTACTGTTTCCTAGCAATGTTTAAAATTGTTGAGATTATATATTTATTATGCTTTATAAATTCCTAAGCCCTGTTCAGAGTGTACCAAAGAAATTCTGGTTCATTAAAAACTAATAAACTGAATAAGTGATGGATGATCATATAACTGTCATTAATTATTTTTCATGTCATTTTATAATATTCCAGATATTTCCTTTTTCTGTAATGGATCATTTTTACATATTTTATATTCCTTCTATTCTTTATACACTGTATTAGCTCAATAGAAAATATAACTAAATCGACCAATTTCTTTATTTTGCTGTATTATCTTGTATAAATGCAATTTATCCACCTTACTTTGAACACTTCTAAGCAAAAAAACTTTTATTGTATATATGTGCACACAATCAGTCGAAACGGAAAGAATGGGTGTACATATATATACAATAAAAAAATTTTTGTTAAGAAGTGTTCAAAGTAAGGTGGATAAATTGCATTTATATGTAGAAAATATACTGGGAATTACTGCTTTTTTGTACCAGCTTTTTATGTAGATTGCAAATCTGTACAGAATGTCAACATAAGATATTTAACTTTGCTTCGTATACTTTAATTCATAATTATATAGATAATGTTTTATTAATATAACATGCTTAGCTTATCTGATTTAAAATGGATTTATCACTAGAAAATATTCTCAATAATGATTTGTGATTAATGACAACCTTAAATTTTTAGCCATAGAGATGTTAATGAAATTTCCTGCTTATCTAGTTGAATATTTCTTTTCTGCTTTGAATAGAGTGTGAGATAAATAAGCTATTTTTCTTTCATAATCGTTTATCTTTTGGGGGATTATGGCACTTAGCACATTTGCAGATAAATTTTCAGTTACTTAAGTTCATTATAATAGACTACTAGATGTTAGTAGAAATTATATAAAAATTATGTAGCTATATAAGCTTTCTCTTCTAGAAAAACTTGGGGGGAAAAATTAACTAGATCTTAAAAAGCCTATCATTTCTTTGAGCTTGCATTTTTTGCATTCATCAGAACTTTTTTGTAGATTGTGTAGCCAAACTATTTCCTGTGCCTTCCAGATATATTTATTTTCATTTAAACATTCTCCATAATCTTCTAATCAGCCATACACTTTCTTTATTCTTCAACATTTCTTCTGATATTGCTGTTACTAGAATGTCATTGAAATATAGAATCGCATCGTTCAACCCTCATATATTAATCACTATTAGAATATAAGGTTTTAGCTGCAAATTTAAATGGCAGTTTCTTACACTTCAATAGGCCATTGTATGGTTATAATTAATATTTTGGTTGATCCATTAGCAGAATTTGATGTCATTTTGCAAAGCAGTTTTGAAATAAAGCTAAACCCTCGATGACAATAGTTTCCAACATGATTGCACATGCCATAGGGGATTTTTAGGGAGATGGTGTGATTTGACAATGAGTGATATTAAGAGTGAACTTTTTTGAGTTATTAGCAGTGAATTTGAGAGACCACTAATTGTTCTTATATCTTATTCATAAATTAAGCTAAGAAAGATTTCTAAATTTCCACTTCATTTTCTCATTGTCTTTTCTGTTTAGATAATTTTTACTTTTATCTCTCGATTATTACTTGGAGCAAGTTAAGTGGCTTGAAACTCCATTGTACATTAACTGTCCTTTTATTAATAGCCTTTTAGGCTTCCTCCAGATGAATAATTAACATTTTGAATAATAATTGTTATTGGTGGAGGGAGGGGTATCAGGATTTGGAACATGGCCAAAAGAAAAAATTGGGAACCACTGTTCTGTTACTTTTGGCACTGAGTATTTTTTTTTTTCAGATATGATTGCAGTAATTTGCATATGTAATTGACCACTGGGTTCACTAGGTTTTATTATCATAAGTTTTGCCCATTTTAATTCTTACAGACTTTTTTTATTACTTCTAATTGATCTGCCTTAAATAGATTTGAATATTTAGACTTCTTGTAATCTAAAGTATTTCTTTAATAGTATTTATGTGGCTATTTTATATATATAACTTTAGTTTTTTTTTTTTTTTTTCTTGCCTTGTACTTTTACTTGCCCTAGTATTTTAATTTTATTTCTATGTATGTTTTTTTGCCATAAATTTTGTATCTTCACAACTTGCTTCAAACCCTCATCTTTTTATTGTAATTTTTTAATAACAATTGAAATTTATGAGCCACTATCTATTTCCATTTGAGTTTAAGTCTGCATATATATAAAAGTAAATGGTCAGCATATTTGGTTTTAATTGATTCAAAAAATTTTACCATTTTTTTTTTTTACTTATTAGTTCTGCTTCAATACACTTTTTTAAGATAGCCTCAGCATTTATACTTGTTTTTTCCTGATCGTTTACATTTAGAGGCTACATAGCCTACTTTAACAGTAGCAATAAAATCTCAATTTTTTCTCACCTTTGCAGTATTTCTTTTGACTCTTATTGTTCATTCCTTTCTCTCTATTTTTAAGATCTGGAATTCTTTTGCTGATTCATGATAAGTTCATATACTGTTTCTTGCCCTGGGTGTTTTAGTGCAGTGGTAGATTGTCAGATTGGGATATAATATTCCCCGTTTGATTCCAGTGCTGATATTTCTAGTGCTCAAATTTTTTATGAACTCTTGAGCTTTTGTAAGATATTTTCTTGATTGCTAGTAACTTTTTCAAATAATGTTTTCTCCATATAATGTTAACTCTAGACTGTCAATTCTCTAAGTGCCAAGTTTCTCAAATTTTCCCTATCTTCTATCTCAAAAATGTAATATTGTAATATGTCAGGTTGGTTTTGGGCCTAAATGCTTTTCTAATTTTCGTGTTGTATTATATGTGAATACTTCTGGTTTCTTAGGATTGTGTAACTTGTTTGTGATTTTGATTTTCATGCTGAAAAAATAAAATAATATATCATCCTTAATCTGGCTTAAACGGAAAAAATTCTCTCTGATATACACATTTGCCACTCGTCTATATTATTCACATTAATTTATTGTATACTATTTTATCTTAACATTATTGCATGATAATTTCACTATATTCTGTTGTATTTAACTGATAAAAAATGTATATCTTTGACAGTTTATCTTATTAATTGCACCATTTTTATTTGTTATGTTTTTGTTGTCAAGTTTATTCACCATATAATTTTTCTGTTTAATTATCAGTTCAACTTACATAGATTAAGTAATAAGCAAATAGTTTATAATTTGTGACTAATTATGAATCAAAATATATAAAATGCGCTAACACGCACAGGCACACAAAGCTAAAAACAAATAAAGCAAATATATATTATTTTAATATCTATTCATTAAATGGCTAAGCGCTTTCAAGGTTCAAGCCCTCATGGAAATCCAATGGTGGTGTGCAGAGAGCGGCATGATCTAAAAAGAAAGATAAAAGCTTTCTTTATATCTAGAGATGGCGATGCCATCAATAGAAAAGACTCTTGCTACAAAATATCCAAGAAATGGAATGCATAATTATTTCATTTGCATAAATTTGCATCACTCCAAGTCAATTTATTATATTTTGTAATACGGCTATGATTATGAGGGCTTGAACCTTGAAAGCGGTTAGCCATTTAATGAATAGATATTAAAATAATATATATTTGCTTTATTTGTTTTTAGCTTTGTGTGCTTGTGCGTGTTAGCGCATTTTATATATTTTGATAGATTAAGTAAATATTTCTTAGCCAAAAAACTGAAATGTAAACAATGAATTGATTAGGCAAAATCAAGTTAGATGAACTTTTATTACCAAATACAATACTTATTTGTAATTGAAATGCATAACGTTTATATATTCATTATGCATTAACAAAATTAATGATTATGGATATAAGTAATCCTCAGGTGAAAACTATATTGTTTATATACTCTATACTTTTTATCTGCTTAGGATTTTTTGGCACTTGTACAATTTACTTGGGATTATGGCTCTTGGTTCTCTGAAGTTTTTTTTTTAGATGATATCTCGTTTTTGAGCATTATTTTTGATGGAATTTTTCTTGATCTTGTCTCTTATTTACATAGCAGAGGTAAAATTTTTATGGATATGCTATAGGTGCAATATATTATAACGGTCGGGGATTATTATTAGAGGTCTTACTGTAACTGCCGTACAAGGGCGCCACCAGGCCATTCAAACCTGTAAAATTTATATAGTAGGTAGATACATATTGTTAAGATCCAAATTTTATTTTATATTGACCATTAGCCCATGTCACTAGCTCTCTTAAAAATATATTTTTAATATGAAAAAAATGGTACTTATAACCTAATCGTGCTTGGCCACTTGATGGCATTCTGGCTCGCCAAAACACCTAACAAATGCCATTTACAAGGCCTGACTTACGGCTATAGAAAACATCTAATGTTTGTCTTAGCCATTAGAAGGCCGTTGATGATGACGTATCGCAGAAATAATACGGCCTATTTCTGCTTCATGACAGTTACTATGAATCCACACACTTATCTTTCGTGTACAGTTTGATATATGTGTGTGTGTATTTTTATTAGTCAAATTTTTACAATATACATTACACAATCTTTGTATTTGTAATGAATTTAAGAAACCTGACTTTATAGTAATTTTCCAAATGGCCACATCCTTATTTAGATAAGGTGTAATGTGTAAAAACTTGCCAAGGGTACATCAAAAGGAATTCAGCCGAGTTCGCGTGCGAAATCTCGTTTTCACGTGACATACCACGTAGTTCATAAAATGGCTGGCGATCGCGTAACTTTTTCCGCAGTTGCCGAAAACAAGCTGAGTATTTCTGCTGTCCAATAAAAATATACACGATTTTTTGTAAATTTCATAGAAAGCACATATTATAAACATGTTTAATAAGTAAAGAAGACATTTATATGTGTTTGTTGTTGTTTAAAAAAGTTTGAGTTTCTTTCTTTTGTCAGACTACGGTTGCGATTTTGATATTTTTTATTTTAGCATTACAAACAACAGAACACTAACCCTAAAACTCCTAACCCTACACAATTGTTTTGTTATATAGAAAGCAATAATTAAGCGAAAGACATCGCAAAAAAAGTTCTAGCAATCAATCAATTAATAACTAAAAAGGAGGAATGATGATAATTTGTCCAAAAAACAGCGATTTAAAAATAAAAAAAAGGGTTGGCGTTTACTAAATACAAAATTAAAAAGGCATGAAAAAAAAAAAGTTATAGCAATCAATAAATTAATAACCAAAAAAAAAACAGCGATTTAAAAATCACACGGCCCCGTAAACCGTACATTGTATTGTTTTTGACTGCCAACAACGCCATCAAGTGGCCAAGTCCGATTACGTTATAATTACCAAAAAAATAAAACAAGCCATTGCCAGTAATAACACACAAAAAACATTTATTAACGCACATATATATTTAAAATTGAGGAATAAATTTTGACTTTACTATTAATTTTAAATTAGTTATTTTTTTAATTTAAATTATTATTTAAGAAAGTCCGCATAGGTGGACATTTTAATAAATTTTACTTTAGAATGTTGAATATAAATAGGCTACATAGATTACTCAGTTAAAACTTCTCAAAATCAGTCATTCAATCTCAGACTAAAAGTTCATAACCAGACCAACGCTTGCTTCCAGATATACAGACGCATCCAATGCAATTTGAAGATGCTAACATAAAACCACGCTATCGTCTGCAGCGTGATATTATTTGAAAGACATGATCCTCGTCCAGTATAGGAATGTGCAACTGTGTCTGGCGAAGAAATCATGTAATAAAATATTTAAAGAGAAATGCTACGTATGGGGGAGAGCAGTATATCTACAGACTTATAGTCCCTATCCATAGAGCTAAAGGAAGTCAATGTCGCAGGAAATAATCTGCATACATTGCAATGCAATGACTATGCATTTGGGTCATGCATTCTGTTGGGCTTTGCCCTGTATTCTTACACGCTTCACATGGCATTAATATAAACGCCCATATATCTCTCTACTAGCATCGACCTAACTACGAGACAAATAGTTTGAAATTTAAACCCCTTTAAAATAAACATAAGCGATTGAAACAAAGTTATTAATTGAAAGTTACTGAGAGAAATTTACAAGAAAGTAAACCCAATGGCACTCATCATAAGGTGCCGCATTAACAACAACAACTTAAAATATCAGCATGAGGTGTCATATTTACCGATATATATATTTCACGCAAATGAAAATCTTTAAAAAAATAACTAATATAAACGTTAACGAATCTATGCAGCTATCTACATCCAATTTAAATTTAATACATTTTAATTAACACATGACAAAAAAAAATGGAAATGATTAATTAAACATGCATTAAAAAAAATTATTAGTAATAATTGGTTTGGAATTTTCTTTTTTAGGTCAGATAAGAGTTCTTATTTTCAGTTACTAATTACGAATTTGGAAAAGTTCATATTAGACAAACACAAGAGTTTATACTTTATGGATTCCGCAGATTTAGAGGTCCATCTTCGTGATAGTAGATTGTTTGTCCTCCTTGAAACGAAGCCACTGCTTGCCATTCCTTTGGTCAAGAACTGTCATCGGGAGGCCTCAGCTGGTTGTCCAGAAATTAAATCTATTGCTCCTACATCATGGAGTCTGCAATACAGCTACAGTTATAAGTTTATTAATAGTCAGCTCTCTAAGACAACAACCCATGAATTCAATTATTTTGGCTTTTATATTTTTATTAGCCTCTTATCAGCATTTTCCTGGATTGATCAAACATGATGTCACTGATTCTAATATTCCATTTTTGGTCCATGCTGTGGCTTCATGCTTGCATTGGTCAATCTAATTTTTTTTTCTCTTATCTGACCTTTTAATTATTTAAGTGCCCCAAGGGCTAATGTGCGTTGCATTTAATTAATAGAACAATTATTTCCATTTTAAGATTAAAACTTGATTTTTTAAAAGAAAAAATTGAATCTAATTATCATTTTTCCTTTCATTGCTTTTAAACAAAAATATTAATCTTTATCTTAAGATTTTTATTTTTTTTCTACAAAAAGTACTTTCAAATACTTTTTTTTTCTCTTAAAATAGTTTTAAAGTTTTCCATCTGTGCGATATATATATGTTAACATAACTCTTAATTTTTTTCCAGTTTTTAATAAAACACCTTATTTAAGATTTATTTTCCCCTTTATGTATTAATTTTAAAATAATGTAATGGCATATATATACTGTTATAATATAAGTATAAATAAAAAGCGGAACATTGTAGAGATTGATAGCCTATCAGATAGAGTGGTGAGATTAGTTATTCAACTTAATAGCAAATATAAAATGCATATCATTCGGGTTTTGCCCAAACAAGTTCTTATTGTGATGAAGTAGAGGATTTTTATATGGAGGTGCAAAAGGCTTTTGATCAGATCAAACAACATTTTAAAATTGTCATAGGTGACTTTAATACTAGAATTGGTGAACAATTGAAAAAAGTTCTGAAAGTAAATTTGATTATGGTATTAGAAATGAGAGAAGACAGACTTGTAAAGTTTGCAGAAAAACATTGTTATGATTTTGATTTTTTTTTTTTTTTTGAGAAAAATATTAAATGTACATGGAAGCATTTTGGCTAACAGAAAATATGTATTTCAAGATTGTAATGTTCATAGTAAATTCAACACAAAAAGTGATCATCATTTAATGAGATGTAAGATACATGTTAATGCTAAACTATAGAGAGACAAAAATTAGTAAGAAAAACAAAATCCACAATTGATATTCCTAATCTTCAGAAACATTCCAATGAACTTTGAAATCGTTTTCAAATATTAACAGATTTTGAACATGATTCAGATTTGAAAACAAAATCAATAGGAGGATAACTGATACACTTTTAAAAACTACAACAAAGATAGCTGGTACAAAAAAGCAGCAATTGGCCAGTACTGAGCCAAACAATTTATAAAGAAAAGAAGGAATATGAAAATATATAAAAATTATGCATTAAGGATTTAATATCTCGAATTTTGTAAAATAGTACGAAAAATAATTGATAATGATATACAAAAGTATAATTGTGAATTCGAAAGAAAAGTTATAGAAGAGAAACTTATTTCTACTATAAGAAAAAAGATAGAACTATTGATGACATCATGAAAAGTGGAAAAGAGTTCCATCAAGAATTATATAGCAATAAAAGTACCTCCTACAATTACTGTATCTTCTGAATTTCTCAGGATTTTAAATGGAGACATGCAATTAAATTTGTGATGAGGGAAAAGCTCCAGATAATGATGGAATTGTAATCAATATCTTAAAAGAAGCAGGTGAAGCAATTGAAATTTTTTTAGCAAAGTTGTATACTGTCTAAATGATAAAGATGTAATAGATTATTGGAAGAATGCAGTTTTAATATTTAAAAAAGATGATAAAGAAAATTTAGAAATTACACACCTATCAGTCTTTTATCAGTTCTGTATAAAATTCTTACCAAGGCAATCTACAGCAAACTTTGAATTTTAACCAACGAAAAGAACAAGTTGGATTTAAAAGTAGATTTATTACAGTGGATTATATCCAAGTATTGAGAGAAATTATAGAAAAGATCAATGAATATAAGTTGCTATTATGCTAAAAGCATTTTTTCAGTGATTAAAACATTGGATTATCATAGAATAGATCCAGGATATTGTCATATTCTGAAGAATACTTATAAAAATGCAACAGCAACAATTAAATTATATGATACTAAAGATTAACATAATGGAGGATGTGTGACAGAGTGACTACATATCCAAAACTTTTTACAGCAGTTTTGCAAGAAGTATTTTGTAGATTAAAATGAGAAGCTAAGAGAGTAAAAATAAATCGAGATAATTTAATTAAGTAATAAATATTAATTCTTATTAAGCGTAATATCAACACATAATACTTAAATAAGGCTATCAGTACATGTGCCTTGAGTACTTAATTTATTACAAGAGAGACCTCTACAAATCTAAACACAAGATTTGACTTTATAAAGATAAGAGTGGCCATTCTTATCTTCAACCTATTTTTCTAAATATATAGGCAAATCTAAAGCATTTTGATTGGGAGCGTGAAGCTAATTCTTTACTGATTACATCTGCTATTTCTGTTAAACATTAACGATCACAAAATCTTTCGATTTACAACAGTTAATAGTCAGATCTTAAATTTAGAAATATTTTGAATCAATTTAAAGTTGTAAATATTAATTCTTATTAAGCGCAATGTCAGCACGTGATCGTTAATGTTTAACAGAAATGGTAGACTTAATCAGTGAAGAATTTATTAGCTTCACGCTTCCAAATCAAAATGCTTTAGATTTGCCTGTATATTTAGAAAAATAGGTTGAAGACAAGAGTGGCCGCTCTTATCTTTATAAAGTCGAAACTTGCATAAGGCGCATATACTAAGGTTACAGCTTTATTTAAGTTTTAATTAAGTAATCTAGATTTTGCAGATGTTGTAATTGTTTTGCAAATAATGCTTTAGAGCTTTGGGAAGTGTTGCAAGAGTTATCAGAAAATGGTTTTAAAAGTAAATATTAAAAAGACTAAAGTAATGAACATTCCCAAAAGAAGAAAATAAAGATTGTTAATGATGGGTTAGAAGTTAACAACTATAAATATCTTAGTCAGATAATTATTATACCTGGAAACATAATGGTTGAAATTAATCATAGAATTAAACTGGGTTGGAATGCTTTTGGTAGAAATAGCTTAATATTAAAAGGAACTATGCCTATGTTTGAAAAGGAAGATTTTTAATAATTATGTTTAATCAGTTTTTACTTAAGGATCTGAGACTTGGATGCTTAACAGAAAAATAATAGAAAGACTTTGGACTATTTCAAGGAAGTATAGAGAGATTCATATTAGGAGTGACAAGAAGAGATTGAAAACAAAATACATGAGAGAGAACAAACAGGTGTTACTGACATCATTGAAAGAATTAAGAGATTGAAGTGGAGTTGGGCTGGACATATTGCTGAAGAGATGGTAATAGATAGACAGCTGAAATCTTAAACTTAATTCCCAGAGATAGTAAAAGAACTAGAAAGAAACCATGTGTGTGATGGATGGATGAAATAAGGAAGTGAGCTGGGGTGATGTGTAAAAGTTAGAGATCGGAGAAGGTGGATTAAACTTGGAGAGCCTGCAGTGGATCAATAATGGTTGAAAATGATGATATATTGCAAAATGTTTCCTTCTTGGCAATTCACTTTTCTAGTCTTTATTCATGCTACTTGTTTTATATATGTATTATCACAAAAATAACTTATTTTAGAATATATATAAATATGCAGATTTATAACATATTTTTACAACATATTTTATATTTAATTTAGGACTGCTCCAAGCAGGCCTATGTCAACTGTGCCTGCCACTAGACCAGCACCTGCTCCAGTTCCACATGCATCTCCACCTTCAGCTGTTGGAGCACCTAGACAACCTGGTTTATTTGCACAAATGGCAGCTACAGCGGGTGGTGTGGCTATTGGATCAGCAGTGGTAATATGTAGTTTATTTTTTATCATTCTTATCTACTAATTACATTCATTCAATATTTATTATTATTGATTTTTTTTTTTAAAGGGCCATACAGTTGGAGCAGCTTTAACTGGAGGTATGGGTGGGGGAAATAGTGATGTCCAACAAGCACCTCAAGCAGCAGCACCACAATATACTCCTCAAGCTCCTCCATGTCAGTTTGAATTAAAGCAATTTTTAGACTGTGCTCAGAATCAGCACGATATTACTCTTTGCGAAGGTTTTAATGAAGCTTTACGGCAATGTAAAACTGCAAATAGTAAGTTTTATATATGTACATAAATTATTATCTATTATTATCAGATGTAACCTTTCTAAAAATGATTTGAATTAGATTAATGTCTAATTCACACACAGATTAACTAAATGATTATTTAAATTTTTCATTTTATTGCAAATATTTAAATCGCATTTAAATAGTAAGTTTGAATCATATCACATGAAATTAGATATAGTTATTTAAATAAAGCATCACATAATTCTACTAATTTAACATTTAATATTTGCATCTTTATCATTGTACTCTATCAACAATTTATATAAACAAATAATCGAAAATATCATATAGCAGTATTAAATCAATCTCAGACCAGTTTCTCGTTGTTGGGTTTTATCTATGAAAAATATTGAATACTCCTCCAATCTTTCTTACTGATGAAGTTCAAATCTGAAACTAGTTTGGAATTTGGTTAGTATTATCATTTAGTGACCATTGTTTAATTATGTTTTCATAGATGATTATAGAGTGATAGAATTAATGATTGCTATAAATACAGAAATAATAAAAGAAAAAAAATTATGAATAAAAATTAGTAATCAATGTAAATAAATATTACTTTTTGGGATATTTTACTATTTAAAAAAAAAGTTGAAAATTAATATTTGCTATTTTGAATGGGATAAAAAAATAAGTATATCAGTGTTTAAGGATGTCTGACTGAAAAAAAAAAAACATAGGGTTGCTGTCAGGCATAGATTCAAGTACTGCAATGCAATGTCTAGAAAATTTATTATAGGTTAGAAAATATTCTGAAAAAGATTTTCAGAAACATTTATGTAAAGTAGTATTTAGATTTTTGTTATTATTTATTATGTTATATAATTTCATGATTTTTTTTTTGTATTAGATTACTTGGTCAAAATAAATTTTTTTTTTTGCTTAAATGATAAACAGTTGCATGTCATAATACAGTTATTTTCCAACCATGAGATCTAAATATTGATTTCATTCCCCAGATTAAATGGCATGAAAATGAAAATGCACAATCATATAATTATTGCAGTTAAATATTAAGAATACTTGCTTCACACTTACAAAAGTAATGGCTAAGAATTTTAGGTTAGAAATAAATCATGAAAATGAGCTATTTAGTGAAAAAATTTAGTAATAATCAAATGAAATAAAATAAAAATCCTAATTATGTATAGCTTAGTTTAGCCACTTTTTTTTTTATTTGATATAATCATATTGAAAATGTTCTTATAAAGTGAATATTATTTGAAACATTGTATTTCCACTAAGATACTCTAGAAGTAACAATTTTATATTTAAAAAAAGTCCACTTCATGTCACCTTGAGTAGCCTTATTCACAAATTCTATATAAAATTTTTTAATTTTCCTAACCAGTGCAAAGCACATCCTTTCAAATGTTAAAACCAAAACTCCATCATTCGTTTACAAATAATTTTACATATCTCAGAAATAAGCTATTCTATTTCTTTTTGCTTTTTTTTTTTTTTTTAATCGAATTCCCCCCCCTCCCAACTCCCCCAAATTCAGTAAAATATTTGAATACCTATACTCCATTCGCTTCTTTCTCCCATTTTCCTTCAATTTTACTCTTTATATTGAATATTAAGATTTTAGGTTATTCTTCACTGAATTTAATTTTTATATTTCTTTCAGCACTTCTCTAACAACAATTCTATATTACCAAATTCACCATTTCCTTTATTTTGGTATATCTTATATAAATGCAATTTATTCTCAGTACTTTAAACACTTTTTAGCAAAAAATCTTTCATTGTACATATATGCATATACAGTCTTACATTTTGACTGTCCTGCAATCTTTTTCAGAGCCACTTTTACTTAAATTTTAAAAATCTTTTAAAATTAAAGTGGCTCTGAAGAAGACTGAAGGGCAGTTGAAACATAAGATTGGGTATGTATATATATACAATAAAAGGTTTTTTCTAAAAAGTATTTAGGGGAAGTACAATGAATAAATTGCATTTATAAATAACAATTCTATATCTTGTACACCGTTTGAAAAAAATATATCATCTGCATGAAAAAGCAGCCACTTAATATATTCTCTGGTTCTAACTATACGAATTTGCATCCCTATTCCTAATCTTTCTATCCCATCCTCCAATTCTTTTACTTTCAATTCAATTTCACCTTTAACTTCCACTGATTCTATATTCCCCAAATGTCATTTATAAAAATTATCATTGTAAAGATTCTTAATCATTCTTAACAATCTTAAGTAGGTTCTATACTTTCAAGACTCAACAATCTATCTTAATTCATTCTATTGTCTGTTTTTTTATTTTAAATATAATAAATAATTTTTTTTTATTATTATTATAAGACATTATAACCAAGTGAGATACATTGAATAAATTATCCACTATTCTTTTTGAACAAAATTTATTCTGAATCTCTCTGAAAATTTCACTTTTTTCCATCCAAGTCGGGTAATAATATTCATTAAAAAGATATTATACATAAATAATTGGAAAAAACTATGGAAGTTATTGCTACTAAAAATAATAACCTAAAATCGTTTTTCTTTATATAATTAATTTTTACACTATCATTCTGTATGGTCCTCTTGCTTTCCTATTTTGCAATTTACCTATTTCTATATTCAATCCTGCATCCATCACTTGATCCAACTTCTCATACATTAACTTTTTTACTGACTTATATTCACTTCCTCAAACTTAATTTTGTTTGCATTTAATGATATAATGTCCTTTTCTTTATTATTTTCTTGTATCTCCAAAAGTTTCACAATCCTTCTTTCCAGCACTGTTAATTTTTAGTTTGTTTTCATGTTAATTCTATTCTAGCTATTTTTTTTTTTTTTTTAAATAGCTATCTCACTCAATCTTAATAGTCTCTTTATAATCTCTACATGGCTTATTTTATTTTTGCACTTTTTAAAATTTTTCCATTTTTTTTTTCTTTGTTAATTCTGTTGCCTCTAAATACATACTCATTTGCAATCTTCAATTTTAAAATTGCTATTTTTCATAATTATTTTCAAAATAGCTTTCAATTTATTCAATTTAATCTCATTTATTTTCTATCCATTATTGTCAACTATTTTATAAATTTAAACTTTTCAGAACTTTATTAATCCTCAAAATATAAAATTGTGATCATTATTCCATTTTTTTTCTTAGTCATTAAACACTTTAGTTTTTTTATCTTTTATAATTTCTCTATCTTCCAATATATAATCAATAGTATATTTCAGATTCTGTCTTGATCATGTGAGCTCTTTATTTATATATTTAATTCAAATTCCCAATTTTTAATTCTTTTTTTTTTCACTTATCCTCTTTAATAATGCTTTTTTTTTTTTTATCTTCTTTACTTTATCAATTTCATTAATATGTTTAGTCGTATCATCTACAATTAAAATTTTATAATTATTCTATCTTTATATAAATATTCTCATTTCACCCTTTACATTCTCATCATTTCTAATTAAGTGTTCCAAACATCATTATCTCTATTGATCCAATTTCAATTTAACCAACATATATTTTTTAAAATTTCTATATAAGATGGCCTCCTTAACAATAAATCCTATGTCCGTTCTTATCGTCATCACTTCTGTTCGCATTTCTGAAGATGCAGTTCTTCATTCCTTAAATGTATCTACCACTATTAATATATCTAATTTAGCCCATATAAAAACTTTACAATTCTCTCCACATATTTATATTTCTACTTCCTTGTAATTTATAAAAGCATGTTTTATATTAATATTCTTGGCTTTTATAAAAATTATTTTCTTTATTTTTTGTCTTTTTATCTTCATTCACATTATCTTCTATCTTATTTGCAGCATTTACATATTTGTGTTTTATATTAACATTCTCGGCCCTTATAACTATTTTTGTCTTAAAACTATTTCCAGATATCCTTCAAAAATAAAAAATTCTATTGTTACATCTTCCATCATTCTAGCTTCAGTCATTTTATCCTTTATCTTATTTTCATTCCTAAAATATAAATATATCTTTCCTTTTTTATATCTATCTCCAACATTGCATTCTTCATTATCATATTCAACCATTATTGCAGGAAGAAGGTTTCTCCGAGTTTAATCCAGTTTTTTTTTTCTTTTAGCTTTTCCACATCATATCAGCAAACTTATTTCATTTGTTCATCTCATATGTGATCTTTTTCTAGGTCTTTTACAATCTCGGGGAACCCAGTTTATGATTTCACATGTCCATCTCTTATCATCTCGAAATATCCAGTTCCATTTTAGTCTTTTAGCTTTTAATAAATGCCAAAAAGACCTATTTGTTCTTTCTCCTATGTATTTTCTTTTCGATCCTTCCTTGTTACTTCTAACATACATCTCTTCATACTTCATTGAGTTGTCTAAAGTCTCTACATTGCTTTTCTGTTAAGTGTCAATTTTTAAGTAAGAACAGATAGGATACATCTATTAAAAAACTTCCTTTTTAAAACATGTAGCTAATTTCCTATTAGTATTAATTATTTTTATTTAAAGCATTTCTTCCGAGTTTAATTCTATGATTAATTTCATTATGTTTTTTTTTTAATTAATAATCTGACCAAGATATTTCTAGTTATTAACTTCTGAAAAAAATCTATTGAATATGAATTGTCTTTTTAACATTCTACTTTTTTACTTTCATCAAATAATGTTGCAAGATTTATTTGATGAAACTTTGAAGCATTATTTGAGAAAATAATCACATCATCTGCCAAATCTTAATGTCTAAATAATCTCCATTTACTTTTACTTTCTTGGCTTTTCATTCTCTACTGTTGCATTTTGATAAATATTCTTCAGAATACGACAATATCCTGGGACTATATCTTGATGATCCAGTGCTTTAATCATTGAAGAAATGGTTAAAAAATCAAATACCTTTTCATAATCTACAGATCCAAAGCATAATGGAAACTCTTACTTATTGGTCCTTTCTATAACTTCTCTCAATAAATCCAGCTTGTTCTTAAGTTGATTAAAATTCAAAATTTTCTGTAGATGAGTTACAATGATCTTATTAAAATTTTATGAAGAACTAATAAAAGGCTGATAGGCCTGTAATTACTAATATCTTTATCATCTTTTTTTAAATACTAATATTAGTACTGCATTCTTCCAATCATCTGGTACATCTTTATCATTTAGACATTTAGTATAAAACTTTACCAAAAATTTTTCTATTTCTTCATTTGTAGATATCGATTATAATGCTACCTGGAGTTTGATTTAATTCCATGTCTTATTTCTTCAATTAAAATGCTTGTAGGGAATACTTTCCTTGTTCTTTATTGCTATACAATTATTTATAGAACTCTTCTACCACATTTTATGATATCTTCTTTCTTTTAATAATAGTTCTATTTTTTTTCTGCCAGAAATAATTTCCTAACAGTACCAAGATGTTATTTTATACCTTTGAAATTCTTATTCTCTTCTATGAATTTAAATTACAACTTGCAAATCATTTTAAAATATCAACAGATTTAGAAGATGGTTTAGATTTGAATGAAATTAATAGAAAGATATCCAATATACCTGTGTCTCGTTTTATGTGGTTGATAGGTTCCCCAGAAAACCCGCATTAAAAAAAAATCACACAAAAATAGTCTTAACTTACCTTGAAAAATGGGGGATATGGTCTGTAATTTTCAGAATTCGCATAAAAGCAAAGCAACAAAGAAAAATTACTTTAAAATTAGCATTAAAAAAATAAGCAAATAAAGTATGACTAATAAAAAACTTCAAATATTTGAAAAAAATTAATACAAGACAAACTTTTTTTATTAACTACAATATTTAATTTTTCATACATATTTTAATCATTACCGCTAGCGTTTGTTTGTAAACTGGAAAGAAATTAGATGTGGTGTATTGTAGCTTCTCCTTAAACGAAGTCAAGAATCTCTCAGCAATTATGCCTAGAGAAACCTTTTAGCCACTTTATTTTTATTCGTGATGGGATGTACAACTAGCACCACTTTCAGTCTTATGCTGTGTTAATGGTTTTCTGTTTCTATATTAAAAAAATGAGATCGAAATCAAAACAAAAAGATTATACGTTATCATTAGAAAGATTATTTTCAGTTTATAAAATCTTCGTTTTTTATTTTAAAAATCTAAAAGATTATTTATTTCTGTTATATATAACAAAATAATACGTTTTAAAAGTTTAATTTTTTTGAATATTTATTGCGATATTTTTATATGTAAGTATAAATTTATTATTATTTACTCATTAGTATAAATAGGTTATTTACTTAGAAGCTAAAATTCTAAATACAGCTTCAGGCCATATTCACGTTAGCTGCTAATATAATGTTATATTTTTGAAAAAAAGAAGTATTTCAAGTGAAAATAAGTTATTAATAATTTAAATTTTCTTGATATCTAATAAATATAGTGAAATATGAAAGATATTAAGAAGAAACGCGAATCGCATAACTTCAAAATCGTATTAAAATAATCCGCATAAAACGAGACCCAGGTGTACATTATTAAGAACTGCAAGAAAGATAGAGCTTATGTTAAAAAACAGCAATTCAATAATAATTTTTGTAATGAGACAGGGTAATTAATGATGAAAACGAATATGGAATTAATAAAAATGTGATCCGTGAAGATGAATTAAATATTTAGAATTTTGTAAAATTATATGAAAGAGTTAATAAAGATTTAACAAAATATAATTACATCATTACTCTTATCTATATATCCATCTCCCTTTATCTTAATGGATAATAAAATTAATTCATCTAAATCTCTTTACGGAATAAATTTATTCTTTTTAAGTAAATCTGTATTTTTTAATAAAGGTCCGTAAAAAATTAACATCAGTATTCTCATAAACATTACAGCTTCAAATTAACTCTATAAACTTTTTTAAAATTTCCACATTATTAAACTTTAATAATATTTCCATCATTTTTTCCTGGCAGTTTTTTCATCAAACTCATCATATTCTCAAAATACTTTATTGTTCTTCAGATCACTACAGCATTATTATCTTTGTGGGGTTTTTTAAATACCTTAATATATAAAATCTATCTCTTGGCAGATATGCCTTATATTCTTTTCTCTATCTTAATAGCTAATATTCTTAACCATCAAATCAGCCAATAATAAATTCTCTACTATTGTTCCTCTCTATCATCCTGTAATTTAACTTTTGCTATTAGCATATTTTCTTTAAATCTGTTTCCAGAATTATTCTTTGCCCTAATATTGTCATCTGTTTAAAATATTTCAGTAGACCACAATTAATCAACATTGTTGATATCAGAATTCAAAATTACTTTTTTAACTGCAGTACATTTATTGAATAATGAATGTCTATAGTCAAAATTTGAAGTTATATCCAAACATTTGTCCAATTTAGATTATCAGTTTTAACAAGACTCCTAAACATTAATGTTCTTAAAACTATCCTAATATATGTTAATTCAATACACTGAAATCCCCCCCCCCCTTTTTTTTTTTTTTTTAGTAAATCTTATCTAACAAGTTCTCCTTTATTAACATTTTACATAATATTACAATTATCAAATGTAGGAACAATATAATTATTCACATGAAATTTATGGTGAATCATTTCTTGAATTTCATATAATTCCACATTATAACTCCCACACAGATGTATATAATGCCTCACTTCATCAGATAGATTTCCTGGCTTTTTCGCTACAATAAATTAATAAATGAAATACTGTGCAAGTACTGAAAACCCCCAGGGAGCTATATGTGTTAATTAGTGAACATATAGCTTGCTTGGGTTTCCAGTGCTTCTGCATTATTTCATCTATTTCAGGCTATTAAAAAGTTATATAATGAATTAATAGTGGAAATTTTTAATTTTAATTTTTTTCAGATAAAGACACTTTTATCAAATGATCGACTCCAAATAATACTTGAAGCAATTTTTCACTTCGAAAAAACTAAATACTTGAATATAAATTTTCATGCACAAACTAAAAAAGGAATAATATATATGGAATTACAACACTATGATTTATATTAAACCACTACACATCATATAAATTACAACACTATGATTTATATTAAACCACTACACATCATATGATCACCATTCTTTATGCTTAATGTATTAATTAAAAAATATCTCTTACCCATTACAATTTTCTTACCATCTGATATTAAACTTTAGCTACAAATTAATGAAAATTTTGATATCAAATGTTATGAAAATTGAGCTGGCTTTATAAACATTATTAGTTGGTGGATATAAGTTTTATTTTTATTGATATTTTAGTCTCTATAATTTTTATATCATAAATATGCATGTCATTTTCAACTATCGTCAGTTCCATTGCAGGATAGTCTTTTTAAGTTTAATTTACTTTCTCTGATCCATAGCTTTTTCTTTTCATATATTATATAGTAAGCTTCTTTATTTCATATGTTCTGATCCAATTTAAAATTTGAACCATCCATTTATTATCATCTCTTCTAGCAATATGCCCATCTCCATTTCAGTCTTGTAATTCTTTCAAAGATGTCAGTGATACCTATTTGTTCTCTCCATATATTTCGTTTTCAATCTCTTCTTGTTATTCTTATTATACATCTCTCTACTTCATTGAATGAGCAGAAGTCTGAATTTCTTAAGTATCCAAGTCTCATATCCATTAGTAAGAATTGGTAAAACGTTTATTAAAAACCTTCCTTTCCAAACTTATAGTCATATTTTCATTCATTATATTATCCATGTGTATTAATAATCTGACTGACTTATTTGTTTATTAACTTCTAATTTGCGATTATCAGTCATATTTTCTTCTTAGGATTTCATTGAATATTACTTTGGTCTTTTTAGCATTTGTCAATAAGATTATTTCCTTCTGATCAATCTTCAATATTTCCTGAAGCTCAAAAGTATTATTTGCAAAAAAAAAAAAAAACAATTATATCATCTGCAAAATCCAAATGACTTACATAATCTAATTTTACTCCTTTAGTTTTCCATTTTAATCCACAAAATACTTTTTGTAATGCTTATATAAAAAGTTTTAGAGATATGGAATCCTTCTCAATATTAATTTTTTTATTGCATTCTGTTAAATATTCTTCAAAATGTGACAGTATTCTGGGTCTATGTCTTGATGTTTTAAAGCTTCAGTAATTGTGGAAATATTTATAGAATCAAATGCCTTTTCATCATCATGCAACTTCTTTCTGTAATTTTTCTTAATATTTGAATGTGATCCACTATGCTAAAATCATTTTTAAATCCAGGTTCTTCTTTTGATTGATTAAAATCTAAAGATAATATGTAGACAAATTGAAATTATTTTGGAAAAGATTTTGTGTAGAACTAATAAAAGTCTAATAAATAGGTCTGTAATTTCTGTTAGCTTTTTTATCATTTTCTTAAATGTCAATATTACTAGTGCATTCTGATAATCATCTAGTAAATCTTTATCATTTAGGAATTTAATATACAGATTTGGTTTTCTATTTAGTCATCTGCTTCTTTTAAAATAATAATTCTATCATTTTCTGGACTTCTTCCTTTCTTCATATCATCTCTTCATTTAAAATAATTATAATTCAGATGTAGTAATTGTAAGGGAAACATTGCTTTCATGTTCTTTATTATTATACACATTATAGAATTTTATACACATTTTATGACATCTTTCTTTTTACTAATAGTTCCAAGTTTACATTTTTGAAACTTTTACTCTCTTCTATGGCTTTTCTTGCCATGCAATTATAATTATATTTCTTTTATTATTATTAAATATCTTTTGTACCATTTTATAAAATTCTAGATATTTAATTCTTAATGGATCATTTTTTTAAAATGTCATATTCATTGTTTTCTTCATACATTCTCATCTTTGTAGAAAATTTACTAATAAGTTGCTGGTTTTTATATCAGTTATCTTTCTTGCAGTTCTTAATGAAGTGGCAGTATCTTTCTATTGATTTCATTTAAATTTATTGGAGTATTTCTAAAAATTAGAATTATTAACTATTACTATCTTTCTCAATTATTTTTGTTTCTAATTTTATATTGGCACATTCCTGTGTTAAATATATACATATATATTAAAGCTTATATAGGATTTGTTATGGCTTTGGATACAGGGTTCTGTTGCACTTCTTCATAAAGATAGCATGATTGAATTACCACAATTGTTTTTTTCTACTACTTTGGGCTTTTATTATTTTAATTAAGTTTCCATTATGATATATTTTCATCCAGAAAATAGATGTTGATAAAAAAATGATACCTCACTAGATGATAAAGATTCTCTCTCATCCATGTAAGCTTTTTTGATCTTGAAAAAACTTCATTTATTATTTTTGTTTGTTATTATTTAATTAAAGAACACTCTACATGGAAATGTTAACAATTAATAACAGCAGGATATGATGCTTGATTTAATAACTGTTTGATAATATTAACTCAATTTCTTTATTAATCACACTTTTGTGAGACAATTTCATTCTATTTTTGTTCTTCACTCCAAAAGAGGAACATTTAATAAAGAGAAAATTTAATCACTCCATTTAGATAGACTTTTCTATATTTTTGTAATCTGGGGAGCTGAAAGGTGAAGCAAAGTTAAATTTGTAGTTAATCGTATTTATTAAAGAACACTATTTTGAAAATTAGCTAGTTTAGATAAAAATCACTTTGAATATGTTACTCCATGAGTCATTATATTGATAATTGATGAAAATAATTTTTAAGATGATTTTTTTTTAGAAATTAAAAAACATTCAATTAAAATTATTATGGAGATTTTAAATTGACATAAATAATATTTCACTGATTGATCCTCAGCCGAGTAAAGTAAAGAATGAAAAAAAATAGTCAGTTTGATTTGGGTGAAACTGTTGTACACAGCCTGGCACTTTGCTTTATCAAATTTCTTAGAAATTAATGAGCAGTGATGATTTGCAATATAATTAATATTATGATTTGAACTTTACATTTATTTAAATTTTAGAATAAATAATATAATTTAGTCAACTTCTCGTTTAAAAAAAATTTTTTTTTTTTTTTAGATTTAATGTGAAATTGAAATATTAAAGTAATACTACAGTCTACTTGAAGAGTGTCTCGTAATCTACTCAAAAGATTTGCCTCTAGTCTGCATTAGAGATTATTGTACAGTTTTTAATCCAACTTGTAATCTGTATGAGATATTTAGTAGAATAAAATACCATTTGAATCAATTTTGTCTTATTTTAATTGATTTATATAATAAAATTAAAAGTAATTATATAAATTTTTATAAATAGAAAAATATCTGGAAACAACCTACTGTTTTTTGGATTTTCATAATGTAAATACTTAAATACTACTATGTAAAACAAAATATAAGAGCAGTTCTCCACTAGATCTAATGTTATCTATCATAGGGTTGAGTAATCAATGATTACCAAATGCATATAAAATTCCTCTTTAACACACCTTAACATAAATTTAAGTAACATTGACTACCCAAATTTATGCCAGATGGCGCTAAAGTGGAGAACTGCTTTTGTTGATAAATGAAGCAAAGAAAAGAAAGGGATTGATAAAGAAATTAACAGTGTTTTCATATAATAAATATGATGTAGCTAGAATTGTATGGAAGGGAGTGGCAGTAGCAGGGTTAACATACGGCAATGATGCATTATGTGTTGGTAAAGGGTATTAAATTACTTAGAAAAAGTACAAAGGGAAGTAGGAAGACATGCATTAGATGCAGAGGTGTGGACAGCAAAGGAGGCAATTCAAGGAAAAATGGGATGGTCAAATTTTTATATAAAGGATGCAAATTGGTAGATTGCAGTTTATGGATAATAAAAGAATAGCCAAAATAGTATTTAATTGGGTTACAAGTAAAGAGCAGGCAAGAATATGGGTGAGAAAGGTAATGCGGTATGCAGAAGATTTGGATAAAGAATTTATGTCAGTATACTTGTACAAAAGGTGGGATGATTGTGTTAGGATTGTTGAGTGTTATAGTGGTAAGGAGTGGGATAGAAGAATAGATGCTTTAATGAAGAATAGGGAGATGGAGAACTAGTATGGAGAAGTAAATGGAACATCGGGTATGAGTTAATTTATGATAATAGTAAGGAAAGTAGTTTATTGTTTAAGGCTCGAACGGGATCTTTAGCAACAAGGGAATGTAAATGGAAAAATATGGGTGATTTAGTCTGCAAGTTGTGTAAGGAAGGCGTAGAAAATATTAGGCATCTGTTACTTCACTGTAACTGCTTGGAAGCAGAAAAGGTACAAATAATGAAGTTATGGAAGATTAAATATGAACAAAGTGATTATACAGAAAGTGAGTTATTGGTTTTTATGCTAGGTTTGGGAAAAGATAAGGGGGATTTAGATATGAATGTCATGGAGTTGACAAAGATTATGTTATGGGGTGGAGCAGATTATGGGAAAATTTAGGGTGGACAATGCAAAGGGAAGGTAAAATGGCTAACAGGTTTCTCTGGGCATAGCTGCTGAGAGATTCCTGACTTCGTTTAAGAAGTCGCAGTGCATCACATTGTCTTATATTGTTTAAACTGGGATGTTTAGCCATTTATTGTTTTTTATTAATAAAAAGATAATTGGAAATTAAATCTGTTTGTACTTATAATGACGGTTGAAAAATTTTTCAAGTTCAGAATAAAATGGAATAAGATGTTGCAAATAGAATGATATATACAATACAGTAGCTAATTAGTCATATATTAACAAAATATCACAAATTTTTTAATTTATTGAAGATACTTCTTGAGCAGTTTTCTTTATTCTAGTTTATTATAATTTTGAATAATTCATGGCCATCAAAAAATAATGCTACTATCCGCATCACAGACTAGATTTTTCGTTTTTGTCAGTGAAGATTTGTGATTTAAAGCTAAAATTAATGCATTTGTTCATATGTTTTGTTTTATTAATCTTATTGTCAAAGAATGGAAGGATCTTCATTTGACATAAGCTGATCTGGTATCAAATCTGCATAATGATTTAGCTTAGGATTTTTTCTTTTAATTTCAGCCTTTTAATTTGCTTATTATAAAGTAATAACCTGTATATTTATACTTTACGTTTGTCCAATATAATAATAAATCGTGCTTTCACACTTCGAACGTAAAGCTATAACAACAAATTGAAACGAGAGCCACCATAGCTACTAGGATATCACAACATAGGTATAAATATAATAAGGCACATACGGATCCAGAATGCACTTCAATTTTTGCTCAGCATCAAAAATTGTCGGGACATGTGTTCGAACCCACATCTGCAAAATTAGTTTGTACTGAGCGACATGATGTTAGGCGAAAAGTAAGAAGCATACTTTATAGCAGAGGACTCTCGCCATTAATCGTAAAGATGCATGTTTTGCGATATCTAAAAGATGGTCTTAGTGACTCATTTGAATATCAGATTTATTTATATAATGATTTCAAAGAAAGGATCATAACTGGCTATGAATATGAGAAGTGCATCTTCTTGAAAGTGCTTAGCCATTTAATTTAGTTTTCAATTTGTTGTTATAGCTTTACGTTGGAAATGTGAAAGCACGATTTATTATTATTATTATAAAGTAGTGAAAAGTGATTGATGCATTAGTTCTAATTTTGAACTTACATCTTCCTTATGAAAGCAGAAACCGTTTTGGAGATGACGTAGCAACATCATTTGATTGCATCAATTATTTGTTTATGGTAAATTGCTGAAGATGAGAGTGAAATAGCCAGTCTACATTTCAATGAAGATTTAACAAACATGACCTGAAAGTTGTGGGTTATGAGCTATTTAAAAACTTATAACCTGATCAATTTTGTTCTGACATATTCACATGGATAAAATTGCGCACTTTTAGGATGAAATCTTTTCCATCAGCGTTTAATAGAGCAACAATGAAAGAGACTATATTCATCAAGCTTGCATATTACCAATTGGTGAGAGTTTTTAGTGTGATCCCATCCTTATCCTCTAGCTATGAATTGAATAACTGCATGTTTATTTACTGACCAATAGTGGATGATTAGCTAAGTTAAGTTATCTGAAGGGAAAATGTTAAGTTTATTTTATCCTGAAAATTTTTTTTTGTTTTTCCAATTTAGTCATGGATATGGCATTGATATACTAACTTCGATACCATGAAATCTTTTACATGTGTGTTTGAGGTTCTTTACATGAATGAATGAGAATTAGTTTTGATAAACTTTATTTTTACTTTATCAAGAGCCAAATTATATAACCATTGATGAAATTGGTAAACATATAATGAATATAACCAGACTTAGTTATAACTATTGGTCTTTTTAAATAAAAGATACTATTAATGACTCATTCTATCTTCATAGTTGATTGTATAGCTATAAAGGTTTGAGACAACATAGCCATTTTTTTAGTGACATCATATAAATATAGCCTTTGAGCTGTTAACTTATTACAAGCCATTGTTAATTTTTTTTTACTGTTAACAAATCATATTCCTGAAGTTTAAGATTATCATAAATGACATTGCTATTTAAATAAAAAAAGCTATTTCATTTATATTTATTATTTAGAGACAATTTCAACAGATTATTCTTTTATCAGAATGTAAAGTTTCCAGTTGTTAAAAAATGCTTCTAAATTTTATTCTTGTGGCAAATAATTATTTCACTGAAAAGTGTGTTAACATTTCAATACTAAAAATTTATTTTAATGCTGTATAGTTACTTAGATCTAAAATTGCTTCACAAACTACTAATATATATATATATCTTATGAGAATAGACTAGTGACTTCATTAAATAGAGAATTAATTTAGTACTTTATTTTTTCACCTAATTCAAAGATGGGGAACCTTTCAATTCATACCCCAGACATTTTCAAAAATGGTCAAGTATAAAACTTCTATTAAACATGCACATTGTGCTGTGCAAATATATATACAAGTATTAAATTAAGTAAAATAAAATATTTATTTTCTCTTCAACTTTTATAATAATTCTACTTTATTCTGTCAATGGTGCAAATATTCCAACAAATTATATTGTGTGGTCTGTATGATTATGAATGTAATCTATGCTGAAAGCATTTTGTTTGTTTTTGTAGTGATTTTCTTAGATGGACTTTAACTAGCAAAAATAAAACTAAATTTTTATTATTTTGCATTTATTTATTTTTATTAGGGGATGATTATTAAGATAAGAAAAATCAGCATTTAAAAAGTAATGAATCAATGCATATCTTTTTTATAGAAATAGTAAATTGATATGTCTGGAAAGTATTTCAGTTAATAAAAACAAAAGACATTATTTATTAAAACATTCTGACTACAATAAAATTATTGGAGAATAAAGAAATATTAAAATAGAAAACTTGAAAAGGAACTTCAAGTAGCTGATATATTTTATAAAAAGTACAAAGTCAGAAAATTCAGTGAGAGCCAGTTATTTATTTAAAAAAGCCAAAAATTTAAACTATTTCTGAAGGGAGTTTATAAAAAACTGCATCCTATTTGCTGTAGAATTAACCTGTACAAACATAAAAGGAAATTTGAAAATATATGTACAAAGATAGGTTTATGGTAATTGGAAAAATTTTCATTTGAACAGTGTTAATAATAATCCTATTACTTTATTTTTAATTCACAAAAAATTATAAACCTCATTTAAAAGGGGAAAGTGAATTGGCCTGCCAGCTGAAAAAGTTACCCTTAATGATTAAAAGTAAATTAATTAATTGTTTGATCAAATATAGTAGGCTAATTTTTAAGTCTATAATTTTGTGTGGCTCTGTGACAGATTATAAATAACCAAATGGCTTTTGGCAGAAAAAAGATTCCGCACCCTTTAACCTAATCATTTGCCTTTTAAAAAATTATTTTTTATAGTTTCAAATACCAAAGACATTGATTGGCCTTTATATCATTAAAAGGTTCAAAACAATTATTTGTTACCAAAAACGGTATTAAGACAGAATAATATTTTTAAAAATCACAAATTTTTTAAGTATCAAATATTTAAATCATAAAAGATAGGTAAAAAAATATATTTTAAAAGAAATAAGTTACCAGTCTTCGATAAATTTTTAGTAACAAATTTTTATTTGTAAATAAAGTATTTAGTTTTTTAATGTATGTAGCAGGCTCATTATAAGTTACACAAGTATTTAATATATATATATTTGTATTATTGAGTTATATTGGTCAATATAGGCATTTCATTTAAAAATTTACTTGTTTTTGAATATGATCCTTTATAATTTTTATCAGAGCCATTAAACTGAGTTGCACTTAAACACTAAATTTTGAAATAATTTTAGAATAATGAAAAAGGATTACAAGATTTTAATAAATAGACCAAGAAATAATAAAGTATACTCCGTTAAATGTAGAAAAGGTTTGCTTGACTTTCAAAGATTTTTTAAGAACATACAAAAAATATATATTAAAAAGATATGAGTGTTATAGTGATGTTTTTTCAACATTATCTTTGTGATATCTATTTACAAAAATTGCAGCTTTGAGCAAAACTAAAGCTGAATATGTCTAAATCAAAGCTCAACTTTCACTTCTGGTGCTCAAAATTTGCTGATGCTGAGCAATGAACCATTTGATTACAAATATATGTAATACGTAAAGCGTAAGTTAATTATTGCTCACATTTTTATTTCGCTTTATGCACACTATAACAATTCAAGCTTATTGTACTCTATTAATCAAGCTTTTAATTTTTATATAGACACTTTTTTACAAAAAAAAAAAAGGGGCTTATAAATTTTGCAAGATCAGTAATGTTAATTTTAGAAGCTTATTAAGTGCATTAATTACTGACATTTGAATTCCATTGACTGTTGAAAAAAGGATCAACTTGATGGACTAGGCTTCTCATATATCTTGCTACATTTTTCTTGAAGAGATTTATTACAGGTCTTGCATTTAGTAAAACATCTCTACCATTGCTTCTTGCTGTTTTTTTTAGTAATTTTATAGTGAATATTGTTATATTTATTAATTTGTGGGCATTGATTTTATTTGAGTGTATGATGTAAACAAAATATTTTGATTATCTGTAGCTTAAAATATCAATACTTTTCACTATCTTAGAAAGTAAGTTCTACAAATATTTTATTTCATGTATTATATACAAATGATCATGATCAAGTTTCACTTTTTCACAAACTAATATGATTTGTTTCAAAAACATTATATAGTGCAATAGTTTTGATACTAGGCACCGGTTAATAGCAAAATTATGCACTAGTGAATTTTTAGAATTAATAGGTTAATATATAAAATTTAAATTATATAATGTATGAAATCTGAACTATCATATCTATAATGATGTTATAATCCTTGTATTATCAAAAATATTTTAATAAACAAAAGTGACAGCTCTTGCTTACAATCTTAAGTTTTTGTATAGAAAATGAATTACTGTATAACAATGAACAAATGGCAGAATGGAATTTTTTCCAACAGAACATTTTAAACCTTAACCTTGGGAAAAATAAACTGAGTTAATTTAAGTTGGAGAAGTAAATTGTTTAATATATAAATCTAATAATATAAGATCATGTGAAATTTACCAAATCTATTTTAAATAATAATTGAACTGACCTCTAGCTGCCAAGTTTGATAACTTTTTACAATAAGAGAGTCGGGTAATACAGTATAATGCTAAAATGGAGCTCTCAATCTAGAGATTCAGCATTGTAATATTTACAATTATGTTTGTATTTTATTAAAAAGATAAGATATTAGTACAATAAGATTAAGGAATATTTTATTTAAAATCATTAAATAGTTCAGTTTTATTAATCTAATAAAAGTATGTGGATGTTAATTATTATCACCAATAAAATATATATATACAAAAATAAAATACTTTAATTGGATAAATTATTATTGTCATTGTTAATAAGCAAATATTTTATCTAGCGCCGTGCTTGCAATTATATTTCATTCCAATATCAGCCTTTCAAGCTAATTGAGCACACGCCTTTTGAGTGTTAAATAAATGAATAAGAGGGATTCTTTTTATTCCTGCATAAATACTATATCTTGGATTGAAGAAGAGAGTATTCATTTATTTAACACTCAAAAGGTGCGTGCTCAATTAGCTTGAAAGGCTGATATTGGAATGAAATATTGTCATTGTTAAAAATTTTGTTGGTATAATTAGACTAGAAAAAGGAATTTATGTTAATAGAATCATAAATTCCAACGCTAATCTGTAAATTAAAATTGAATGTTTTTATAAAATAAAATGCAAATCATTATCATCATCAACCATTATCAATCCACTGCAGGATGAAGGTCTCTCCAAGTTTAATCCATCTTCAATCTTTAGCTTCTCTTCTCCACATCATCCCTGCACACTTTCTTATTTCATCCATCCATCTCATGTGTTCTCTTTCTGTGTCTTTTACAATCTCTTGGGATCCAGTTTAAAATTTCAATTGTCCATCTATTATCGTCTCTTCTAGCAATATGTCCAGCCTAACTCCACTTCAATCTTTTAATTTTTTCAATGAGGTCAGTAACACCTGTTTGTTCTCTTACCCATATATTGCGTTTTCGATCTCTTCTTGTTACTCCCAACATATATCTCTCCATACTTCTTTGAGTGGTCTGAAGTCTCTGTATTGCTCTTCTATTAAGTGTCCAAGTCTCTGATCCATAAGTAAGAACTGATAAAACACATTTGTTAAAAACCTTCCTTTTCAAACACATAGGCATATTTTATTTTAATCCAAGTAGTAATAATTTTTAAAAGGTTTTGGTGGTAATTAGGTTTTAGTAGGAGTTGAGCAGCTAGCTTGTGAGACTAAAGATTGGAGGACAGGGTTGTTTAAATCAGATGGGAAGTTAAACCAATATATTTGACTGGAAATAATTGATTTCTTCTAGTTAAGCTGTCATGAAGGAGAATATACACTAGTAATTTTGATAAAAATCAATTGTTAAGTTGAAGTGCGATTGTTTTACAAAATTTGAAGTAATAAAAAATAAAATTATGGCAAGCTATGTGGAGCTATCTATGATCGAACCAGTAAAGGTAATGACCTATAAAAGACTTTAAACATGAAATGAGATACAAGAAGCTGCTTTAAAATTATTACTTACCTGGCATAAATCTATTGCTAACCTTGATTTACTTATAAGAAATATAATTTAGTCATTAATTTTATTAAGAATGTATTTTCCTTTTATTTATTCATTTATATCTTTTGCAAATTTTTATTTAAAAAACGTGATCTATCTGTAATATCAATATTTCAATGCAAACATATGGGAAGTCCAGATTGTACTGAGAGAAGATTTTGTTTTATTTAATAATAATAAACTATTAAGAAAACATTAAGTACTACCATTGCTAGGATTGTGAATATAAAGAAAAAATAAATACTATAGAATACCTGAACAGTTCTGAAGATAAATGACATTGGGTAAAATAAATTTCCTTGTTTTAAAAGTAAAAGATATATATATATATTTATGAATCATACATGACATTAAAGAAATACTGCTACAATAACATTATTATTTATTTTCCAGAAAACAGACCTAATAAAGTGATTTCAGTTATTTGTCTGCTATAAACTTTCAATTTATATGTAGTAGTCATGAGTAACTTTATTATTATAAAATATTTGTTAATGATTTATTCTAAAGATGCAAAATATTTATACATGTGTGTCAATTATGTTTTTATATATATATTTATGTTATGTGTTTTTATTTATTAAGTGATTACTAAATAAAACTATTAATTTATTTATCGTGTGCCATTTTGATTTTGAATTACTGCTCATATATTGCATTCTCTCCCTTTGAAAAGTGGTGTCCTTATCCATAATGGACATGTATAATTATGTGTTCGTCCCAAATGATAGTTTTTTATGAATTAAAACTTCGGTTTTATGATTAGATGTAAGTTCCCGGTACAATAGTTCACTACAAGGCAAAGAACTTACATTTTTCTAAGATCTCTACAATAAATTATCAGATAGGTTGAATGCTGGAAGGATTTCTGGCTTTTCTTTTTTTACTTTATTCTCTAGCTAAGAATAGCTTATATCCATATACCAATAATTAAATTATAAAAATATATACACAATAGTTATATAAATATACTTAAAAAGTCTTTTTCGGCACACGGTTTTGTGCCCTTTTCAAATGTTAAGCATCTATTTTAACATTAACCAATTATTGCAGGTAGAATACTTTCTAGTGTTCAGTGATGGAAATAAAATAACAATAACTAAATAAAACTGAATAAAATTATGCAGAAATTCAATAAAATTTCAAAAAATTGACTATATAATAATGATATACAGGATAAAAATATAGCCTATACAATTTTACATATGCTACCTTATATAATTCTTCAATAATTTTTAATTAATCATTAGTGACTATATAATATAACAATATACAGAAAATTATATAAGGTATATATAATCACTAATGACCAATTAAAAGTGAATGGAAAAATTACATAAGGTAGTATATGTAAAGTCGTATAGCCTACGTTTTATTTATTCTGTATATTGTTATATAATCAATTCTTTGAAATTTTATTGAATACCTGTATCATAATTTTATTTTGTTATTTTACTTCTGTTGTAGAACACTAGATAGCAATCTATCTGCAATAATTGGTTAATATTAGCATAGATGCTTAACATTTGAAAAGGGCACAAAACCATGTTCTGAAAAGGCATTTTATGTATATTTATATAGTTTTTGAATATGATATTTTTATTATTTATTATAATTTATATGAAAAAAGACACCATAATGGACTTCAATAATTTCCATTTTTGATAACATCAATAATTAAGAATGGCTAGCTTATATGTAAATTATAAATCATATCATTTACATAAAATTTATTTAAATCATTAAGAAGTTTATTAATAATTTTTATTAGTCATTGATTAGACTAGAGATTACATTACTGAAATATTATTCATTAAGCAATATGTCAACATATAAATTTGTAATATCCACACATTAAAAGATACTGATCATTAACTCCATATTATATTTATTTTGTTTTGCAAATGAAAACTCTGCTTTCCTTGAAGCCAAATATCTGACCACTCATTGGTAACATAATTGTGAAGATAATAATTTGTTGAATGGGATTAAAGTTGCTAATTTATTATGTACAAGCATTTTCCAAGGATTTTTGATTGTTTTCTATTGATAGGAATTACATATTTCTATGTAAATATACATCATGATCATATCTGTGTGTTATATATGATGGTAATATTAGGTTTAGGGGCCCCTGAATGAGTTTCCTGTTGTAGAGTAGAATATATATGTAATATGGGTTGTGTGAACATTCTAAATTTACATCCACTTTTGTGGTTTGATTATCAAATTGTCATCCAGGGCAACCAAGGGCTGAGATTGCTGTGAATTTTCTGGCTGCTGGCTAATATTTGATGATGATTTTTTCAGTGAAGGCAAATTACACAAGTTGGAAGAACTATCTAATATTAAACGGTACTTTATGAAGTTAGAAGAAAAGGCCATATTGGAAGAACAACCTAATATTAAATAGTACTTTATGAAGTTATAAGAAAAGGTGAAAAGACCATATTTGAAGAACTACCTATATTAAATGGTACTTTATGAAATTAGAAGAAAGGGTGAAAAGATCATATTGGAAGAACTACCTAATATTAAATGATACTTTATGAAGTTAGAAGAAAGGGTGAAAAGACCGTATTGGAAGAACTGCCTAATATTAAATGATACTTTATGAATTTGAAGAAAAGTGAAAAGACCATATTGGAAGATCTGCCTAATATTAAATGGTACTTTATGAAGTTTGAAGAAAGGGTGAAAAGACCACATTTAGAAAGTGTACATGCACTTTACTATAAAGATACAAATATTAGAAAGACAAGTGGAATGGAATTAATTATAAATAGAAAGTGGAAGAGCAACAGGTGACAAGATTAGTTATTTTAGTGGAAAATACTTGATGCAGATAGGTTTATGCACCAATAAGTTCTTATTATGATGAAGTGGTGAATTTTTATACAGATGCACAAAATGTCTTTTTTTTTTTTCAAACAGAATTTTAAGAGGGTCATAGATAAAAATTTGGTTGTAGTGATAGAAATATGAGAGGACTTACTTCACAGAAAAATAAAAACTATATATTATGTCTTTTTTAAAAAAAAAAAAAAAAACAATGAAATGTACATGGAAGCATACAAATGAAAGAACAGCAAAATTAGATTATATTTTGACTAACAAAAAATATGTATTTCAAGATTGTAATGTTTTTAATGAATTCAACACTAAATGATGATTAGTGTGATATAATATTAAACTAGAGAAATGAAAACTATTAAGAAAGATAATACTGATAGTTAATATTTCTAATTTTAAGAAATACCCCAATGAAATTATAACTCAAATCATTTTAAAATATTAACGACTTAGAAAATAATTCAGATTTAACTGAGGTTATACAAAAAAGCAGCAGTTTATTAGTTAATTTTCTATTGGGTTGAGAATATATGAAAAAAAAAAAAAGAGAGAGTTGTTTTTTTTTTAAAAAAAAAAAAAAAGACCCATTAAGAATATCTAGTTTTGTAAAATTATAGGAAAAAGAGTTAAAATAGTATAAGAAAATATAATTGAATTGCCAAGAAAAACTATACATTAAAAAATTGGAAGTTAAAACCACTAAGCGTTGCATAATCACCATGTCTTATACTTTCAGCGTTAAACTGTCCATACAGTAGTGCCATCAGTGCAAGCCAGAGTAATCAAAGAATGCAAGAAGGTTTGTGCATAAAATCCCTTAGTGTCTACTCATCCAATATCCCCAGACTAGTTTCCAGGTTCTGGATTTCATCAGTGAGGAACACTGCACCTAGATCTTAGGATTATGGTGAATTTGATTAAAGACACCAAAAAGTATGGATGCTGAACTGAGTTCAGATCTATACAAGCTAATGAGCTTGAATTGAAAATATTGTGTTTTCATTTTGGACACCAAAAAGTATGGATGCTGAACTGAGTTCAGATCTATACAAGCTAATGAGCTTGAATTGAAAACATTGTGTTTTCATTTTGGACACCAAAAAGTATAGATGCTGAACTGAGTTCAGATCTATACAATCTAATGAGCTTGAATTGAAAATATTGTGTTTTCATTTTGCACTCAATGCTTTATATTTAGCTAATAAGGGTAAAGGGTGGCTGCTGGAGAGTTGCATTAGATCTTAAGATGCAGTGCTCTCAGATTCAAGGCACCTCATTGATGAAAACCACAAACTGGAAACTAGGAATATTGGATAAGTAGGCACAAACCTTGCATCCGTTGATTATTCTGGTCTTCACTGGTGGTGCTACTGTATAGAAAGTTTAGCCTCTGTGTAAACAACTTGTGTAAGCATAAGAAATGGTGATCACATGATATTCAATGGTTTAAAAACCCATCCTGTCCAATATGATTATGGTGACTCTGATTATTAAATACACCAAAAAGTATACACAAGCTAATGAGCTTGAATTGAAAACATTATTGTGTTTTCATTTTGGACAAAGCTTCATAGTTAGTTAATAAGGTAAAAGGTGGCTTCTGGAGGGTTGCATTAGATCCTAAGATCTATTTGCAGTGCTCTCAAGATCCAAGGCTCCACGGATGAAAGCCACATTCACAAATCTTCATATATCCATTGATTACTCTGGCTTGGACTGGTGGCATTACTGTATGGAGAGTTTAGCCTTTGTGTAAAAAATTTGAAGTATTACTAAAAAGAGAAGTAGTATTATGTATGAAAGAATTATATAGTAATAGAGAATAAAATATTAAAGCATTTCCTTTAGTTATTTCATCTAAACTGCCTAGCATTTTAAATAAAGTGAGACATGCAATTAAATCTATGAAAAAAGGGAAAATCATAGAAATAATGGAATTTTTAAATGATATCATAAAGGAAGTGGCAGAAAAAATAGAAAAATTGTTGGCAAAGTTATACATATACCAAATGTCTTAATGATAGAGATGATTAAAAAAAATGCAGTACTAATATTTAAAAAAAGTAATATAGAAGATAGTACCTATCAGTCTTTTATCAATTTTATACAAAATATTTAACGAATAATTACAACTTGTGAACAGCAAACTTTGGATTTTAACCAAAAGAACAAGCTGGATTTTGAAATGGTTTTAGCACAGTCATCTAAATATTGAGAGGTTATAGAAGGACAATATTATGAATTGCCATTATGTTGTGGATTTGTAGTTTATGAAAAAACATTTGATTCTATAATCATTTCTATGCTGATTAAAACATTGACTTATCAAGGTATAGACAGGATATTGTCAGATTCTGAAGAATATTTATTAAAATACAACAGTAGCAATTAGATTACATGGTGATACTAATATTAACACTGAGAAAGGTGTGTCGTAAAGTAACTTTATAGTACATAATTTTTTACAGCAGTTTTATAAAGTATTTGTAGACTAAAATAGGAAGCTAAGGGAATAAAAATAAATGGTGATTATTTAATTCATCTAGATTTTGTAGCTGACATTAATGGTTTCTGCAAATAATGCTTCGAGCTACAGGAAATGTTGCAAGAGTTATTAGATGAAAGTAGGATTAAAGATAAATATGGATTATCTCAGAAGAAGACAATAAAGATTGATAATTAGAAAGTGTCACATTATTAACACAATGGACACAATTAATTTGCGAATAGATTGTGTTTGTTAAAAATAACTTGTTTAAAAAGAAAAGTTTTTAATAAATATGTTTTGCCAGTTCTTATTTATGGATCTGAGACTTGGACACTTAACAGATCAATGCAATGTCTTCAAACCACTCGACAAGGTATGGAAGGATGTATGCTAGGAGTAACAAAAAGTTAAAAAAGAAATGCATGAATGAGAACAAACAGGTACCATCGATATTGAAATGAGACTAAAGTAGAGCTGAGCTAGACAGATAGATATATGAAGTTTAAATTGAATGCCAAAAGATTAAAAAGCCTGTGAGATGGATGATTAAAATAATGATGTCCGCTGATGTGTTGTGGAGATAGAAACTATGGATCAAAGTAAATGGATTAATTTTGGAGAGATTTTTTGTCCTGCAGTTGAAATTGATATGTGTACTGAAATAGTAATAGTGAACTAAAGAATGAAACTAATAGAACTAAGAAAGACTGATTAAAGAATTTGCAAAGAAAAGAGAGATTGATTTATACAATAGAAATAAAAACTTTTCAAGTAGATTTTTTTTAAAAAAAAAAAAGAGGTAATAATGAAATATGTTATATAATAATGGAAGGAAATGGTGTAAAAGCTATAGTAGAGATGAAGAAAGGCAAATTACAAGAAAATTGGTAAGATTCTAGCTAAGAAATGGAATTTGAGAGAATTGCTTGGTTTTGAATTTGATTTTAAGACTTAGGAAAGTAGCAATAATTTTAATTTCAATAATTATGTTTCCAAGAAAAAAAAAGATTTTAGAAAAGAAAAAATATATATTCAAAATAGACTTTTTAAAAAAAAACGATACTTTACAGCAACAACTCAATAATCTTGGAAGTCAGTCACCATTAGAATACCAGAATGAATGTGAAAATTCCAAGATTCCATACTTCATAAATATTCTTTGTCCATTCAGAATCCTCAGCTCAATAAGCTAGTAATATCTTTGTATTAATCGTGAAAAAAATTAATACATTGAAATGGGAGAATTGCTGAACAATCAGTTTAATTTATAATGAAATGTCAAAATATTATTGAAAGTCAAAAAAAAATTGTAATATGTTTTTTTATCTGAAGACTAGTTGGCATTTGATAAGAAATATAATTCTAATATTAATAAAACTACACTTAATCCAGTGTAAAAAATGTCTAAGTAGTTGAGAATGATGGAACTTTCTAAGAAATATATTGAAAGAAAAATCTGTGTTAAATAAATTTGATCAAATCAATTAGATTATTTTGAATAGAAATTGCCTAGATTGTAAGAAAACCCAATTGTAAGAAAAATTTTATATAAGAAAAGATGTGTAAGTGGCAGTATAAAATATAGGTATTAATCTCCTAATTTGCTTAATACTTTGTATAGATAAGTTGACAAATGATGTTTTGTAGGCAAAGAGGTAAAACATGTGGTCAATCTACTGTTTTGCTTAAAATTTATATAAATGAATTGATAAATGATTATTTTGTGTAAGCAGAGATGTTACCAATTCCCCATTTTGCTTAATACTTGGTTTAAATAAATTATTGAATTATTATTATTTTTAAGATAGGGGTTACATTAGCATTGGATGAACTTCCTGTGTCAGATTTGTTATTGAAGATAGAGAAGATAAATTTAGCAAAAAGTTCTAGAATGGAAACTAAATACAATTAAAACTAAATAAAGATAGATGGGAAAGATTTGTAATTAGATAGAAAAATATAGATTAGATTTGTTCTTTTAAACATTTGACAAATTGTTTATTTAATAATGGAAAAAGTATAATGAAAGAAATAATGACGTGTGATGATAAAGCAGACTTTTATTAAAAGGTTATTCTATGACTTTTTGAAGTTTGAAATAAGAAAAGTCCCAATTGAGAAAAGAGAGAAGATGAAAGCTTTAAAGATGTGAATTTGTAGAAGATGAGCTGGAATGATCTGGCAATTAATGGAAAATTGAAAAGAATAATTGAAAAAAAAAAATCTAATAAAAAACAAACAAAATTGGCTTGAGTATATGTACAGAGATAAAGAAATTATGAAGGAAAGACTATAGTAGATTATAGAAAAAGGATATGAAAAAAAAATTATTAACCTATCTTAAGATTGATAATAAGTGCAAGAAAAACAGGATATATAGCAATTTTTTGTGACCAAAATAGTCTGTTTATAGTATAGATTCTATCATTTGGCAAATAACATGATATATACATATATTTGTTTTGCATATATATAGGTGTGTGTGTGTATGTTATATTTTTCCAGTTTTTATAAGATATATAAAAAAATAAAAGAAAAAAAAATTTTTTAATGTAGTAGGAAAAAACGCTCTTGGCCCGGGAACGTTACCTTTTATTGTTTTTGCATAGAAACAACGCCATCAAGCAGCCATGCCCAGCTATCAGAAGAGTACTGGTTAGCCCCAACCTTTTTACACTTAAGAGCACATTCTATAATACTGGCCAGGTGGTGGGCACCATTTATTTTTTCAATGTAAATTTATAGTTGGATATTGTTAATAATACACATAAAGTACAAAAAAATATTTATTTCAAAAATAAAATTTTAACATATAATTAATGTTTATATTTTTACACTGTAAAAGTATAGTATGTCCTACTATTTGATTACAATATAATACAATAATTTATAAAAAATGTTAAAAATTAAATTTATTTGTATCAGTTAAATAATTTTTTATCGTGTTCGGATAGCGGCGAGCACACATAAAATGGACTGTGGGCACCATGGTACCCGCAGGCATAGGGTTGGGGATCCCTGGGTTAAACAATCTAACAAATGATATTAATCAAGGCAAATATCTAATTATATTCAGATGCCAACGCAGGTCATTTCTATTCATTTTAATACCCTTATGAATAAATATATCAACTTTATAAATCCAAATTAATGTAGTCATTAAGTTGATAAACTTTTCAAGTGTTAGTTATATCAATATTCACTGCCCTCTACTATCAAATTTGCTTTCTCAGTTTTTTAGAGTTGTAATTATATTTTATTGAGTGCACAGGAAGTATATGTGAATTCTTTAAGACAGACTAAATCCTGTATCAAATGCACCCTTGAAATATTTATAAATAGTCAAGGAAATATCATTTTGCCAATAGAGGGACCTCACACAAACCATGACACAAGTGGCAGTAGCAGAGTTAACATATGGTAATGATGCATTATGGGTTAGTAAAGGGGTATTAGATTACTTAGAAAAAGTACAAAGAGAAGTAGGAGTATGGTTGGCAAAGGAGGCAATTCAAAAAGAAATGGGATGGTTAAGTTTTTATATGAGAGATACAAAAAGCAAAATGAAAATGTTCGGTAGCAGGGTTAACATATGATAATGATGCATTATGTATTATTAAAGGGGTATTATGTTATTTAGAAAAAGTACAAGAGAAGTATGATGACATGCATTAGATGCAGTAGTGTGGATAGCAAAGGAGGAAATTCAAGGAGAAATGGGATGGTCAAGTTTTTATATGAGAGATACAAAATAAAAATGTCCGGTAGATTGCAGATTATGGATAATAAAAGGATAGCCAAAATAGTATTTAATTGGGTTATGAATAAAAGGCAGGCAACAAGATTGATGTGAAAGGTAATGTGATATGCAGAAGATTTAGATAAACAATTTATGTCAGTATACTTATACAAACGGTGGTAAGATTGTGTTAGGAGAATTGTTGAGTATTATAGTGTTAAGGAATGAGATAGAAGCATTAATAAAGAATAGGGAGTTAAAGAGTTAGTATGGAGAGTAAAAATAGTTTAAATATTTATAGAAGTAAACAGAATATTAGGTGTGAGCTAATTTATAATAATAGCAAGAAAAGTAGTTTACTGTTTAAAGCTTGGATGGGATCTTTAGCAACAATGGAATATGCTCATAAATGAAAATATGGGTGATTTAGTCTGCAAGTTGTGTAAGGAAAGCATAGAAAATATGCAGCTGTTAATTAAATGTAAATGTCTGAAATCGAAAGGGTCCAAATAATGAAGTTGTGGAAGAATAAATATGAACAAAATGATTATACAGAAAGTGGCTTATTGGTTTTTATGCTGGGTTTGGAGAAAGATAAGGGTTTTTTAGATATAATGGCCATGGAGTTGACAAAGATTATGTTGTGGAAATGGGATGGAGCAAGATAGAAAAGAATATGGGGAAACTTGGGGTGGGAATGGAATGGGAAGTCAAAGTGACTAACAGGTTTCTCTGGGCAAAGTTGTTGAGAGATTCCTGATTCCATATAAGAAGTCACAGTCAATCACCTCACATCAAGATAGTGACTTTTATAAAGATAAGAGCAATGTCTTATCTTTAATCTAAATTTCTACTTATATAGGCCAATCTGAACCATCCTGATTTGGGAGCATAAAATTGTTGTTCTCTTCACTGTTTAAGTCTACTATTTCCTTAATCAATTAGCGTTTGTGAAATTTTGTGATTCACAGTGAGTTAATGTTATGATCTTAATACTGGAAAATCTGTAAACTATTGTAGAGTTGTAATTATATTTTATTGTGTTGTGGTTTGTGGAGGTCCCTCTATCAGCAAAATATTTGCTTGACTATTTATAAATATTTCAAGGTGCATTTGATACAGGTTTTAGCCTGTTTTAAAGTATTTACATATACTTCCTGTCTACTCAATAAAATATAATTACAACTCTACAATAGTTTATAGATTTTCCAATATTAGTAACATTAATTCGCTGTTAAATTGTAAGATTTCATGAAGGTTAATTGATTAAGGAAATAGTGGACTTAAACAGTGAAGAGAACAACACTCCACACTCCCAAATCAGGATGCTTCAGATTGGCCTATATAAGTAGAAATTTAGGTTAAAGATAAGATGCCGCTCTTATCTTTATAAAAGTTGGTATCTTGTGTCGGGGTTTGTTTGAGGTCCCTCTATCAGCAAAATGCTATTTGCTTGACTATTTATAAATATTTCAAGGCACATTTGATGCAGGTTTTCTCAGTTTTTATAAGGATAGCCAATCTGACAAATAATATTAATTTCTTATAATAACTGAAAGCAATTGCAAATTGATTCATTTAACATTTGCAAAATTAATTTGGCAATTGAGAACGGTGCACTGATATAACTAGCACTTGGAAAATTTATTAGTGATCCATTGATTATGTAAATTTTTAGAACTACATTAAATAGTGCTTACGAATTAAATATTTGGTTATTTATTCATAAGCTAATTAAAATGATTAGCTCTATCTTGTGAAATTAAAGGGTTTTCATATTGAATGAGGCTGATTTCAGCCTGATTAATATCATTTGTCAGATTGGGTATTATAACTGGAATACAAAGGTAAACAGTCATATGTTGTAAAGTAAATTTTTAGAAATGCGAGTCCTGCATTGATATAATGACTTGAAAAATTCATCAATCTATTGATTAGGTAAATATTAGTATTATATTAATTAGTATATACAAATTAATAAACCATAAATACCAATATATATATAGTTTTCATTACAAAGTACCTATGGAAAAAAATATAAAAATTTTATTAACAAAATATATTATTTGAAATGAAATTTACTGCTCTCACAGAAAAGATAAGCAAATGATCAATTGCTACAGAAGGAGATTGTAATTTTACATAATATGCCATTAAAATGTCTGCCTGATTCATTTTGTGTTGAATGTTCTTATATGCTACTAGAGCAATTGCAGTCTAAATTTTTTATTTACTTTTTTTTTTTAATTTTATAAGCATTACTTCTCATGTTTTGCAAAGACCATTTCAGAAATAATACCTATATATCAAAGTGGCAAAATTTATTTGTTATAAAGTTTACTTATAAAGTAAGTTTAATATTATTTATGATTTTGGCTTAAACTTGAATCTGGACTGAGTAAATCAATTTTTTTTCCACAAGCTTGAGTTTTTTTTTTCTAGTAACCAATCTAACTAACTATCCAATATTGGTCAGTAAATGGATAACTAGCTAGTCATATAACAATTATGGAAATCCACTTAAACTTTTACTATTTAGCAATTGGAAGCCTGTTAAATATTGACTTTTCCACTGCTCCTCTAGAGGATCTACTTGTTAAAAAGACTTGGAATCTTAATGGCTTACTTAAAGATTGAATGTTTTATCTATCTACTTCCAGATGATTTGTACATTTTAAAATTTTGAGACAAAATCTTTTTTTTTAGGATTTGTATGATATTCTATTATTACAAAATAAATCATCAATTGCAAGCTATATGTAAATTTTAAAAACTTTTTGTAGAATTTGGGCATTAACAGTATATATTATTTCAGGATTAGAAAATAATAAGATAACAGGTTTTTAAATTTCATATTCAGAAACAAGTTTATAAAATTTGATCAAATTTTACAGATTTATAAAATATTTCGGTTTTTCTTCATTTTTATTAACTCATTTTGTCCAGTGCTATTTCTGAGAGGACACGTTTTGTAAGTGAAAAAAGCGGTTATTACTATAAAAAGCATTAAACGTGGAAAGATATAACAATTTTAATTCCATTAGATCATCAAATCCCATTAAAATTATCACATGGCTTCTCTAATGTACATCTACACTTTTTTCTTCTTCTAAATATCAACTTCCAAAGCTTTATTTTTTAGTAAAATGAAATAATTATTTATTTTCTTTTTTTATGAAAAAGCTGCAATTTAAATTAAAAATAGACAAAACAGTTCTCAACTCTAGTGCCATCGTAATAAATTTGGGCAATTGGTGATTATCACATGATAGTGCATTTAAATTCCCAGACTGAATTTATTTTATTTTTATCAATGAAACATGGAATTCAAGGTTTTGCTACGAATAATCACAATTAAGCTACAATTAAAAGAACAGTTGCAATAGGCTTATTCTGTGTATGATAGATGGCAATACAAATATCAAAAGTACATGTATGAGCAGCAGTGATGGTTATAAATTCAGGAAATATGAAAAAATTAAATCTATTATCACGTTTTAATAAGGTAGCACAGAAGAGAGAATTTCCAGGCAGCTGAAATAATCCAAGAGTAAGGCTACTATTTAAAGGAAAGAGTAATGATCATAGAAAGTAAAACAACTGTAGGCTGATACTGATAATGTCAGTGTTATATAAAGTTTTGGCATATATGGTGGCTGGAAGGGTGGCAAAATGGATGGAAGAAAATACTACAGTGGGAGAAATGCAAGGAGGTTTTTGATCAGATAGGCATATAGGAGACAGTTTATTTGCAGTCACACAACTTATATATATGAATAGGAATACAGTTAGACAGTTATACGTGGTCTTTACAAATATAGAAAAGACATATGATAAAGTAAATAGAAATAAATTATGGGTAAGATTAGTAAATTTGGGAATAAATGGAGCTTTAGTGGATCTTATTAAGAGATTATATGAAAAAGAAATGTAGGATCAGTTAGAGTTAAAAGTGAGATGAAATTAAGGTAAGGATACCTTATGACACCTATTTTGTTTTTTGTTATATTTGAGAGAAATAGAGAGAACAATAGAAAGAATGTTAGAGATACCATTAATAGGTGGCAAGGGAGTGTATATATTATATTATCAGGTCTTATTTGCTGATGACACGTTTTTGTGCACAGAAAGTAGGGAAGATATGGAAATCATGCTGAAGACATGCGCAAGGATAGGTAAAGAGATGGGGATTAAAATTAGTAAAGTAAAATCAACGGTAATGATTTGGTGAATAGCTATAACTATTTGGGAATTATCTTAAATAATCAGAGAAAGAGAAAAAAATTAATAAATTAAACAAGAAAATAAAGGGACTGATAAAGAAATTAACAGTGATTTCATATAATAAATATGATGCAGCTAGAATTGTATGGAAGGGAGTGGCAGTAGCAGAGTTAACTTATGGTAACAATGTGTTGTGAGTTAGTAAAGGGGTGTTAGATTACTTAGAAGAAATATAAAAAGAAGTAGGAAAACATGCATTAGATGAGATGTGTGGTCGGCAAAGGAGGCACTTCAAGGAGAAATAGCTTTTATACGAGAAATGCAAAAAGTAAAATGAAAATGTTCAGTAAATTGCAATTTATGAATAATAATAGAATAGCCAAAATTGTATTTAATTCGGTTATGAATAAAGGCCAGGCAACAAGATGGATGAGAAAGGTAGCACATTATGCAGAAGATGTGAATAAAGACTTTATGGTAGTATACTTATACAAAAGGTGGGATGATTGTGTTAGGAAAATTGCTGACTGTTATCGTGACAAGGACTGGGATAGAAGAATAGATGCATTAATAAAGATTAGGGAGTTGAAGAGATGGAATACTAATATGGAGAGTAAAAAGAGTTTAAATATATATAGAAGTAAACAGAATATTCAGTGCTAGTTAATTTATGATAATAGCAAGGAAAGTAGTTTACTGTTTAAGGCTTGAACATATAAATAGAGAAATGTGGGTGATTTATTCTGCAAGTTATGTATGGAAGACAAAGAAAATATTAGGCATCTTTTAATTGAATGTAAATGCTTGCAAGCAGAAAGGATGTAAATAATAAAGTTGTGGGGAAATAAATATAACCAAAGTGATTATACAGAAAGTGGATTTTTGATTCTGGGTTTGAAAAAGATAAGGGTAATTTAGATATAAAGTCTATAAAGTGAATAAAGATAATGTTGTGGAATGGATTGGAGCAGGATAGAGAAGAATATAGGAAAACTTAGGGTGGAGAATGGAAAAGGAAGCTAAGATAGCTAACAGATTTCTCTGGGCATAGTGGCTGAGAGATTTCTGATTCTGAGAAAGGAGAAACCATAGTGCATCACATCGCATGCTCAGTAGTTAAAAGCTAATCAGAAGAATGTACTACTGAAGAACATCTACTATTATATATTTTTTATATACAAAGATTTATTTAAAAAGTTTCCTGCTAAGAGAAGAAATGTTTGTGATTACAAGTTTTTTTATTTCTCAATAGAGTTCAAAAGTCAATACAATTGCTGAGACAAATATCTATGATTTAGATGTCTCAAATCTAGTAAAGTGTGGAATAATTCAATTGTTTGTTGTTTTTTTGTAGAGATTGTTTCCAGAAACGTACCTGTTTTCAGATCAAGTCATGCATATTAATTTTAATAACCATTTATAACATATTTATGGACTTTCACTATATTGGTATAAATTAATAAATCTTCACTTCATTTTGTGATTTCTATAATGTTTTTATTAATATACAGTTTACAGTTTTGACTGTCCAGCAGCCATTACTTTATTTTTTGGATATATATTAATAATGAATTATATAATCAGTAAATTAAAAAAAAAAAACCCCATCTTATTGTTTAATTAAGATATATAATGTTATATAATACTCAAATTTTAAATTGTGAAATGTCAAAATACAAAGCTCACATGACTAATTTCAAAAGAACTTTCATCAACTTTACCTTGCTTCAACATTGCCAACTTCAAATCAGAATAGGCTTGAATATTTTTATATTGAACAAATTTCATTCCTTTATTTTAAAGTGTGAAAATGAAAAGATTATTAAATGTTACTTTTATAATAGAAATCATAATCTTTTGTTTTTATCAAACATTATATATACTTGTATGAAATTCATAATTTTTAATGTATTATCTAAATATATTCTCAAGTAGGAATTTAATTCTCTTACCAATTTGTGAATATTTTATCATCAATTACAAAATTAATACATTATAGAACGAATTTTTATAATATCAATGAGAGTATTTAAATATCTTTTATTAACTGAAATACGAGATGTTAAAAAATAGTCAAATTATATAAAGAACATCAAATTTAGTAACTGTCTGTGATCATATTTTACACTTAAATAAAATGAAATATTTAATATAAATAAGATTCTAACCTAGTATGATTTGTAGTTAGTGGTAGAGCTGATGAAGGGGGTTTCCCTGAAATAACTAATCATATGGATCTTGTAGTGTTATAGTTCAGAAAATAGCTATTATATAACACATCTTAATTAAATAATAAGCTAATAGAGGGCACTTTAATGCTCTTATTGACAATACATTTCTTAAATATATATCTTATTTATGTAAAAGGATTTGAACTCAGGATTTTTTATTCTATTCATCCTTCATTCCATCTTAAGCAACCTATATACATGACCACACTCATGCATAAAAGCTACATGATCCCCAATATACTGAAGCTGCACATATATAACCATATATATGTGTGCTTCACCATTTGCTGTTTATTTAACTTTTGATCCTAAAGTTAACCACAATAAATGGATATTAGAATAAATTATTTAATGAAATTATATATATATAATTCAGATATATATAAATGTTATAATTTTAAAGTAAAATAAATAATAAAAAAATTGCTCCATCAGTAAATAGACAAGTTAGTTAATGCATTTTATATAATACAAAATAGATTAAGCAAATTGATAATAGGGAAATAGTTCTAGGTGAACACCTTTCCTACTAAACTTAACTTTAGATCAATTAAAGAGAATATAAAATCTGATTGTTTGTCTGCAGGAATGAACATCTAAACAATAATGTAAAATCATTGACGGGTCTTAAGAAGTTGTAAACAATGGAAGCATTAATAGATTTCCATTAATTAATTAATTAATGGAAAGATAGCACTGAGAAACATTTAAATATGTCCAGGAATGTAAAAAAGAAGTAAAAAGATAGGTATGGTACTGAATTGTCATGTGGCATTTGGAAAAGATGAATTGCAGGGACTATTAGTACAGTTTGATTCTATTGAACGGTTCACTTTCCTAATGGAAAGAAGAGAAGGGATTCAGCTGCCATCCAACAATGAAATATTTACAATGAGGCTGACTAAATATATCAGTCCACTGGATATACCATCTGTTCTTGAGCAGAATAAAAGCCAACATACATAGTAATTCGAGGAATTCAACCACAGTGTTATGGATGTGGGGTCACTGGCTATTTAATTATGACCTGTCCAAAAAGATTATGCACAGAATGTGGGGAAAGCTATAGTGGATTCCACAAATGTACAATAACATTGAGCAATCGTTCATTTATAAATCAACAAATAGAACTGAAATTACAAGAATCTCATTTAAAAGATAACAAAGTGAAATCAAATAAGCTACATTATAAGGAAAATCAAGAAACCTTACACAGTAGATATGAAGATGGGACAAATGCAGGTCAAGCTAGAGATATGGCCAAAGAGATAAAGAAACAATCAGCACAGGCAGAACTGACTAACTTTGAATCAATAAAATCTGAAGTTTGAAGGCACATTTGAAGAAATTGGTCAATTAAAAGAAGCTAACATGTTCAGTGATATGGAACTAAGTGAGAACAGTTCAACTCAAATGGGTAAAATGTCACAAAATGCAAGTTTCAAAAGGAAAAATCAGAATGGCTCTGGCTCGCAAACTGATGAGCATAGTGTTGTGGACTCAAACATTGAGTTGTGTGGTGAGCAAGAAATGAAAACTGGGGAGATGAAAAGAAGGCAGAAGAAGACACTGGCTCAACAATAGTTAGGGGATGAGTTAGAAACTGAATCAGAAAATCAGATAGTCAATGACCCAGAGGTAATGGAACATGATATTTTAGCTCATCCCATGATCTTCAAATGTATTGTCAAATCTAAAGGGGCATGTATTTTTTGGAAGGGGCATGTATCTTATAAGAGTGAAATAGGTCAGGTAATTTCAGAAGAGGCAGATAATCCAGAGGAAAAAATCGATAACATAGAAGAGCAATGGAGTAATGAAGCTTATAGTGACAGGTCCAGAAGCAGACAAGGTGAAGTAGTGCAGGCTATCTCAAAAAAGTCTGATAATACAGTGAAAGAACTTGATAATATAGAAGAGCAATAGAGTGATGAGGCTCATAGTGACAATTCCGGAAATGAGGAAGTAGATGGCTGTCCAAAGAAAATGCAGCAACAAATCATACTAACTCCGTGTGTACTGATGAAATGGAAGAAATCACAGATGATGAAGAAATAAGCTCACAAGAAGAAAATTTTGAAGAAGATTCGGAACAGGAAAGCGATGGAAATTCAGAAACGGTTTAAAGTATGAATTCCATAGTTGTGGTTTATACAAAGATATGACAACATGGATGGAATTCTAAGGATCTGTGAATTAAAGGACTTGGCAATTCAAAGACTCTTATGAATCAATGGAGAAGACTAGGGCTATTGACTGTGGTATGATCTCAAGATTTCTTTAAACAAATGTATTTATATCATGTAGCGGGTGATCAGTCACCTGCATTTTTTTCCTTAATAAAAAAAAAAGATATAAATACTCAAGTTCTTCTTTGTTCTAGGTTCTTGTTTTAAAATCTTAACTGTGCTGTAATAAATATGTAAATATCTGTATAAGTTATACCTGAGTAGAGAAGTTCACCTCTGCCCTCCTGTGAATTCCTTCTCAGAGGGTGTCCAAAAGTTGAAGTCTAGCAGAAGACTTAAGAACCATGCCTGATAACTGGTTACCTTTTTTTTTCTGCCCAGGAAGATCAAAAACCTGTCGAAATGGAAACATGAAGCATCCAATATCCATGATGTAGTCCTTAACAGCCATCAAGAAAAATTGCCAGTCATCATGAAACCTCCAGCATGAACTCTTAATACGCCACCCATGTAAAGTCTAATTTATATAGCGTTTCTTAGTTACCGGTAACATTTTATCTTTGCCGGGTTTTTTTTTTGTTCTTGTTATTTCTATTTATAATACAGCATTTAAGCCAGCATTATATATATTAACTAATTTTATCTCATATATATATATATTGTAACAAGCACAGACGACGTTACATTGTTTTTTATTATTAATCATGAAAGAAAAATAAAAAGTTCGCATTTAAAAAATTTTCTTTAAGAATTAAAAATTGAAATTAAATATCATCTTAAACTCGTATATATAAATCGCACAGATTAAAAAAAAAAATTATTAAAATAAAACTTTATTAAAAACAGAAAGATATTTAAAAAAAAAAAAAAAAACTTAAAAGATTTAGAGATAAAAATATATCTTTAATCTTGGAAAACACATTAATTAATCAGAAATGGAAATGATTGTTTTAATTAGTTAAATGTAAACCAGCCTTGGGCATTTAAATGTAAAAACATCGGTCAGATAGGAAAACAATAGAAATTTTTAGCAAATAAAAAGAAATCCCTATGGAATCGGACCTCAGCGAAAGGACCATCGCATCGATGACGTAATGTAAATTCAATCCTTCAAATTAATATAAAAGGACAAGTTTGAAAATTATTAATGGATGGATTATTTATGATGTGACAGATATGTGTTAGTGCGGAAGTGAAGGAGAAGGGATTGAAAAGACGCACTCTTCAATCCCTTCAGTTTTGCTAAAGAAAGAAAGAGAAACGAACTATCGTTTTCTACATTGAAGACCAACTAAACTAAAAAACCTCCGAATGAATAAATAAAACAATGGCTAAATGGATACCAATCTTTTTAGGACAGCATGGGAATTCATGTTCAAATGGCAAGGCACATATAAAGATGAACTGTTTAAAAAACCATAAGAACTTTATAATTTATGAACATTAAATTAAAAACTTTCCATATATAAAAAATACAAATAGAATCCTATCTGACCAACGTAAATTAATATTAATAATGTTATTTGATATTTTTTTTTATTTAAAATCATTTCCATTTATTTATTTTTTGTTCTTTAAGTTTTATTATGATTTCTGTTTTCCGTTAAGTTAAATTATATAAATGTTAAACCTAAGTCAGGCGTGAATGGCTGTATAGATTTGTAAAGTTATATTAGGGGAGGGTAATCTTAGGTTATTTGTTTTGTGGTTAAATTGGGTCAATGGATTGGATATATTGGTGTGATTAGTAGATGTAATATTGATTCACTGTGGACAGAATCGCTTCATATGCCGCACACTTCCGTTTGCCTATGGAAGGAATTATAAGTCGGATACCGCAGTTCCTTTCTATGGAGTTTTTTGTTTTATTGCTCTTCTTCGCAGATAGATGTAATATTCCTATCTGACGAGAGGCGATTTCTTCTCTTAACTTTTTGTGCTGCCGTATTTTATTACATTGAATACATCGATATATCAGATGAATTGATGCCAGTTTGACTACGAATTTTAGCCTAAGGTTAAATAGGGATAGAATGTTTATTTTCAAATGCAAATCTATGTAGTCTATTCATACTCGACACTAAATAAAAATGCATTAAATTTAAGTTGTTTATAGACATTTGCATGGATTCATTATTGGTTAATTATGTTTTGGATTTCATATTTGATCAAAATATATAGTATCTAAAATGTATTTATTCAGATGTCTTTTAAGTTATTGGTGACAATGCAAGTATCTTATGGTGAATACTATTGGGTTACTTATAAATTTCCCTCTGCAATTGTCAGTATCAATGATTTTATATTTTGATCGTTTATGTTTATTTTGAAATGTTTTTAACCATTGAAATCTATGTAACCTATCTATACGCAACATATTAAAACAAGCTTTTATAATCCCATCTGTGCGAACTTAATTAAAATGTAAACTTATAATATAATAGAAATTAGAATGTAAATTAAAATTCAAAGTAAAGTTAAAAATAATGTTAGATGTTAAAATGTAAACTGATACTAAAACAATTTTCAATCTTATATATATGTGCATAAATAAATGTTTGTGTGTTAATTACTGGCAGTGGCTTATTTTATTCTTTTTTTATATATACTCTTATATTATATTATTAAATCTCTGCTATTCCACTGAGCTAGTGACATGGGCTAACGACTGGATGCAAAATATAAAAAAAAATATTTTTTTTTGGACTTACGTATCTGCCTACTCTATAAATTTTTCTATCTCCGGATCATTACAATATAAAGTTGATATATGCATTCTAAAGATCAAATGGGTTTTTTTTTACTTTTCTCTTGTTATACATTGATGTATATTAGCGTACCAATAAAATCAAGTCTGAGTTTTTTATTATTTCGTTGATGATGTGGAATATATATATAAGTGAGAGGTTGGATGATAGAGTTTTAAAAATAAGTTAAAACATTTTTTTAAATTTTATCCCCATCTCGCTAAGTAAGGTGGAACTCGTTTGTAAATAAATTATAAAAGTTATTTTGACTCTAAAGAAAACTTACATCCATCTTCCCCCGCACTTTGTTAATAAATGTTTTTTTTTTTTATAAAGAGAAAGATAATACATTGTCATTTATTTATTTATATATAGTAAACCACTAAACATCACATGATCACTATCTCTTATACCAGTAAATAATTGTTATTAAACAAGGCAAAACTCTCCATACAATAGTGCCCTGTGCTAACCAGAATAATCAATGGATTCCAGAAGGCTTGTGCATAAAATCCCCATCTAGTGCCTACTCATCCAATATCCCCAGATTAGTTTCTGGCTTGTGGCCTTTGTCAGTGAGGAGCCTTGGATCTGAGAGCACTGCACCTACATCTTAGAATCTAATGCAACCCTCCAACACCCACCATGAGAATGAAATTGATAACACATTTTCAATATAAGCTCAATAGATTATATAGTAATATGGGTCTGAACTCAGTTCAGCATCCATACATTTTGGTGTCTTTGGCTCTTTAACAACCATAGCCACCACTATTGTTAAACCTAAACATCACATAATCACTATCCCTTATACTAGCACATAATTGTCATTAAACAAGTCAAAACTCTCCATACAGTGTGCCAACCAGAGTAATCAATGGATGCAAGAAGGCTTGTGCATAAAATTCCCATCTAGTGCCTACTCATCCAATACCCCCAGACTAGTTTTTGGCTTGTGACTTTCATCAGTGAGGAGCCTTGGATCTGAGAGCACTGCACCTAGATCTTAGGATCTAATGCAACCCTACAGCAGCCATCTTTTATCTCCACTTAACTACAAAACCATGAGAATGAAATTGAAAACACAATAATATTTTCAAACTAAGCTTAATAGCTTAAATAGTTATATGGGTCTGAACTCAGTTCAGCACCCATACATTTTTATGTCTTTGGCTCTTTAACAACCATAGCTACCACTATCCTATTAGGCAGGATTGGTATTAAACAGTTACAAAACCATGAGGATGAAATTGAAAACCAATATTTTCAATCTAAGCTCAATAGCTTATATAGTTATATGGGTCTGAACCCAGTTCAGAACTCGTGCATTTTGGTGTCTTTGGCTCTTTAATAACCATAGCCACCACTATCCTACCAATCCTCCCTAATAGAATAGTGGTGATTGGTAAGAGAGTGGTGGCTATGGTTGTTAAAGAGCCAAAGACACCAAAATGTATGGGTGCTGAACTGAGTTCAGATCCATATGACTATATAAGCTATTGATCTTAGATTGAAAATATGATAATGTTTTCCATGGTTTTGTAGTTAAGTAGAGATAAAAGGTGTTCTAGGTGCAGTGCTCTCAGATCCAAGGCTCTTCACTGACGAAGGCCACAAGCCAAAAACTAGTCTGGGGATATTGGTTGAGTAGGCACTAGATGGGGACTTTATGCACAAACCTTCCCGCATTTCAGTGATTACTCTGGTTGGCACAAGATGGCACTACTGTATGGAGAGTTTTGCCGTATTTATATGTAGTTAAACCCTAGATTCATTATCTAATTACACTATGAGAAAGACCCTCATATGCATATATATGGACTATTTAATTTATTGATTTTTAGAAAAGTACCTCATCATTGTTATTTTACATATGTATACTTAATTAAATTAAATGCTTAATTGATTACGCTTTATAAAATGCTAGTTATATATGCGTCTGCTAATTTAATATTTGTAATAGAGATATACAGTGCGATTGTTTTCATACATATATATATATTTAAATATTATTTAAATCTATGTAGGATAAATAGTTAAACAATGATAATTATTAAATAATCATGCTAAGAATAAGATGCTGGTGTAGTATTCGTATCTAATTAATTTAATGACTTTAAAGAAAAAAGGGTTTTATTGATTTTATAACAAATTTTTAGCATAGTAACACACGGGAATCGTTTATTTATTGTTAATAAGGATTTAATATTTATAATCGTATGATCGTATTCCCATACTTTAGTACTTAAGGATAGTTCTATTTTATTGGTTTCCCGTATTACTTCATCAGCGATTCCACAAATACTGGAGATACCAGTCGCCCGGAGTAAACTTCTTTTTAAATGGTCAAACAGAATCGATGGACATAAGCTACTGATGACACATCATTCCTGAACCCAGGTCATGCTAAGGCGTTTATGTTCATTTCTCAAATAATTAGAGGCAAAGCAGCTACCCATCAATTAAATTGGCAAAATGATGAAGACGTTATTATATTAGAGACATGCATTCAAATATATATAAGTTTACTAAATACTATGCTTAATCTTACTCTTTTTTTTTTTTTTTAATAATTATGCCTTTGGATATATGCTCTATGTGCGTTGCTATGCAAATAAATCAGTTAGGTGTTATATATATATATTGGCATAAATGTGGCTATGTTTAAGTCAGCCTTCAGCTTGTTTAGCTAATTAAGGAATGTTAACTTTACCATGTTCACACATCATAAATTGACCTCCTCTCTACCTAATCAAATTCATCCCTTCAAATAATGTATAATAAATGTTTTGTTTATGTTTTATTCCAAGATTGTAAGCTATAACAGCATCCAATGTACACATGCAGGTACTCTCTTATATTATTTGTAAATAGTTTCTATAGATTAAATATAGATTTTTCTTATAACATGATAAAATATAATATGTAATAGTAATATGGTGTCATTGTCCATTATTATTTTATCTGTTAAAAACCTAATCATTACCTTAACTGGGATTCCTAAGAGTCTTATCTCTACCTGACCGCTGAACGGCATTAAGAAAATTTAACTCTTGTAAGGTTAAGGGAATGAATTGCTTAGGTATGATTTAGAGATGTGGATAAGATTCAAACCCCTTCAGATATATATTTGGGTCTGGTTAAAGCAGCTGTACTTTCTGACTGTTACAATACATATATATGTATTCATACACATAATGAATTGACAAGTGCACCTAATAAATAATTATGATTTGTTACAAGTTTGGGAGTATATCACAATGTGAAAGAATTGATTGGATATATATATATTTATCAATGTCTACATTTATATTTTATAATTTGTTTTATCTATTCTTGCTTTACAATCAATCATATTTTAAAAAATTAATAAAATCAAATTTAAAAACCAATGAGGTTTTTAATAACATGTTTTAAATATTACATCAATTCTTATTTAACTTGTAATTTAAATACAAGTATAGTATATATAATTTAAGCTAGGTGTAATTAGAGGGGGAATTGAAATTCTGGGTTTCAAATCCTCTCTAATTAATTTGTAATTCTAATTTATTTTTAAAATATAATTGTATATAATCCCATCATTTGTGCTCAGTAACATTTTTTTTAATTATACAGTTTTAAGGTTCTACAAGCATTTACTCATACTGTATTTTTCTTTTTCAATATTATTTTAATGAATATGTGATAGTTGTTAAATTTTTAAAAATTAATAAATAGATTAGAAAGATCTTTACAGCAAAATAGCTATAAAGAAATGATTATATTTAATATTTCCAGTTTTTTTTTTAATTTTGTTTACAGGTAAACTGTCATATTGTGACCATTCATTTTGGGAAGATAGGATCTCATATCTTTGGAAATATTCTTGCATGCTGTTCTTGTTTGAGGAAGATCTCAAATGCCAAAATGATACTGATTAAAAGAAAGATACTGACTTTAAACAAAGTATGAAAATAATTCGAGGGTGTTGGCATTTAAATGTTGTAATATAAATTTTTAAAAAAAAAATTGTAATAAACCGTCTAAATGGAATTTCTAATCAAGTTATTAATTTTTTCAAACTTAATAACTAGCACATATTTGTTAAAATAAAATTGAAAAAAAAAAAAGCATAAATACTTGTAAGGCCCCTGAAACTGTATAATTAAAAAAACTGTCAAAGCTTGATTGACCGCATTATATAAAGTATAATGAAAAATATGGGCATATAAAAGGGTAAATAAAATTATGGCATATAAAAGATAAATAAATATAAATAATGAAAAAATTAGTAATTCTTCAGAAACAAAATGAATAAAAACTGTTAACTATGGATTATTTTGAATATGAATATATAATAAACAAATTATATATTATTCACTTCACAAAATTTTCAGTTTGAACTCAAATTCTTATTTGTATCCTAGTTCCATTGAAATGAAACTAGACTTTGCTTTGTTAATTTGAAGATTAATATTGCTTAGTTTCAAAATCTTATTACATTTGCAATTATTATGTTAAAGATGTTAATTTATGAAGTAGCATTAAATTTTAGATGCTAGAAAAATGGCTAACTTCTTACTTTCCATGGGAATTAAGGAACATTAGTTGAATAGTAGCACCATATTGTCTAATTATTTCAACCTTCTTTTAGTATGAACATTTTTTACTCTTCCATAAAAACTACTAAAACTTACCTTTCAGTAGTTTGATGAGTTCTGTCTTCTCATTTTTTGTTTTTCTGGAAGATTGTTGGAGAGGTCTTTGCCCCATATGTACACTTTTAAAATGTTTTTGTTTATATACAGGAAATCCCTATTCTTCACTATTAATTGACTTAAAAAAAATGCATTAAGATTATATTAATGATAAATGAGAGGGGAGGGGATAAAATTTCCAAAGGATTAATGTTAATTTTTGCCATGGCATATATTTACTTTTATATGTGGATATAAAAGAGTTAATCAATGCATGAATACTATATTGCACTATACTGTCCAAATATTTATCTGCTTATTTAGTCTAACTTTATTTACTAACAAAAACCCATATGGATTAAATAAACACAAAAGTCCAAGTTTTACATTAAAAAAAAAACAAAACAAGTTTTGAATTATTTAATTCTACCCATCCTCTTTGTTAATTTTAAAGAGAAAAGGAAATTAATTTTTTTAAAAATCTTTACTCATCTTTTATTTCCACATTTAAACCACTTTTAAATGTTTTTTTAATTGTATTTCCAAATAATTGATGATTTGAATAATATATATATTTGAGACAAAAAAAAAAGTTACAGATTTTTATTTATATCAAGCCTACACAACTTAATAATAGAAAGAGTGTTACCATCTAAATTTATTAAAAATAGATTTAAGACAATAATTGGAATCAATAGATTAATTAAGAAAAAAGATAATCCCCTTTCCACAGACAATATCTATTATTGTAATCAGGGCCACCACTTGCAGATTGTGTGGGGCACAAAGTCGCTTCATTATTGGGCACTGAGTCACCAAAATAATTAATAAAATTTATATTTGAATAAAATTGTATACATTTTCAAATCATTTGATTGTTAGAAATATGTTCTGAGTAAATATTTTTTATTTAAATATTAGAGGAATACTTCTTTACATAAATTTATTTATGACAATTACCTGGGCTTCGAATTTCTAGGCACAAGCTTGAAATATACTATAGTATACTCTTATCATTATGCTAAACCAAACAGACAATTGGTTTGGGTGTTGCCTTAAAATTCAATGTTCAAGAATTTACTAAGCTGTGTTGTCCATTTGTGTGTTATTACTAACAGTTACTTATATTTGGAAAAGTTTAAATAAAGTTTAAAATTTTCAGAGTATTGTCATATTTTGAAAAATATTTATAAAAATACAACAGTAACAATTAGATTACATAATGATATTAAAAAGATTACCACTGAGAATGGTGCATGACAGATTAGACTCCATATCTCCAAAAAAATTTACAGAAGTTTTACAAAAAATATTTTGTAGGCTAAAATGAGAAGCTAAGGGGGTAAAAGTAAGTGGAGATTACTTAAGTCAACTAGATTTTGCAGATGATGTAGTTGTTTCCGCAATTAATGCTTTAGAGCTTCAGGAAATGTTACAAGAATTACCATTTGAAAGTAAAAAAGTAGGATTAAAGGTAAATGTTAAAAACACTAAAATAATGTTCAATGGATTTTTTCAAAAGAAGAAAATAAAGATTGATAATAATGAGTTAGAAAAAATTAACAAATACCTTAGCAGATTATTACTATGATGATGAAGACATAATGGATGAAATTAATTGTAGAATTAAACTTGGTTGAAGTGTTTTTGATAGAAATAATATTAAAAGGAAATATGCCTATGGGTTTGAAAAAGATTTTTAATAAATGTGTTTTATCAGTTCTTACTTAGGTATCTGAAATTTGGATATTTAACACAAGAGCAATACAGAGACTTCAGATCCCTTAAAGAAGTATGGAGAGATGCATATTAGGAGCTACAATAAGAGATCAAAAACTAAATATTATGATTGAGAAAACAAACAGGTGGTACTGACATCACTGAAAGAATTAAGAGAATAAAGTGGAGTTGGGCTGGACATATTTCTAAAAGAGATGATAGTAGCTGGACAATTGAAATCTTAAACTGGAGTCCAAGAGATGAATAAAAGACCTAGAAAGAGACCACATATGAGATACATAGATAAAATAAAGAAATATGCTGGGAGATATGGAGAAGTGGGTCTAGAGATTGGAGAGGAATTGAACTTGGAGAGATCTTCATCCTACAGGTGATCAATAATAGTTGAAAATGATGATAATGGAAATATCATCACATCTAAAATTCCATCATCACAAACCTTCAGACAAATTTTAAATAATTGTTTAATTTGTTTTTTTTTTTATGAAATCTAAATAAACTGGAAATATGGCAATTTTAAAAAATTGTTTAGTTTTTTTTTTTTAATGTAATCTCAATAAACAGAAGATATGGTGGTGGGGGATTAAATGTTTTATTTTCAGACACTGTTTTTCCTCAATTTATTTAGCAAATGAAAAGATAGCTTTTGAATTTAAATTTTCAACTTGTTATTTACATTATGATTTTGATTTTATAAATTAAAATTGTAAAATGGTTTGCTTTTAGAAGATCACTAGTTATTAACTATAAGTTTTAATAGGTACCATGGACTCTGGTAATCTGCTTTTAATTTTATCTTTACTAATTTTTTAAAAACTGCACAAGATATCATGAAACAATACTGGGATAAGTAATCGATAACTTTAAGATTCTTTTTATTTGAAAAGAAATGATTTCTTGTAAAACTACTACATAATACCAGTTACAAATTAATTTATTATTCAAATATATGCATATTGTTTATACTAAACTTAATGTAATTAGAAGGAACTTGAACTCAGACTTTCAAGCTCCCTACAGCATGCACTCCATCTTATCCAACTGATACACATGACCACATACATATGAAAAAGATAAATGATCTCCAATATACATATTTTGTGCTGAACTAGCTCTCGGATCAGTTGGTCTGATCACCATTTCTCGCACATATATACAATCAATCAGTGCTCAGTTTATATTAAGATAGTTTCAAACTTTAATAGTCAGGCTTTGATCTTCTCCACCCACCAATTCTTCAGTCATCCATATTATTAAAAATCTGCTGATGAAACACTCAATGCCTTGTTGATGCCAATATTACTGTCATACCCATGTTGATTTTAAGTCACTCTGACCCCTCACATATAGGACCTTAATATGTCCATTTAAATATACAGAAGAGGGATGGGCAAGATACAGGCTGAATATGTAATATTCAAATATAAGTATATTGTCTGTTTTAAACTTAATATAATCAGAAGCGAATTAAAGTTTGAAAATTTGTTATCTTATGTGTGAGAAATGGTGATCCAGACTAGCTGATGAGTGCTGGTTCACCACAAAATATGTCTATTGGAGATCACTTATCTTTTTCACATGTATGTGATCATTTGTATTTGTTGTATAGAAAGAAATGCATAGCTATAGTGAGTTTGAAAATATCCAAGTCCCTTCTAATTAAATTAAGCTTAGTATAGACAATATACTTATATTTGAATATTACATATTCATTCTGTATTTTGCTCATCCCTCTTCTGTATATTTAAATGGACACATTAAGATCCTTATATGTGAGAGATCAGAGTGACTTAAAGTCAACATGAATATGATAATAATATTGACCTCAAGAAGGGCTTTGTGGATTCCATCCTAGGATTACCAATGATATGGATGGCTGTAAGAGTTGGAGGGTGGAGAAGATTGAAGCTTGTCCATTAAAGTTTAGAGAGTTTAAAGATTTGCACTGATTGTATATATGTGTGGGAGATGGTGATCTGGATCAACTGATAAGTGCTAGATCAGCATGAAATACTTATATTAGGGGATCATTTATTTTTTTCACATTAGGTGGTCATGTGTATCAGTTGTATAAGATGGATTGCATAAATTAAATTAATTTATTATAAATCACTTATTTATTACTTGACATGAACAAATTTTGGATAGAATTTTTAGTATCGTTGTCTTTTCAATTCTTTATTATTATTTTTTTTCATATGTCATAGCATCAGCTGGGACATGAACCCACAACCATCTGCAACCAACTACTTGCTTGCAAGGCAGCTGCGATGACCTCTCGGCTAACAACGCTTGACTTCAATTCTTTTATTTGACTCGGAAAGAATAAATAAGGTAGTGGGGAGGGGGGAATATGATCAATTATAATTTTTAGTCAAAATAAGAGTCATATATCACATGACCCTATCTCTTAAGCTTGTAAGTTATAAACAATAAGGATTGCCAATTCCTCTACAAGCTTTATGATAAATGCTTAGCCAGAGCCAGCACTTAAAATATCCCTGTCATGAACCCTCCCCAAACCTCTGACCATGGTTTCGTGCTTTGGCACTCCTCAGAGAGGTGTCAGGGTAGATTCAGACACTAGATCTAAAAATACCAACTCAAAGCCAAGCACTTATCTAAAAGTTATCTATTGAGAGGAAAATCTGAAATTTTCAGACATCTACATGTCTTCAAACCCAGTTATCCAACTTAAATAGCTATATGGTTCTGATAGATATTCAGCCATACCATATATTAGTAGTCTTAGCAATATAAAATTGCATAAGATTTATGGCAGAGATTATAAATAGTCAAAATTAGAGTCATATATCACATGACCCTATCTCTTAAGCTTCTAAGTTATAAACAATGAGGATTGCCAATTTTATATTGCTAAGACTACTAATATATGGTATGGCTGAAGATCTATCAGCCCCATATAGCTATTTGACTTATATAGCTGGGTTTGAAGACATGTAGATGTCTGAAAATTTCAGATTTTCCTCTCAATAGATAACTTTTAGATAAGTGTTTAGCTTTGAGTTGGTATTTTTAGATTTAGTGTCTGAACTACCCTGACACCTCTATGAGAAGTGCCAAAGCACAAAACCATGGTCAGGGTTTGGGGAGGGTTCCTGACAGGGATATTTTAAGTGCTGGCTCTGGCTAAGCATTTATCATAAAGCTTGTAGAGGAATTGGCAATCCTCATTGTTTATAACTTACAAGCTTAAGAGATAGGGTCATGTGTATATGACTCTTATTTTGACTATTTATAGTCTCTGCCATAAATCTTATGCAATTTTATATTGCTAAGACTACTAATATATGTTGTTATGGCTGAAGATCTATCAGCCTCATATAGCTATTTGAGTTGGATAGCTGGGTTTGAAGACATGTAGATGTCTAAAAATTTCAGATTATCCTCTCAATAGATAACTTTTAGATAAGTGCTTGGCTTTGAGTTGGTATTTTTTGATCTAGTGTCTGAACCTATCCTGACACCTCTCTGAGGAGTGCCAAAGCACAAAACAATGGTCAGGGGTTTGGGGAGGGTTCCTGACAGGGATATTTTAAGTGCTGGCTCTGGCTAAGCATTTATCATAAAGCTTGTATATATAATTTTTTTTTTGAAAATTTATTTTAAAAAATTAAAAACAAAAAATGTTAATAAAATGAACAACTCAAATTTTAGGTTTAGATTTCTTTATCAAAAAAAAAAAAAAACGTTATAACAATATAAATGAAGACACAATGTTATTTTTACTTTATTCCATAAATAATAAAAAATGATTTACAGTAATGCGCGCAAATATCTTTTATTTTCTTTTGGATTTAAAATGGAATGTAAATACTCCAAGTTCATCGGTAAATCATTCTATCCTTTTTTAAAATGTGTGTGTAGACATGTTTTTTTTTAAGCATTTAAGCAATGTAAACAGTTTATTTTGTGAATTTATTGGCCATGAAGTGTCCATTTTAAAAAGCTGAGATATTTTATCTAATTTTCTACAATATATATAGGGTATATGAGCACAGACTTTCACATGTCCCACCACTCTCCACACTATCTCATAACACTGATATGCAAAAGTATACAGAATAAGTATCCCTTTTGCATATTTGGGGGTTTTTTTTTTGTAACTTTTAGTATTTCCGATATTTTTTTAGTAATATTTCTATCTGATTTCTTTTAAAAATTATCTTCTATAATTTAGTTAGATATTTGAAATTCCATTTGTTGTGATTATGTTATATCTAGAGAACTAACTTTTATCCCTGGGTTGAATTCAAACATTAGAACTAAAAATTTAGAACTAAGAATATTATTTTTCATTAATTTTATCAGAATATTTAAAAATAAAAAATAAAAAATTATTGAACCAAAGTGAGTCATTAAAGATAGATTTTAATCTGCATTTTAAAGAGAAAGATAACAGCATACATATGATTTTTTTTTTGCAATTGTTATAATGTAATTAGAAGGAATTTGAACCCAGACTTTCAAGCTCCCTTAGTCATCTATTCCATCTTAAGCAACCAATAAACCCAAACACTAAAATGTGAAAAAGGTAAATGATCTCCAATATACGTATTTCCTGCTGAACCAGCACTCATCAATTGGTCCAGATCATTATCTCTCACATATATATAATTAATGCTCTGTTTATATTAAGATTCTTCCACTCTCCAATTCTTCAGCTATCTATGTTATTGAAAATCTGATGATGGCATATTCAAAGCTCTTGCTTGACAATTTTTGTTGTCATATCCATGTTGACCATAAGTCATTCTGACCCCTCAAATGTAGGACCTTAAACCCATTTAAATGCACAGAAGAGGGATGAACAGATTACAGGCATTATTATAATGATAAAATTGGTAGTATGATATATATATTTTTGTAAAAAAAAAAAATCAATCAATGTTTTTGATGATAATCTGCTAATGTAATTGGAGTTTAATTAATTATATTATGATTCTCAGACATGATGAATGTTAATTGTGACTAATGAATAAACAATGTGGTTTTGATATTGACTGTTTCAACAAAGCCTGAGGACTATTTATGATACAAACAATCTTTCTTGTCTTCCTCTTTAATGTTTTCAGTCAGATAAATTAATGTAGAGCCTGGTTATCATATGTCTTTCATGTTACTGGTTATCTTTCTGTACTATTTGTGTTAGTAGGAGTATGTGTTTGTGCAAACAATTTTCTATACTTTAATTGTTTTGACTCTAATTATCTTTTTTATCTCTTTTTTTTAGCCCAATCCCTTGAACAATTGAATGAGACAGGTTTGGCAATTTATGAGGCCTTAGCAATCACTAATAAGTCAAGTTGAAACTAAGTTTTGTTTTAGGAATTTCAGTTTTATGATTACATAAGCAACCCAGTTTAGAGATTTTTCTGCCTATTACAGAAATGGAAGGGATCTAGATAAGATGGTCTAAAAATACCTATCTTACAGAGTCTGGCTAGCTTGACATATTTGGTGAATTATTCATTAAGATATTATTATAATAACAGATATAAGAATAAATGAACAAGCAGTGATAATAATAAAAGTAAATATTTTAAATCTTTTTTCTTTTCTAAATATAGAAACATTGTACATGTGAGCTTTATTTGTTGCAAATTCTTCAAGACCTGAGCAGAAGACGGCACTTACATCTAAGAAGCTATCAAAATTTAAGATTGATAAAGTCTATTAATGAAATTTATCTTCCAGAGAAAGAAAATTTAATACAAAAAGTAGATGGCTACAAATTTTTTGGAAGGGCAGATCAATAGGTAATAGAAGACTATATGGTATTTGATTTGCTGTAAGCTGTAAAGTCTAATTTAGTGTTTTCTGATCTGAAATTCTGATATATCAGTGAAAGGCAAATTATATTAAAATGTATTATCTATACTATTTTATTAATGCATAAGTTCTGACATTACATTTAGAAAAAGAAAACTTTTATTTCTTGCTGGATAACATTATTACACCAATTATGATTTTAACATTTTTTATTTTTTCCTGTATGCCATAGCATCGGCCGGGGGGCAAACCCGCAACAACCGTCTACAACCAACTGCGTGCTTGTAAGGCGGCTGGACTGACCTCTCGGCTAACAACACTTTTTTTCTTCTTGGAGACTTTAATACATGTATTAATACAAAAATTTTTGCAAATAATTATATTATTATTATAAACTCAAATTGTGCACTGTCATTGAATTTTTCCACAAAATATAGTATGACTATCACAAACACTTAGTTTAGGCAGAAAAAATATTATAAAGAAATATGTATTCATGCTCATCACAATGACATACATTCAACTATGTTTGAGTTAGAAATCATGAGTCCATATTACACAAGCATTAGCTAGAAATTTCTTACATCAGTGCTCATCCAGATTAAAACAAATCCTGCAATGTTTCAACCATATTTATAAAACACTTTATGTTTGTTTTTTAGAAGTAGCTATTAAATGCTATAGTTGTTAAATTGTAATGTTACTGACATATGGAATTTTCTTAAGTAATGTGTTAAAAATGTCTATTAATTAAAAAGAATTATGACTAATTCTCTGACATGAGCATTTTTTTCTTAGCAGAATTGTAAATTCAATATGAAGTTTTACTATAGAAATTCAAAGCCAGAACTTCAATAATTGAAAAGAAAGCTGGACATAAAAATAATATAATTTTAAATCCATCAATGGTATTATCTTATTAGAAGATAATGATATTTTGAATAGGTGAAGGAGTATTTTGATCATCTTTATAATAATGGTACAAGAATTGAGATGATAATATTTTAAAATGTATTCATTTTATCTACCCATTTACATTTAGACATAGATTTTCAGATTAATAATGCCAAAACAATTCTTTGTAATCTTAAAAATGCAAAAACTGTGGACCCTTATGAAATATTTGAAGTTATAAAATGTGGTGGAAGGTTAGATTAAAAAATATTGAAATTTTTTCAGCATATATGGACTAATTAAATTGTTGCAATATGATCTTAAGGCTGTTTTTACTGTTCCAGTCATAGACAAGGCAACAGTAATTATCAATAGAATATCATTGTCCATTATAGCAAAGATACTTTCAAAGCTATTGTTGAGTAGAGTGCTTCCAGTCATATATGAAAAGTTATCAGAAACTCACTGTAGTTTTAAAGAAATATGAAAAACTATAAATATAGTTTTTACTGCCAAACAGATACAAAAAACAAAATTTGGGAACAAAGAAGTGATTTATATAATGATGTATTCATTCAAGGCTATTGACTATTAATTGTACAAGTCTATGACACTTTTTGAAATTAATTGGAAAGTGTTATTATTATAGATGAAACATCTGAGACAGTTGAAATGGAAAGCTCCAACTTTGAATTTTATGATAGTGGGATTTGAAAATTGTTTTTGATACCTTCAGGGATCAAGATGCGATATATATATATATATATTGTACCGCTTATTTATATACAGTACAAATATATTGGCATTTGATAAAAGCTAAAAAATAAAAGTAAATTTAGATTTTTTTTTGAGTATAATTTATTTTGTTAACAAAAACGTACAATGAAAATTAAATTCTTTCGTATTTTTTTAATGTAATTAGAAATAAAAGTAGAATTGGAGAGAACAAAAGAATTCCAAAAGTAAAAAGATAAGCTAAAAGAAAAATATTTTAGCTAATTAAAGATGGCTGAAAGATTGGCTAAAAAATGAGAACTTTGTAACTGAAAAATGAGTAAAGACTGTACAAGATTATGAACCAAAAATGCCATGATAATAGCATGCACAGAAGTCTGAACACTGGGCCTCTAGTATAAAAAGGTAGAGACCAGTTTGAAGAATGTTTTGTTTCATTTGTTTCTCTAGTTAGTTCTGGATAACAATAATATATCCAGGATCGCTCTATGCTGAAATAATTCGGCATGTCGAAGTGAACCGGAGCTTCTGCGGACATCGTGTCTGAAGATGTACACCAGAAAAACCTTCATGACCGACTAGAAGAATGGACCACAAGATCAAATAATAACCAAAGGCCAAGCTCATTCTACCCAAAAAACTATGCATAGTTAACTACTACTTTCTCGATAAATTTACCGGTAAGATATGACTCTTATTATTCCCGATTGTGACTAAATTGTCGACAAATCTTTTTTAAAAATATACGTATAATAGGACCCCGATATGACTTTAATTTTAGAAATCAAGAGACTCTTATTAATCAAGAACTTTAATTAATTGTTTTAATTACTTTATTTTATTAATTGCTTCATGTTTAAATTAGTGTGTGTTCTCTCCAATTTACTTAATTAGTAATTCACATTTTAACTTAAACAGATTTTTAATCTGCTATAATAAAAATATTTCTAATAGCAATTTTCAATTGTACGTTATTCTATAATATTTATTAGTGTTTATTATTAAATTTATTATTAGTTTAGTAAGATTTAAAAATGTAATTTACCTTTGCCAATATGTTATGAATCAGTTCCAGGAAAAATAATATATTTTGAAAAATAATTTTCGTTACGGTAAAATCTAATACCAATTCTTTAAAAGCATTTTTTCTTTTTAACTTTCGAGACGTGCTGGTGACAGATTTCAGCGGATTCTTACGAAAATCCTGGTGCCCAGAACAAATAAATTAAAAGCTGATTTTGTCAATAGCACAATTCGTAACAAGGACTAGGCTGAGTTGATCAGGAAATATAGTTATGTTTTTAGAAATAGAAATACAACTTTCTTTTTGACATAACTTGATCAACTTGCACACAGTTTATATTGCGTGTTGAGGCCTAGCAAGACAGAAAGTGGTATAATGGCTACCCAACTCGGGCTTCGATTCAACAACCACAATCTGAGATAAGTTGTAATGATAAAGAATGTTACAACGATGACCCAAAAAAACTTACAGCCGGAAAATAAAGTTTTTTTTTTTTAAAAAAAAATTATAAAAAGTAATTAACTAATTAAACCCTGATTATTAAAATATATAAAAAAATATTTTTTTAATATGACTTACAGAGAGAAAAAATATATGTATATTTTGTTGATATGTCTAAAAAAAACACAATCGTGGCTGATGTAGATGTAAGTCACAAGTATTTGACTGGGTAGGCGGTTACTGAAGAGGGGAAAAACATAGCCCCGAGTCCTAGTATGCAGTATATTAACATAAGACCACCTTTATATGCCATCAGTCTATTTCTAGCAGGGATCCCAATAAAGGGGAAGGTGGATCAAGTTGAACCAAGTTGCCGCGAGCCTGTAAGACTCAGAACGATGAGCAATGCTCATTCGTGCTTATAACTTGGACTTATTATTGTTATTATTACACTTAAGTGGAAAGGACACAGACGAATGTGAAATATTTTTCATTCCCGCCATGTTAGACCTAAAAGTGGGCGTTAAAGCTGAACGTCGCTTGTGAATGAATCTACGGAATATATCAGCATGCTACTACAAAAAAAAAACACGAATAAGAATTTGAAAACTTAAAAATAAAATTAGTGTAAACCCCTATTTTATTCTCATCTCCTGGCGCCGGTGGTATGTACCGTTTATTTATATACGGTACAAATATATTGGCATTTGGTAAAACCTAAAAAATAAAAGGAAATTTAGATTTTTTTTTTGAGTATAATTTATTTTGTTAAAAAAAGTGTACAATGAAAATTACATTGTTCTTTCGTATTTTTTTTTATGTAATTAGAAATAAAAGTAGAATTGCAGAGAACAAAAGAATTCCAAAAGTAAAAAGATAAGCTAAAAGAAAAATATTTTAGCTAATTAAAGAATTAAAGATGGCCGAAAGATTCGCTAAAAAAATGAGAACTTTGTAACTGAAAAATGAATAAAGACTGTACAAGATTATGAACCAAAAATGCCATGATAATAGCATGCGCATAAGGCTGAAAACTGGGCCTCTAGTATAAAAAGGCAGAGACCAGTTTGAAGAATGTCTTGTTTTGTTTGTTTCTCTAGTTAATCCCGGATAACAATAATATATCCAGGATCGCTCTACGCTGAAATAATTTGGCATGTCGGAGTGAACCGGAGCTTCTGCGGACATCGTGTCTGAAGATGTACAGCAGAAAAGCCTTCGTGACCGACTAGGAGAATGGACCTCAAGATCAAATAATAACCAAAGGCTGAGCTCATTCTACTACTTTCTCGATAAATTTACCAGTAAGATATGACTCTTATTATTCCCGATTGTGACTTAATTGTCGACAAATCTTTCTTAAAAATATACATATAATAGGACCCCGATATGAACTTTAATTTTAGTGATCAAGAGACTCTTATTAATCAAGAACTTTGTTTTAATTACTTTATTTTATTAATTGCTTCACGTTTAAATTAGTGTGTGTTCTCTCCAATTTACTTAATTAGTAATTCACATTTTAACTTAAACAGATTTTTAATCTGTTATAATAAAAATATTTCTAATAGCAATTTTCATTTGTACGTTATTCTATAATATTTATTAGTGTTTATTATTAAATTTATTACTAGTTTAGTAAGATTTAAAAATGTAATTTACCTTTGCCAATATGTTATGAATCAGTTCCAGGAAAAATAATATATTTTGAAAAATAATTTTCGTTACAGTAAAATCTAATACCGATTCTTTAAAAGCATTTTTTCTTTTTAACTTTCGAGACGTGCTGGCGACAGATTTCAGAGGATTCTTACGGGAATCCTGGTGCCCAGAACAAATAAATTAAAAACTGATTTCATCAATAGCACAATTCGTAACAAGTACTAGGCTGAGTTGATCAGGAAATATAGTTATATTTTTAGAAATAGAAATACAACTTTCTTCTTTTTGACATAACTTGCGTGCAGTTTATATTGCGTGTTGAGGCCTAGCAAGACGGAAAACATTATAATATATATATAGACATTATTTATTTGAATCAATTAAAAACAAAAACTTCAATATTTTTGAATTGATTTACAATATGCTGCTGATTGTGCTTCAGAATATTCGTAGTATCCCATTCAAAATATCAAATTCTTTACCTTCAGCAACTTTCAGTTTGGATTGTTTATCAAATGAAGATTGTGAACGTTTAAATTATCATAGTAATTTTGTAAATATAAAAATTGGACTTAAATCTTAAGAAACTCCATTATGCTTCTGCAAGATTTTAATAAATTAAAGATAAAGTACTTCATTTCAGTGCTATAACTACTTTAACTAAATTAATTATATATGGATCTGTTTTTACTTAGTTTATTCTAAGGAAGAGAGCCTTGAATCCCTTATTTATATATTAAAAAATCATTAGAAAAATTTCATTTAAGAATGTTCTATAAAATTGCCAAAAATATAATAGCAAAATCATAAGACCAGCTAATATAACCATCAGTTTTCTGGGTATGATATTATGGAGTCTAATTCTGTAATCACATTTTTGTTGGATTTAAAATGAAATGAATGAAAGCTACAAACCTATCTTTAAAAAAGTATTTTATGGTGAACTTGAGCATAGATTTTTCTTGAAGAAAGAGACCCTATTTAAGTTATAAAAATTATCTTTAAATATATTCTAAAGATGTGAAATAATGATTATTTTACTAGACAGTATATTTGATCAAACCTCACATGCTCACCATTCTTTATGCTTACCCAAGCTGTTTTCCATATAGGCAAAACTCTTCATACATTAGTGGCACTCAGTGTATGCCAAAGTAGTCAATGGATGCAGGAAGGTTTGTGCATAAAATACCTATCTAGTGCCTACTCATCCAATATCCCCAGAATAGTTTTTAGCTTGTCACTTTCATCAGTGAAGAGTGTTGGATCAGTTCTTAGGAACTAATGCAACCCTTCAGCAGTCACCTTTTACTTTTTAGCCAACTATAAAGCTTTGAGTCCAAAATGAAAACACAATAATGTTTTCAAACTAAACTCATTGGCTTATATAGTCATACAGATCTGAACCCAATTCAGCACCATCCTTCTTGGTGTCTTTGGATCTTTAATAATCACAGCTAACATAATCATATTAGGCAGAATTGGTATTAAACCAAACATTGCATGATTACCAAATTTATGCTTACGCAAGCTGTTTTTCATAGAGGCAAAACTCTTCATACCTTAGGGGCATTCAGTGCAAGCCAAAGCAATCAATGGATGCAGGAAGGTTTGTGCATAAAATTCCTATCTAGTGCCTACTCATACAATATCTCCAGACTAGTTTCTAGCTTGTGGTTTTCATCTTAGGGTCTAATGCAATGCTTTAGCAGCCACCTTTTACTTTTTTAGCTAACTATAAAGCTTTGAATCCAAAATGAAAACACAATAGTGTTTTCAAACTAAGATAATTAGCTTGTGTAGTTGTATAGATCTGAACTCAGTTCAGCATCCATACTTTTTGGTGTCTTTGGTTTTTTGCTAACCACAGTCACCATAATCCTATTGGGTAGGATTGGTAATAAACCATCAAACATCATATGATCACTATTTATTATGCTTACACAAGCTGTTTTTCACAAAGGCAAAACTCTCCATGCAGATCCTAAGATCTAGGTGCAATGCTCTCAGGTCCAAGGCTGCTCACTGATAAAAACCACAAGCTAAAATCTAGTCTGGGGATATTGGATGAGTAGGCATTAGATGGAGATTTTAAACACAAACCTTCCTGCATCCATTGATTACTCTGGCTTGCACGGAGTGGCTTTACTGTATAGAGTTTTGCCTCTGTGAAGTATATCTGGTGAAGACTATAATAAAGAGTTACAATAAAACAAGATGTTAAAGCTTTTCAAGGAGGAAAAGTTTTCTGCACAAGAAGTGATAAGTCAGCATTGCAAAATATCAAATAGAATAATAATCCAATATATTCTATATGTGAACATAATTGTGATTTAAAATTGGTTCATATAGTCATCACAAAACTCATTTTATTTTTGTTACGATAAGGGTGGTGGAGATAGAATGACCATATTCATTTGCAAGTGGCTGTTATTGTTTGTGAGCAAAGTTTAAAAATATTAAAATTAGCTTTTAATATAGTATTGACATTTTTGCTTAAATATAGCTTTAGACACATATAGTTATAAGACTTAGTTTTTTGTACATAATTTTGAATTGTGCATATAATTCTAAAAATAATAAAAGACTCGAAGTAAAGTTTTTTTTTTATAATTTTGTTTTCAAATTACCGATTTTATAATATATTATTACAATACAATAATTATATCAATTTATAACCTTCAGTTGTAGTGATGTCAAATGCACAGAATTATCTTCCGTTATCATTCATGGTTTGGGGATATATATGTAATGTTTCATGGCTGAAAACTTAACTAATCTGCATGGATGATAACTTTCTGATTTTCCTGTAAGAAAAGCTTTTTAAAAATGTTATCTCTTATTTGTATAACGTGATTCTGATATCATATATGAAATCAAGGAGTTTCAATTTGCCTATATAAGCAAATTCTTTTCAATCTTCATTTCATTGTGGGGAGAGGGAGATGATTTTATATTTTAAAATTTTGATTTTTTGTTATTGCTAATATTTAATTATTTATAAGATACATTAACTATTTTTCACTTAATTACTATATCTTTATTAATACTCAACCCATTTTGAAAATATAGAATTACAGCACTTACTTTAGTCTTAAGATATTTTAACATACTGATAGAAAACAGATATAATTAGACACAAATGGAGATTACAGAAAAATTTATATATTTACCAGAATATTAGCTCAGCATTATAACTGTCACTATATTAAAAAATATCCGCCACTAAAATCAAAATGGAAAGTTAGACTCTATTATTAAAAATTTGGCTAGGGTTTTTAAAAAAAAAAAAAACAGTAGGTAGAACTGCCTTAGAATAAAAGACTTCAAAATCTCACAAAGAATCAATGAAAAAGTATTTAGGAGGCTGAAATTGTCCAGATAGTGAAGGCTTAAGAATTTTTCTATTCTCGGATTTCTTCTGTAGCTAACAATAGATAGTTACTCATTCACCAACCAATATTGGACTGTTTTGCTAATCTGACTGCCTGAAAGAAAAATCCTAATCCTGATTAAAATTTGAAAAATATTTGCAAGTTTACCTGGCCTGTATATGAACCCAGATCATGGGTGTAGTAGGGAATAATATGCTATCATTTCTCCATAAGGTTTTTTTAAAAAAAAAATATAGTAAAAATAACCATTCCAATACATAAGAGAAAAAATATAATGTTTACTTCAACATATTATCAAAATACATTATTATAAGCTTTTGAAAATGTCTTTTCCTCCCATTTTATGACATCATTAAAATGAAGATCTGAAATTAAATATAACTTAGACTATATTTTAAAAGAAGTATATTTTAAATAGCATTAATTTTAGAAATGGTGCTAAAATTATGAGCCACATGCAGTTTATGATATATGGCTTGATCACCATTACTATTTATGTTTAATTGACATGTAGGTGCATAATTCTTTTCCATGTACCATCTAATGTGATAATTGTCAAGGTTATGTAGTTTAACTTAGTTTTTAGCATGACTTTCTATAATATATTGGAGAAAAAAAATATTGTTGCATAAAATCCATGTTATTACAACTTCTATTTTTAGCACACATTTTTTATATATTGTAACAGGATGGAATCAGATGAAGGTGGGGTTATGGAAAATCATCATCAACCCCAGTTCAAAATAAATATAAAATTAATGAAATTTAATATAATATTTAATATATAAGTAATATTATATATTAAGTAATGAGCATGAAAGATATTTGTGAGATCACTCTGAGAGATCATCACAACTAATTATCTTAAGTATAGGCATAATTAGCTATAAGTTCACCAGCATTATAAATAAGTATAACTCATTCATCATCATGAATGATCAACAATCAAAATAAATAAGCCAATCTGGTGACTGGATTTGAAATGGGTCTACTATAGACCAGGTTAACTACTTAGCACTTGCTAAGTTGGGGCAATTATTTAAACATAATTTGGATGCACCAACTTAAGTGCTAATTCATCAGAATATATAACCATAAAATAATAATGCTGAGATATTAAAACAAGCTAATCATCATCAATGCTCTGGCCAATTAGCATTATTAATATTCGCATTACTGATATACTGCCAACTATAAACTCAATGTCTAATAGAGACTAAACTAAAATAAAATGTAGTACGTGGTCTTTAAAGAATTTTCTCTTTGCACCAATCCAGAATGATCATTACCATCAACTGAATGCTCATAAACACTAATACAGACCCCTTTCATATAGTAGACTTATGCATGAACTTAGCTCAGAGAACATAAGCTCTATAACAATTATTGTGACCAAGAGATGATGCATAATATCCTAAAAATATTGAATTAAGTCATTGGAATAATTTTAACAATGAAATATAAGTTTATTAATAACAATAAAAAATGGCATTAAGGTCTGCAGAATATGGCTATACACATATGAATTAAGCCTTCTGATTTTGATATCCACACCCAGACATGCAGTTTAATTTATGGATATATTTGGATCATCATATAAAAATAAAATAAATGATTAAAATTTACAAATCCATGTCTATCTGACATGCATTGGTATTGTACCAGTCAAGTTTTGTACATTCGCATAACCGAATCTAGAATCCAGACAAAGAGACCAAAGCTGACCAGACCAGGATTGTGATATCCAGAATCTGACCACACTTCAACTCATTTGCTAGTACTCCATGACCCAAGACCTTATGAAAGACCACACTTGAAGTTACACATAGTATACAGTTTTATTTGCAGCTGGCATAGGTTAGGGTGAAGCAATAAGACTCAATGCTACAAAACGCTATTATTTAAAATCTAATATTATTTCTAATGAAGACTTATTAATACATAGATTTATAAATAAATATGATTAATAATTAGAATTGGATTGCATAAATGAAGCTGAGAATGAAATAGATTAATTTAACTCGAGGTTTTAATTAACATAGATATAGAATTTCCAGTATATAAAATGCACGCAGGCTTTGGATAAATGAGAGATAACAAACTCTCTTCTCATAGATTAATTTATAGATGTGTTTATACAAGCAATAATTAGCATTTATAACAGATGAGTTTAACAGATTCTCATTTTATAAAATTAATTACAAACAATACATGAATAATCACTATGTTAGGTCTATCAATAATTATGCCAACTCCTATTAGTTTGTGGCCATTATATAGATAAGTAATCATACTAAGTCTTAATTAAACTAATAATTCATTTATTATTGCAAATATTATATTATACTAAAGACGAACATATAAACCAACTCAAGCAACATTAGATTGAACCTGGCTTTCAAGAGAATTTTCAGGTCAATGCTGAAAGTGATATATTAAGGAGGTAGATTTGGCTGCATAACATTTTTACAAATGCACTATGGCACAGGTAAATGACAATAAGAAAAGTCACTCTACGGATGGATGAGTAACTCAAAGGTTCTTGTGACAAATACCGATACCCTGGGACCGATTATTATGCTGCTAATGAAAGAAACATTTTTGTTCAGAAGTGGCGGGGGACTTATGTGCTAACCTGGCCTTGGCTCAGGCTTTGCTACTGCTTTATCCTGTAAGAGAAGATGTGCTGGCTTCACCATGGCTCCAACTTAATATACGTAACTATACATAGCAGCAAAATGAAAATATTTAATAAAATAATGAATCTCATCCGCCAAGCAAAGAATATTATATTTCTAACATTATAAAATACAAGAACAATAGCTTATTAGCTCTATCAATCAAACCAACTCTTGTGTAGCATGATAATAAATATATACGCTACTGACAGAGATATTAAAAACATCTTTACTTTAACATGCTCAATCTATTTAGCTACTTTATAAATAATTAATGTTTAAGGAGGGAAAGTATATTTCTATGGACTTATTAATAATTTAAATGATAAATATACTTATGACTATCCTCAAGGCTAGTTTAATTCTTAATAAAATTATATAAATTTAAGTTGTCAACTTGTTGATTGAAACGAGCCACATTTCACATTTTAAATCAAAATTAATAAGAATAATAATGAGCACAAGATGAATAGTTATTATTTATAAAAATTAGGATTTTAAAACAGCATGCAGAAAATTTGACACTATAAAATAATTACTTGAAGATGTTTAGTAATATCTTCTTGAAAATAAATTAAGCATTGGCATATAAAACACAAACATCTAACTAAAGTACACAAAAGAAATATATAAACATAACCATAGTGATATAACTTTAAATTATAAAATATTAATATACTTTTAAGTAAAGGAAATTATAAATAGGCAGGTCATTTTAACTTTTAGGAACATTAATTTTGAGAACACTTTATACATTAGTTTTAAATATTCAATGGGTTTAAATTATAGTTACACTTGGGTTTACAATTATTTAAGTTATATTTAATTATTTTAAGAAGAGTTAGCTACCTTGGATTTAGGTTATCATTATATAAAGATTACACATAATTTACACAGAGCTCTGTGGTTTGAAAATAAAACTGTACCAGTATTATTTATCTGGACTGCAAGTGATTGGCTGTAGGTTTGGTGAGCTTGACTGGGCATCTGGTGGCATCATCTTCTTCCCCATTCTGTTAGGCTTTTGAGTCTTCTAGCGGCATGATGGTTGTTATAGCATTGCGATGAGAGAAACCTCCATTCTCCCCGCAGAGTAACAGCAAAGAAATGCCCATATTAGCCAGACATGTTAAAAATTAAACTGACATGGAGTCTAACTGCAACTGCTTTCATAAAATGGCTATTCACTCCCTGGGTTTAAAATACAGGGTATTTATATGTTTTTGCAATATATGCACTTACACTAGAAATCTATATCCTTTCAGAACCCATTACCTGAAGAATTTGCATTACTAGGACAAAATTACATAAATTTTAAATTAATTTATTGCTGGATTTCTGAGGTGCTATATATTTTTTTAGTCTATTAAAAATAGTGCTGGTCCAATGCGATTTCTGTATGAGTTTCTATTTTAAACATTTTTAATTTTCCATTAGTTAGATTTTAACAGAATTATTTTTTTTAATTTACCTACCACAGGTGCGGCAGTTAAAGGGTATTCTTGTTTACAACAAATCTGGTTTTAATTACTTGACCAGAACTTTTTCTTTAATTACAAATAAGAAACTTTTTTAATTACATAAAAAAAAAACCTTTTAACATATTTTTAACTAAAACCTTTTAACATATTTTTAAAAAAAACCTTTAAATCATGCCGCTCCTATACACATTATATACAGAGCAGATTATATATTCACATACACATTTATAACAACAAAATTATTAATAAATTGACTTTAAACATTAACTTATATAATAAATACTTTCTTAAAATATTTCACGGTCGAAATATACTATAATTTATTACTCCTATCTAATTATAGCATTGGTTCACATGTACACATATAACGCTATTTAGACAGACATGATAGTGAGTTTACAAGTTAATTTTTAAAAGTATTAATATTAATAAATAAGGTTCGAACTTAACACAGCCGAGTGTATCATTAGGTTGATGGTGAAACAATAAGGGCTTGGAAGGTTATCATTTCAGTATATGCACACACAACATGCAGTATAATCGCTGAATATATTTCAGTGATAAAATAAAATAAATGATTAATATTTACATATGTCTCTATATGATGCACATTGATAGATGCACAGACATGTGGCAAAATTATTTATTAACTTATAAATGAAATTCATTTTTTTCTTATAATACATAATTAATGATAGATTTAACATATATGTGTGTGTTCATAATGTATATGTATAGTGATATTTATACCATGATATTTTATCAAAATAATAAAATTATTAAAAATATATTTTCGCAATTAATTCTTCGTTGAAAGTATATAAAAATCCATTCATTATTTTAATAGTAAGTTTTCTTTTTTTTTCTCTTTTCCTTTTTTTAAAAAATAAAATCAGTCTTTGACAGGTTATTGTTGATAAATTATTAAATGCCTTTAAAACAAATACTCCACCAAGTTTTTTTTCCTAGTCTAAAAATATTTTAGAGTTTACTTTTTCTTTTTTCAAAACAAAATTATTTATGAACTAATCATGTTTTTTCAATTCAAGCAAAAATTGACTTGTACTTTTAAATTGTCATTTTTAAGGAATTACTTAAAACAATTTCTTTAAAGAAAAAAATATATAAAATCATGTATAAATTAATTATTCCTTTCAAATATTTGACTAAAGTAAAAAAATTACTTGAATTGTTTTTAAAATATAGATTTTAAATGTCATTTTAAAGAAATTATTTAAAATAATTCACCAGTTCCACTTTATATAACTATGATGGGGTATTTTTATCTGTGGTTCTTTGAAGCAGCATACATATAATTATTTCTGCAAACTGAGTGATTCTCTTGTTGAGCTGATCTTGGTGAAATTGGCTTAGTCATCATTAGGAAAGATATAATTCAGGTAACTACGGTCATTCAACTAGTTCCACTTAGAGCCTTCTAATACTGTCAGCTATGGAGAACAGAGAAGTTAGGTCTTCCTTCTAGGTAAATTCAAACTCCAGCATAGTGACTAAAAGCAGCCACTTTAATTACATCTTCATGGTAGTTTTGTATAATTCTGGAAACCAATTATTTCTAATCTTTTTATTAACTATTTTTATAGCTAGGGTAGGGTAAAAAAATTCATTAACTCAATAATGTTTTTCCTATCTTTATCAATTTTTTAAATCTATTTTAATCTTTTTAAAAACAACTTTGAAATTTTATCAATGTATAATCTATAAGCTTAACTTTAAAAAAAAATTATAAAATAGATAGCAGACATTTCATCAGAAATGTGATCTACAAGTTTTACTTTAAAAAAGGATTTCTAAACTTGATAGTGGATTTTTACAATTATCAGGATATCTATTTTAACATAAAACATGCTTGTTTTAATTTCAAATCAGAATTCAATAAAAATATTACTTAGACCTTTTTTTCTTTAAATGTCTACTTTATATTCTATTTTAAATTTAAAATTATTTAATTCTTAGTGTACTTGTAGAAAATATTTACAAAAAAAATTTGCTATGTTTATTTCTACTTTTCCCTTCAGCTTTATATATATTTGTGCATACACACTATTGTTATTGTATCCATTAAAACCCATATGGTTACATTATATATATTAAAAATGAAAATACTTAATTGTAAATTATTAGAGAAAAAATATAGTTAGTAATAAATTTGGCTGAACGTTTTCGAGGAACCGTGCCTCATACTCATAGCCTTCATGAAAATGTACACCAATCTACCCAGAATAACGGTCCCCTACATCCCTAAAATATCCAATAAACTAACGAAAACCTTAAGCAACAAATTCAGCATAAAATTCAGAACTCCACCCAACACTAATAGGTTGATCAATAACTCCAAAGATTACATTGATCCAGCGCTCACCCCACATGTGGTGTACTCCATTTCCTGCCCCCAGGCCGGATGCCACACCACATATTATGGGGAAACGAAAGCCACAATTAACACCAGGTTGGCTCAACATCGGTACACCTTCAATAGAGCCCAAACGAATAGCAGTACATCTTCTGCATTTTTTGAACATACTAAACAATCAGGGCACAATTTCATACCCGCTAACCCCATTATTTTATGCTCAGAACCAAACGACTACAGGAGAAAGATAAAAGAGGCATTCTACATTAACAGAGACATCCATGCAATCAACAGAAGAGACACGTGCTTCGACATTTCGAAAAAATGGGCTACTTAACAGTAACTCATTTGAATATTCTCATTTACATATATCAAGTACATTTTCACGAAGGCTATGAGTATGAGGCACGGTTCCTCGAAAACGTTCAGCCAAATTTATTACTAACTATATTTTTTCTCTAATAATTTACAATTAAGTATTTTCATTTTTACAAATAAGGAGAAATTAAAACCACATTTATTATATATATTAAAGTAAATTTTTTTTATATGTTATACCTACACTTGGAAAACTGACCATCATTCTGAAGCTGCAATAAAAATATGAGAAATAGGCTGCTTATGAACTAAAGATTGGTGGCTTATGCTATAATTACCAAAGCATGTTATGTTAAACATAATTACAAATATGAGTGTATTTGCCAGAGATTTTTTTTCAATTCAAAATATTGCAATAATAATGCAGCTTTATAATATTTAGAGTAAGATTTAATATGCTTGACGTATATAGTGAAATTAAATTCTTAAAAAATTGCAATAATATTTCTTAAGACTAAGTGCTTTCAGAGCTTTCATCTCCATATTCATAGCCTTCAACATGATAATTTATGCAAATCTAGGCAAGCTCATTTATATTGACCATCTCTTTGAAATAGAAAAGCATGTATCCTTTCTGTTTATTGCCTTCATATCTCTTGCTATATACCATGCCTCCTTAATCTTCCTTTTGATGTCACTCCTCTCAGTGGAAATTATTGTAGCACTTGCAGGTTCAAATTCATGATTAGCCATTTTTTGGTGGTCCACAAACACTGAGCTACCTTCATTTCTGCTTAATACTCTTTTGTATAAGTATTTGTGTTGAGCCACTCTATTGTTTATAGTGGCCTGAGTCTCACTGTAGTATACTGCTCCACAGTTTACTTGAGGGCATGTCATCTTGTATACCACATGTGGTGTTGTTTATAGGTCAATTTTGTCCTTAGGAATTATTAATCATTCTATTGGTGTTGGGAGGGGTTCGAAAACCTACTGTGAATTCATTCTGTAATTTTTTGACTAGTTCTTTTGCAATATTAGGTATGTATGGCAGACATATATGTTGTTTTTTGTCCTTGCTTGGTTATATTTTCATAAAATGTTTTGATTCTTTTATTGATGGTTGTTAAATCATTACCAACCTTTATTGAATCATTAACATACTGGTTGATGTTTATTCTTCTTTCCTCTTCATATTTACATAAATGGTAATTCCTGAACAAAAAGGCAGACAGCCCTACCAATTTGTGGAGTCTTGGAGTTTTAGATTTAGTATGAATGTATCCTCTAATCTGTAATGGTTTGACTTGCATACTGTAATTAAAGCATCTGTGCATTCTCTGTATTTTTAAGTCCAAGTAATTAATTGTGTTTAATTCATTTTCATCTGTGCAGTTAAATATTAAGTTGGTATGTGCTTGCAATTCATCTTGAATGGCTGTTATGATTAGTTTAGGTGCTGCAATGAAAATGTCATCTACATACCTGCAATAAATTATTCCAGATGTCTGTTCTTGGAATTTTGATATAAACTGTTTTTCAAAATAACCAATTACAAACAACACCACATGTGGCATACAAGATGAAATGCCCTCAAGCAAACTGTGGAGCAGTATACTACGGTGAGTCTTGGGCCACTATAAACAATAGAGTGGCTCAACACAAATACTTATACAAAATAGTATTAAGCAGAAATGAAGGTAGCTCAGTGTTTGTGGACCACCAAAAAATGGCTAATCATGAATTTGAACCTGCAAATGCTACAATAATTTCCACTGAGAGGAGTGATATCAAAAGGAAGATTAAGGAGGCATGATATATAGCAAGAGATATGAAGGCAATAAACAGGAAGAATACATGCTTTTCTATTTCAAAGAGATGGACAATATAAATGAGCTTGCATAGATTTGCATAAATTATCATGTTTGAAGGCTATGAATATGGAGATGAAAGCTCTGAAAGCGCTTAGCCTTAAGAAATATTATTGCAATTTTTTAAGAATTTAATTTCACTATATACGTCAAGCATATTAAATCTTACATAGTTGTTAATGGTGAAGAAAAATATGAAATTACAATATTTAGAGTACCAAAATTAGCCCAAGAAATATTAGATTTGAGATAGAAAACTTTGATCTATGTATAAATTACTTGAAACTTCCAGAAAATTAACTTTGTCTCTACTAGTATGTAATCAGTTGAGCTATTCATTTAGGAATGATCATGCAAAATATGAATTGTCCTCTAGTATATAGAATGAGTTATATTCTCAAAAATAAGCAGATTTTTTGGAATGAGAATGGTTATTAACATATAAAATTTATATATTGAGTAAAGGTTGACATAGGTTACAAATATAAAAAACATGTTTTGCAGTTTCAACTGTGGAATATTTTAATTAGATATTCCAACATTTAGACTTGATCACGCAAGCCCTCAACTGGGAAATGAATACTATAATTTAAAAATTGAATCATTTATTATTGTAAAATTTAAATAAAAGGGATTTGAACTCAGATTTTCAAGCTTCCTACATCTATCCACTTCATCTTACATAACATGACCACATACATGTAAAAAAGATAAATGATCTCCAGTGCACATATTTTATGCTGAACCAACACTCATCAGTTGGCCCAGATCTCATCTTCCACACATACACATAATCAGTGCTCAGTTTATATTAAGATAGCAAATCTTCAAACTTTAATAGTCAGGTTTTGATTTTCTTCACCCTTCAACTCTTCGCCATCCATATCATTGAAAATCTGACGATGAAACCCTCAAAGCCCTTGTTGATAGCAATATTATTGACACACCCATGTTGACTTTAAGTCATTCTGACCCCTAACATATAACACCTTAACATGTCCATTTAAATACACAGAAGAGGGATGGAAAGAATACAGGCTGTCTGTACTGAACTTAATGTAATTAGTAGAAGTCTGAGTTCAAATGTCTTCTAATTACATTAAGTTTAGTATAGACAATATACTTGTATTTAAATACTACATATTCATCCTGTATTCTGCTAATCCCTCTTCTGTGTATTTAAATTGACATATTAAGGTTCTATACATGAAGGATTGGAGTGACTTAGAATCAACATGGGTATGACATTAATATTTGCACTAACAAGTTTTGAGTGTTCTATCATCAGATTTTCAATAATATGGAGTTGGAAGATGGAAGTCTGTCTATTAATGTTTGAAGATTAGCTACCTTATTATAAACTGAGCACTGGTTATATATATGTGGGGAGGTGATAATCTGAACCAACTGATGAGGGCTAGTTTAGCATGAAATACATATATTGAAGATTATTTATCTTTTTTACATGTATGTAGTCACGTATATCAATTGTATAAGATGAAGTGGATCGCTATAGGGGGACTTGAAAGTCTGAATTCAAATCCCTTCTAATTACATTAAGTTCATTATAGACAATATACTTGTATTTAAATATTACTCTAAAATTTGCAGTGTAATCAAAATTACTTCACAGTAACAGATGTATGATATTGCTAAGAAATGAACGTAAATTCAACAGTAATTTATCAATTTTGTCTAATTTTTTGTTGAGTTTCTTTAATGAAAGAAATTCAATGATTTTGTTCGTTCTCTTTAAAATATGGCTAATCCTGTAATTTTCCTTATTGTAAACAACTAATTGTGAATAAAGTTTGTTTGAAATGAAAACTTTATTTTACATCAAATGTATACAACGTTTTTGTTTCTACACGCTAATAGGAAAGACAAATTACCTAGTAACTCACGTTCTCTCAAAAATTCGAAGTTTCTTGAATATTTCCCCCAATAGCGGTTTATTATGTTCATATGAATGCTTTCATGGGTTACAGATATAAAAGTCATATTTTGCGGGTTCACCCGAGTAAGATTATTGATTTGATCATATAAGCTCTCAACTATTCATTTCCCAGTTGAGGGCTAAGTCGAAACGGAATATCTAATTAAAATCTTACACCGAAAAACTCGCAAAATATAACTTTTGTATATGTATGTGTGTGTATTTGTATGTCACTATAATTGTTTTTAAAAAACAAAATAGAAACATATATATAACTGCATGCACACACACAAGTATATTTGATAAATAGTGCACTAATAATAATATGCATTATTATAGATGTTTATTATTATCACCTTTTTAATGCAGGGCACTACAATCATGAATCAGGATTATGGCTCCCCAAAGATAATGAATGTGTTTGACTTGACAGGACTAAAATAATAAACATTTGCATTAAGGCATTATTTTTTTTATTAGCACACATTATTGCGACTGATTTATATATCAAATAAAACAAAAGTCTCATTGATTATATATTTATCGTTAATAAACATATATAAATTAGTATAATTGTTTTAACTTCAGAAGAAAAAAGATGTAATATTAATATCATCTATGTTCTTTATTACTTTGCAATGCTTTTTTTACAACCTAAACAGTTTGAATCTTTTTCCGAACTTCTACTTAAATTTGCTTTTTTTTTTTTTTTACAACCTAGACAGTTTCAATTGCCCAGTAATTGTCTAAGTTGTTTTAAAAAAAGCAAATATAAGTAGAAGTTCTGAAGAAGATTATTGGGACAATCGAAACAGTCTTGATTGTAAAAAAAAAAAAAGCATTATAAATGTAATAAAGAACATAGATGATATTAATACTATATGGATTTGGTAATGCAATATGAAAGATAAAGAAAAAAAGGGAGAGAAAGAAAAATAAAAAGTTAAAGTTGGATTTATCATAAGAAGCAATCTGCTTTTGACATTTTGCAAGGCCTTCGTTTGTAGATTTCCATCGTATTCTATCCTTGACCACATATTTTCAAATGAAAGCGAGCTATATTACACTTCTTCAATGCCTTTCAAATAAATTTTTATAGTTTAAAATGAGTCTATTTATTCTATGAAACTATGCTCAAGGGTTACCATAAAATACTTTTTTTAGAAAAATGTGCTTTTACAATAATGAATGTAATTTCATTGCATTTCTTTAAGCTGAAGAACACACTGATTGTTTATATGAATTTGCTATCATATTTAATGAATATTATAAAACATACTAAATGAAATTTTCCATTATTTTTGTTTTACCTTGATACAGCAACATTGTTTGCCACAATAAATTTGTCAGAATAATAACTCATATATAATTGATCTAGTAGAAGTAATTCTTAATAATGAACTAACTTATCTTTTAATTTGTTAAATGCATAAGCCATTGCTGAAGTTATTGTTGCATTTCAACATTCAAATATATTTTTTACTTAACAATCTACTTGTCATATCTAATCTTGCCTTTAGGTGTGGACTATTTCAAATTCCTTACTTAGTTGGCTAGCACCCAGTCACTATCCAATGAGGATAAATCCTTCGTTGGGGTTTGCACACATAATCTGAGTGTTTCCAGTTGGTTAGGTGATCTGCCCTTAAACAGTCAGCTTTTTTGGAGGCAACAGCAATTACTTCTATCAACCTGAATGATTGAACATGCTCTCCAATAAACCCTCTGCCATTAGCAAGATATTTTATCTAGTCATTATCGCAATGTCCAGGCAGTGAGGCAAGTCCACCTAAGGACTGGAAACTGCTATATCGACAGCTGACTTGAGGTAAGCTGTCCTGCACAGTCGGAAGAGTCATACTTGAACTCATGAGGCAGGCTATTTATATAACTGGAAATGATTTCCACTACTTGGTACAACTACCCCAGCATTAAATTGTATAGACCATATTTATATGTTTTATTAACTAACACGTGTATATTTTTGTCACTAATAAATTATACATATTAATTGTTTAGTAGTGTCATCATTTGTCCATTAGTTTGGAACCAAACCTGTGAAATTAACCAAACATAACACTACTATAATATTTAAACTATAACATACTTTCAAAATGATAATTATTTAAACCCAAAGTTGCTGATGTAACACCTGTTTTAAAATATTAATTTGTATCATGATGTACAGACATTTTGTTTTTTTAGGAAATTTAAAACAATAAGAAAAAAATATTTTATTTTACTTTCAAGTTATAATTTAAAAATACATGTAATTGGTTTTATATAGTTAAAAAATAAAAATATTTTTATAATTCTATAACCTTTATTTATTTCTTTTTTTATTTTATAATTTCATACAGAGAGTAGTTTGCTATGAATGAAAAATTAAAAATATTACAAATTAACTACAGCTTAGCACTGTTTTCGACCAGGCAGGTCATATTCATAGCACTAAATAAAGTCAGATTAAGCTGTAGTTAATTTGTACTATGTTTAATTCTTCATTCATGGCGAATGAAGCTCTGTATTGAATTAAAAATATTTTTGTTTTTTATATTTAAAAATTATCCCACTACTTTACACTTGCAAAGCCTGCTTGTAGCAATGAAATCATTTGTTGTATTTTAGAGTTTATTTCTTTGGTTAGTCTGGTTTAGTGGTGAATTTGAGATACATTTTTAATTATTTTATTGACTAGTTTAGCTTTAGGCTGTTAATGTTTACATTTTTTTATATTTGAAGTATTTATGATTATAATTTTTAATTATGCTTCAATTCATCCCTCAGAACCAATCCTTTCCAAGTTATGGATTCAATTCTCTTATTTATAATTGTCTGTAAATCATAAAATGTTCATTTAAAAGGCTTGCTATAGTATTTTTCTGAAGGTTTGTGATGATGGTGTTCTAGCTGTATTTTTATATTGGACTATTTCCATCATCTAATATGTGTGTTAAATGTCTTTAGAAGAGTTTAATTTTTAGTTAAATATTCCAAATGCATTCAACTGTTAGTAATATCACAGCAAACAGGTTAGTATATGCACCAACTGTTAGTAATATCACAGCAAACAAATGTTAATAATATCACAGCAAACAGGTTAGCATATGCACTAACTGTTAGTAATATCACAGCAAACAGGTTAGTATATGCACAATGTTTCGAGAGGTATTTTTCTCCCCTCTTCTTCAGGTGTTGCTGGCCTGACCAGTGACAGTACTAGCATGGGATTCGAACCTGGGTCCTTAGATTCTTGATTATTGAAATTTAAGGTAACGCTCTAATCAACTGAGCCATCCTGCCAAAGGCAACAGTATGTAGTAATTTCATATACTTATCTATGAGGTTCCTCCTGATTTCTCCACTTTTTCCTCAGAGCAAAGTTGATTAATGATTTCCATACATTATGTATAGTCACACTAGGTTGGCTTATGGGATTTTTTGCCATTGTCATGTGAGCAGCTTCTTTAAATTTTCTTCTTTGTACCTTTTCTTCTTTATCCAATATTTTTGTATTTTCCCAATTGAACGTATGTTCATTGGTCCATACATGGTCTGCTACCTTAGACACATCTGTTTTCTCTCTTCTAATCATCAGTTTATGTTCTTGCAAGCGCTTTTGAATGGGACAGCTGGTCTCACCAATATATGTTCTTCCACATTCACATGGTATTTCATAGATGGTTTTTTCTTTGCAGCATTTCAAGTTTAGGCTTTGTAGATGTTAGAATTCCTCGTAGTGTGGTATGGCTCTGAAAAGCTGTTCTGATGTTATACTGATTGCAGATTTTCCTTAATTTGTCTGCTATTTTTGGAATGTATGGATACACTACAGTACCAATAATTGTCTTTTCTCTTGATGGTTCTTTTTGTTGTCTGTTTAATGTTTTCTTAATAACAGCTGATGGATAACCATTTTTCTTAAGAGTTTGTTCTATATAGATCTTTTCTTTTTCCAAATCACCAGTTTCTGAACAAACTTCTTTTGCTCTGTTCCACAGTGATAGTATAACTCCATGTTTTGTGTTTCTGGTGTGATTAGATGTATAGGCTAGGTATTTTCCTGTATGTGTAGGTTTTCGGTAAACTGTAGTTTTGATTTTGCCATGAGGGAGTCTTGTTACAAGAACATCTAAGAATGCCAATTTTTGTTCTTGTTCTGGTTCTATTGTAAATTTAATTGAAGGGGATATGTTGTTGATGTGTGTCCAGAAAGTTTGTAGCAATGCTTCACCATGTGGCCATACAACAAATGTATCATCCACATAGCGAAGCCAAACTTTAGGTGGATAAGGAGTAGTTTTTATGGCTGTGGTTTCAAGTTCTTCCATATAAATATTGCTAATCAGGGGAGACAATGGTGAGCCCATAGCCATTCCTTGATTTTGTTGGAAGAACTCTGTGTTATATTGAAAGTAGGTTGTTTTTATACAGAAAGTTAATAGTTCCATTATGCTATCAATAGGAAGAGCTGTTCTGATTTGTAAACTATTATCATCATTTAACCTTTTTCTTACAATAGACAATGCTTCTTCACATGGTACATTTGTGAATAAACTTTCCATATCAAAGCCTACCAGTAAGTCAGTTCTTTCAATTTTCATGTTCTTGATTAATTCTACAAAGTGTCTAGAATCCCTAACGAATGATTGGGTCTTGCATGCCAAAGGACATAGAACTTTGAGAAGAAATCTTGCCAAATTCTGGCAAGGTGAATCTCTAGAACTAACAATAGGTCGTAATGGAACATGATCCTTATGGATTTTAGGTAGACCATAAAGATGAGGAATTTTGCTGAAATATGATGTTATTTTACTCTTTTCTGAATCAGTGAAGTACTTGCGATGCTTTCTGAGTAATGCTTGTAACTTTGTTTCCGTACTTGGTATCGGATCTTTTGCCACTTTTCTATATTGGCCAGCTGTGAGGAGTTCTTGTATTTTGTTGTCATAATCAGTTGTATCCATTACAACTGTTGCATTGCCTTTGTCAGCAGGGAGAATAATTATAGATTTATCTGCTTTGAGAGATTTAATTGCTTTCCTCTCCCCATAGGATATGTTTGACTGCAATTTTTGTTGCTTGTCAAGTGTTCTTTTTATTCTCCAGTGCAATTCTGCTGCTTCTTCTAAAGGCAATTTTTGAGTGACTTCCTCAGTGGCTGCCATTATATCTAATAAGGGGATATTAGATGGTGTTACAGCAAAGTTTAATCCTCTTTCAAGAACAGAAATTTCAGTATCTGTTAGATGTTTAGAACTTAGATTTTTAACAGATGAAGCTGTTACATTGCTTGGTACATTATGATTTTTGATATGCCCATGTAGGTTAGCAAGTTTTTTCTTTTGACATTCTTTTATTTTTCCATGTAATATAGAATATGATTTTCTTACTGCTTGAAAAACTCTCATGTAGTCATCGTCAGTAAGTTTATTTTTTAGAAGACATTCTACAGTATTAATTGAATGCATTGTTTGATACTTAGAAAACCTTTGAGCATTTATTCTTTCTCTTAACAGAGCTTCACTTGCTCTCTGAGTAATTTTCTCAGCTCTCTGAGAGTGAATTGGAGGTTTTAGTTGCAAACCTTTAGGAATTATCCCTTCCGATTTACATTTACATAGGAAAGTTAAATGATTTTCTACTTTGGCCAGCTTTAGACATAGTTTTTCATAATGTCTAAAGTTTAATATAGTATCGGGTCCATACCGAATACTTAGTGTTTTTCTGAAGGTTTGTGATGATGGTGTTCTAGCTGTATTTTTATATTGGACTATTTCCATCATCTAATATGTGTGTTAAATGTCTTTAGAAGAGTTTAATTTTTAGTTAAATATTCCAAATGCATTCAACTGTTAGTAATATCACAGCAAACAGGTTAGTATATGCACCAACTGTTAGTAATATCACAGCAAACAAATGTTAATAATATCACAGCAAACAGGTTAGCATATGCACTAACTGTTAGTAATATCACAGCAAACAGGTTAGTATATGCACAACGTTTCGAGAGGTATTTTTCTCCCCTCTTCTTCAGGTGTTGCTGGCCTGAGATAAGTATATGAAATTACTACATACTGTTGCCTTTGGCAGGATGGCTCAGTTAGTTAGAGCGTTACCTTAAATTTCAATAATCAAGAATCTAAGGACCCAGGTTCGAATCCCATGCTAGTACTGTCACTGGTCAGGCCAGCAACACCTGAAGAAGAGGGGAGAAAAATACCTCTCGAAACGTTGTGCATATACTAACCTGTTTGCTGTGATATTACTAACAGTTAGTGCATATGCTAACCTGTTTGCTGTGATATTATTAACATTTGTTTGCTGTGATATTACTAACAGTTGGTGCATATACTAACCTGTTTGCTGTGATATTACTAACAGTTGAATGCATTTGGAATATTTAACTAAAAATTAAACTCTTCTAAAGACATTTAACACACATATTAGATGATGGAAATAGTCCAATATAAAAATACAGCTTGCTATAGTAGTTTATTCATATTTTAATTCATGAGAAGTTATAGATCAATTTAAGGATAGCACAATATTAAATCTTTCTCTATACAGGAATAATAACAGAATATCTTACATTTTGCAAAATACAATAACTGATATATAGTCAGTAATCAAAAAAAAATTTTTTTAAATTGAAGTCACTAATGTAAAGAATATCTTTCATCATTGGGTTAACATATTTCTACCAGTAAAAAGTTAATAAGCCAGTGTTGTAGAACTGTTTTTACACTGCCATCTAGTATGCAATTATTGCTATGATTACACAATTGAACCTAGAGAAAGAAATCACAATTATTTAACTAAGCAAACAACTAGCTATAGTTAGTAATCTTCAAAATGCTGAAAATGTGTTTATTTATAGATAGATTGTGATAAAATGGAATGGAAGTGATAATCTCATTACAATTTCAAGACCGGGTACAGCAGTACTATTTACTGCAGGTTGGAACAATCCTTTTGTCATATTTTTATTAATTACTAGCCAGCCATACATGTGGATTTGCTCATGTTATTAAAATTAAATAATATAAAGCAATATGTTGCTTCTATATTTACATATTATTTAAATGAAATAATAATACATGAGTTATCAAGCAATCTCACAAAAAAATATTTTTTTATGATAAATTTTTAGTACTTTAAGTATATTTCTCACATGATAAAGTAATTAGTATTATTAAGCATAATCTGATATATATATATATCAATGATATGTCAAAACTTATAACAAAATTGATTAATTACAAATAATCATTTGTAATAAGAAAGATGTTAAACTTTATGGTTAAATATTATATAAGTATAATTTGCACTGAAGACACATAAACACATAAAGCTGACTTTTTTAAAATTCTTTATATATTAAAACAATAATGCAAGTATGGCTGAGTGCTTTCAAGGGATACAGCCCTCATAGTCATAGCCATATTGTAATTAACAAAATTAGTAATGCAAATTTATGCAAATATATCCAAGAAATGGAATACATAAACTCATTTGCATAAATTTGCATTACTAATTTTGTTAATTACAATATGGCTATGACTAAGAGGGCTGTGTTTTTTGAAAGCACTCAGCCACACTTGCATTATTGTTTTAATATATAAAGAATTTTTAAAAACCAGCCTTGTATGTTTATGCATATTTAGACAAATCATACTTATAAATCAGTTGTAAATAATTTCATGGAATTTTTTCCTGACATGCTCTTTGGAAGTTATATTTAAATATGTATTTTTTTTTCAAGAATTTTATTATTATTACATTTTATTCTATTGAAAAAAATCATGCATTTCTAGTTTAAATAATTGCATATAATATTCATTTTTTATAGTAATTAAGTTTTAAGAGATACAGTTCCTAGCATTCTATTTGCAATACATATGTACTATGTGTTTTTCAATATATATATACTTATCTATCTCTTTAATAGAATCGTGCATTTCTAATTTAATAAATGTCATTGTGTTGACATATGGGAAGGGTAGATAAGACTGATTTAATCTCCATGATCATCTGATGTTTCTGTTTCAGATTAAAGTACTATAAATTTATGAGATAGTTGGGTTGTTTTATGTAGTGACATGAGTCCTTAATTATTTATTCATTTTCATGCTTGTGTATTGTTGATTAATAAACTTCATTAACAAATATTACTATTGATAATAGCAATAATTGTAATATATGCATCCAAGTAAAAAAAGTTAATGATACTCTAGCTATTCCCTGCCAAAATTGTAAGATATTAATTAGTATGTATATATAAATAATGATAAAAATAGATTTTAAGGATTCTTTAAAATATTGCAAATAAAATATTATTAATTTATTAAGCACATTGCTACTACTTTTAAAAATAAATAATTTATTCTATTTGATAATTTTTAATATTGTTTCAAGTAATTTATAAAGCATTATAGAAAAATCAGCTTTTTTTAATTATTGTAAGTTGACATTTTGTCAAATAGAAATAATGCAAAGCTATCACTTGCCTTTATTTTTGATTTATTGCTTAAATAGAGCTAAGCACCATAAAAACAAAAATCCATAGTGTATACAAGGCTTTTTTGTCATGTAGTGTGGTTCTGGCACCTTTTTAAGGGTATTTTTAATGTTTCAAACATAATTAGATGAAACAATATCACACACATAATTACAATTCATATTTATATAATTTGAATAAATAAAAGAATATGATGTTCTATGAATCAGATGAAATATGGATGGATTTGAAATTGGTACTCTCATGGAGTGAAAAGCGGACTCATCCATATCCTCATTGGTCACTCATGGTCAATCACTGATTACAGCGATGCATATGCAGCCAGTAATATCTGACATTTGTGATTGAATGCATCTGCATAGTGATTGACAATGTGTGGATTATTTAATTTCTTTTTTATCTAAATTTACATTATTTTTATTTTATTTATTTTTTTACTGTAAAAGTTTATCCCAAGTTTAAAAATGAAAAACATTTCCTGTTACTTCTCATCCCACTAATAAAAAGTCCAAAATAATGACAGAAAATATGGAACTATTCTTGCAAGTTGATGTTCCTCCTGAATCATCTTAAGTGGATCTTGAGGTGCAATGCTAAACTCAAAATGATTTACCAGATTTCATCATTGGATCAAAAAATGAATGGTTTAAACATACACAAAATGAAACTTGGCTGCACCCCTTGCGGAAACATTAGAACTCTTGGCACTGAAGTGACAATGGGAATGAAAATGTCCCAAGAATGGGCCAACAATGAAATCACCTATTCTGGGAAAGATAGGAAGTTACAATTAAGCTCACTTCTAAAAAAAATTTCAATCACAGAGAATCTGCTGAACACAAAGCAGTGTTAAAAATTATTTTTGAAGCCAAAATAAAGAAGATTGAAAACATTTTTTAAAATCATTATCTCACGAAAAAGTAATAGCAAAAAATTTTCAAACTACATATAAATTAGCAAAGGAAAATCAAGTGTTCTCTACTTTTAAAATGTGAAATTGACCTGCAAGAACTGAATGGAATTGAAATGGGTCATATTCTTCATTCAACAAATGCATGCATTAATATCATGAATTCTGTGAGTAATGAAATGAGAAAAAATATATTTAAAGAAATTGTTCAATCAAAAAATATAATTTTATTGATAATTGATGAATCAGCTATCATAAGCAAAAAAAAAAAACCCTTACTGTGTTTGTTCAATGCTGTATTGAAAGTGTTGAAATGAATTACAAAAAGAATAGTTGAATATTTATTCCAATGTTTTGAATTTTATGGGATGACAGAAGATTATTTTAAAAAATATTTAATTTCGATAGCATGCAACAGCACTGCTGTGATGTTAGGATGTAAAAGTGGAGTGAAAGAATTGCTGACCCGAACATTTCCTTCCATTTATAGTTTCGCATCGTGTTAATTATAGATTAGAATTGTCAGTAAGTGATGTTGAAAGGAAATTTCAGGAATTAATAGATTCAAATCATTTATTGATCAACTTTATGTTTTATACCATGTATCACCAAAAAATAATAGTTACATAAATGTGTAAAATCACTAGGCATTGAGCTGCTAAAAATTGAAAGAATTTTTAAGTACTAGATGGTGTGATCTAGTTTTCATTCAGTTTTGGTTATGTGGAATAATTTTGAATTTCTTGTGCATCATTTTGAAGAAGCAATGAATGATCCTACATGATAAATGTACTTACGATGACTTAAAGAAAAAATAACATCTACAACCTTTTTATTAGATCTAGAATTGATGTGTGGTGTTCTCCAAGAATTGTCAGAACTAAGTTTAAACCTACAAGATTGGCAATGTGAAGCTTTACATTGCAAATCAAAAAATAAATGCACTAGTTCAAGTTTTTGAAAAAAGAAAACAGAATTTTGGACCCTTTTATAAACATGATGTAGCTGCTGTACATGGTCTTCATTTTTGTGGAGTTTCACTTCATGCAAAAGTTATAAAAAGTGATCCTCCTACTGATCCGCCAACATTTTGTACCACATTGAAAGAATCAATTGAAAAAAGAAGTTAGATAGCAAAGATGTAGAGTTGCACTTTGGGCTCATGAACTTGATCAAAATATTGGCCTGAAGATTTTGATATTCAGATGACATTTGGAAATTAGAAAAATGTCAATCAGACTACAACTAAGTGCAAGAGAAATGATTTGTGGATTTTGTGAATACATTCTCAAAAAGACATATCTTGAAAAACTATTGCATTTGATACAGCTCTGAATTCTAGTCCCATTTCTTCAAGTGAATGTAAACATGGGTTTGTACAAATGAATCTAATTATTACCCCAATAAGACCTTCATTGAAGACCAAAACAGTTTTGGCACTTTTGTTCATCAAACTCATCTAACAACCTTTAACACTTTTTGATCCTTCAAAATATGTTGATCTGTGGTCATTCAGAGGACATCATGCCACCACAGACACTAACACTAAGAAAATGAATTGAAACAATTTTTCAGATGAGAATTGGACAAAACTTTGAAAATCATTATAAACTTTTATTCAATTATATAAAGTTTTACAATTTCATTTTACATTTAGTTATCAGTTGTATATTTGTTATTTAACTATAGATTTGACGTTTAAAATGAAAAAAATTATGATAAATTTTGTTTAATTTTTTTATTTGCTTCATAGCTGCTTTAAATTCCATTTAAATGATATTTCAATATAATTTTCTTTAGTAAAAAAAAAATTGAGAAGAAGTGCGTTCTGGCATCTTTTTTTATTAAAAAAAGCCTTAAGCTTATGTGTGTGTGTATATATATATAAGGAATGAATAGATAATAGATAAATAATAAATAGAGAAATAAAGTAATATCTTATCAATACTTTAGAAAAGTTACTTTTATTTATTGTAAGTGGGACACTTTTTAAAAGATAAATAATGGGAGCCAACCATCGCATTTATTTATTTTTTTATTTCTTACATTTAGCCTATCTTTTTATTATTAATAGTCAAAATAAGAGTCATAGATCACATGACCCTATTTCTTAAGCTTGTAAGTTATAAACAATGAGGATTTCCAATTCCTCTACAAGCTTTATGATCTAGTGTCTGAACCTAGCCTGACACCTCTCTGAGGAGTGCCAAAGCATGAAACCATGGTCAGAGGTTTGGGAAAGGGGTTCCTGACAGAGATATTTTAAGTGCTGGCTCTGGCTAAGCATTTATCATAAAGCTTGTAGAGGAATTGGCAATCCTCATTGTTTATAACTTTTTATTATCATATCTATATTAGAATACATTTTTTATACTGTTTTTCTACAATTATTATAATGGTTCAAAAAATGTTAAAACATTTTTAACAATGTAACAGGCTTGAATTTGTAATAAAGAAAATTTATTTAAAGCTGAGCACTTTCAATACTGAGTAGTATCATAGTCATAGCATTGTGATTAAAAAATGGCATTTGTAGCAACCATTTTCATGATTAGTAAGTAAATCTACTCCTAAAAATGTAATTTTATGATAATATATTATTTAATATTCAAAAGTAACTTTAAATCTAGCTCTCAACTTTCTTTAGTCATATAATGCTATGATTATGATACTGCCCAATATTGAAAGTGCTCAGCTTTAAATAAATTTTCTTTGTTACAAATTCAAACATGTTATGTTGTCAAAAATGTTTTAACATTTTTGAACTATTACATATCTATATAAGTATTTTAGTTAAATGGAGTCTAATATCTTTACAATTAGGCAAATACCTATGCCATTTTAAAATTTTCTTCTCACATGTTAATTAAATATATTTAAAACATACTTTATATACAAAAATATACTTAAATGGAATTGTTAGAAGTTTATTAAATTCAATAGTAATTCTCGTGCTGTATGGTTGGCATTTATATGTTTACTTTTCAGGTGTTTAATATATTTAAACTGACATCCCTAAAAGTCTATCACTTTTGTAGTAAAAGTTTATCAAATTAAACATTCATTATTATAACTGATATAAAGTATTATTATTCAAATAAAAAATTAAATGTGTTTAAAAATGCAATTTAATTAGTTTAAAATATATTTACAAAATCAAATTTTAATTTGCTTTATCAAGCACTATATATTTAAAAAATTTCCAACTCAATAATCTTTTAATCAGTGCTGCTCTCTTTTTTGGGTTTTTTAACTTATCATTTGAAAACCCTTAAAATATAAATTTTCCATGCTTAAAACAATTCAAAGAAAGATTTATATGCTAGTAAAATTCTATACAAAAAAAGAAAAGAAAATCGTGCAATATTCTTCAAAATTGATGCAATATTTGTTGAGTTATAAAGCCACAAACAAACAAACTTTCAAATTTATTTTATAATATAGATATAATAAAATAGTTTCATGTAAACATAACACTGCAAATCAAAGTATTGCCCTGTAGAATTTAATGAGCTCAAAATTCATGGTTCACTGCCCAGTTCTATTATCTGTGGTGCTTGAATTTCTTATGAAATCTGTATAATAAATCATTTGATTATTTTTTTTATCAAAGTAATGAAGATTCACTTTTTTAGCAATTAAGATTAATATACAGAGTGTATTTTTATTATATGATTGTTTAATTTAAAAGATAAGATGCAAAATTATAACTGTTGTAAATAATATTGAATGCTAAACACGAATGCAGTTTAAGAACAAGAGTATTAAATAAGTTAAAGGAACTGGCAATGATTCACCTTTTTTTTTGGAATCCTAAGTTATGAAGCACAGTAAGCTTAAGTACTAAGTTCTTATTTGTAAAAGTTTATAGATAGACAGATAACTAGTTTGAGAAAGATGAACTAAGCATTTTCAGTTCTTTTGCATTCAACTACTCCCAAATTTATGAATGCACTTGAAGATAATTTAATTTTGAGTCTGAGTACTACTTTTAAGTAGGTCACAAATATTGCTTTCAGAATAACATGAATTTGCCTTCACTTTTATTTTTGCATTTCAGAACCTTACTCAAAGCACACGTAATGTCTTAACTGTCATCATTCTTTAAAACTTTCAACTTTGCAAATTAAAAGTAGAAATCTAATTTTCTTTACACAAGGAAGACAGGCTTAATTAAAAAGAAAATGAAATTATATAATAAAAAGAAAAATGCATTATAAAAAAAAAAACATTGATTAGAATATTCAATATCAAATTATGAAATGGCTTTGTTATTCAGGAATTAATAATAACTAAAAGTAGATACAATCTGTGGACCTCAAGCTCCAGAATCTACCACTGCACCAAACTTATGCATTGTCTTTTAATAGAGACTTTGTAAATTTACATGTACTTTTGGTTTGTAGTTTATCCAAAATGTGATAAAAAAGTAATTGGATTTGTTAGTTCAATTAAAATTATCTAGGTTCATAGATACAAGATAGTGGCTGAAAATATGAATGGCATCAGATTATTCTGTACGATAAACAAGACTAGTTACTTGCATATTTCTCTCCATTCTTCTTCACAAACAAAAATGTCAACCTTGATTTTTTACAAAAATTGGCAGCAACAGCCGCTTGTAAATGAAATATTACCAAAATCACACTTTTCTTTATTTTTGCCGTAATATCTTATAAATACAATTTATCCAAACTGCTTCAAACACTTTTTAGCAAAACTCTTTATTTGTACATATACATGCACCTATGTTTCGACTGACCTGCAGTCTTCTTCAGAGCAAGTCTATTTTGATCTTTTTAAAAAACGTTTTTTAAAAGATCAAAATAGACTTGCTCTGAAGAAGACTGCGGGTCAGTCGAAACATAGGTGCATGTATATGTACAAATAAAGAGTTTTGCTAAAAAGTGTTTGAAGCAGTTTGGATAAATTGTATTTAAATGAAATATTCTCAATCCAAAGCATAAGATAAAACTTTTTTAGACATAAGAATGGTCCGTTTTATCTCTTTTACCTAAATTCATTTATATAGATAAATCTAAGCACTTGGGAAAAAAGTTTGAGAATACTTTATTTATTTAATAAACTAGTGTTGAGGTGTTAACCTAGTGTATTACATAATATTAACCACTGGGAAAATTTTATATTTATAAATATAGCTTAAGAAATTTTATATATAAAGCTTGCAAAATAAGCCCTTAACAAGCTTTGAGAATATCCTCAACCCCAGAGGAGTTTCTGCTTCTGGCATCATCAGTGAGGTGCCAGAAATTAAAACCTTTAGAACTACAAGTAAGCAAACTTGGACATATAACAATCATAGTTCTTAAAACATTTATTATGTGATCATCATAACACATTAAAAAATCTGACCCATTACTCATTAGTATGAAATGCATTTCAGAATCATCATTAATTTTCTCTACAATAAAACAATCATTACTTTTATATTAATAATGCTAAATTGACCAACCTGATATTAAAGCATCCCTATTCAATATAATAAATAACCTTCCATAAGTAAGCCTATTTTGATGTAGATAAACAGTAAACAAGGCAGAGTTCTATCAAATTCATTTTGTTAATTAAATATTATGTGATTTAATAAATTAATACATTTAGAAGACACTTTAATTCCATTTTGAGATTATAAAGAATGAATATAATTTTCTAACATTCATTCCATTGTAGCTGCTATTATTGTGATTATTCATATGGTAAATTAACATGGTTGTGCTGCTCACAAACATTCACCAGCCAGTGTGATGAATTTATTAGATTTTAATTTTGTGTTCAAAATCAAGAAACCCTATGATATTCTCAGAAGCCTGATAGTTCTTATTTGAGATGTAATTGGGTTTTTTGAAAACACAATCATGAAAGACAAAAATAAATTATAGCCCCTGTATTCTAAAGGCTATGATGGCAAGATAAATCTAAGATTACAAATAATTACTAGGTTATGGGTTTAGGTTACCATTCTATGATTACTTTTATTTTTTCCCTATAATTTGTAATTTAACAACAAATAAAAAGATCTTAGCTTCTCAGTAGTGGGTACCCTCTTTTCAAAACATGATGGAAACTTCTTTCTATAGATTATTAGATTAACTATGCCCAAATATAGATATACATAATAAATAATTACAATTTTAAACATGATTTTATCACATTTGACTTGTTTGGAAGATTCTATTATTTAATTTTAGAAGTGTAGAATATTAAATTTTAAAAGTATTTCATCAAATATGTAACACTTCAATTATTATTCTTAACATTTCTCTACTACATTTAATTAACGTTCTTCAGACGATGAGATGCAGGATTTTAATCATTACCAATATATATTCTAAGAGAATTTTTTTTTTTACTATGTTACTATCATCATAACTTTTAGCTGTGTCTTATCTTCATATTTACTTTAGCAAATGTCTTTATTACCATTCATCCATTTCATGTTTTTTCCCTATATCTTATAAAATCTCTTGGAATCCACCTGAAGGTTTGTGATGATGATATATTAGATGTGATAATATGTTGAACTATTTCCATCATCTATTAGTAAATGTTGAATTTATAGAAATGTTTAAACTTTTCAAATACAAACAACTTGTTAGTAATAACACACTAATAGACACTTGTGTTGTTATCTATTTGTGTGTGTTTTTTAACAAGTTGTTTGTATTTGAAAAGCTTAAAATTTCTATACATTCAACATTTACTGATAGATCGTGGAAATAGTTCAACATATTATCACATCTCTTGGAATCCATTTTAATACTTCAGTTGTTAAGCTATTGTAATTACCTTTAGCAATATATCCAGTTCATTTCTATTTCATCCTCTTAAATTTCCTCAATTATATTAGTAATTCTTGTTTTGTTCTCTCATCCATGGATTTAACCATTGACTGTTCATTACTCTTAACTTGCATCCCTTCCTACTTTAATTGTATGTTCTGTAGTCTTTGCATTTTATATTTTGAATCTTTTTACCTTTCACTTTAATTAACAAGCTATTTTTTATAAAAATTATTGTAAAAAGTTTTTAGAGTTGGATTTTCTCTTTTGCACATTTTTACTCTATTTTTTTATTACAATTTATGATGAACATGTCAAACTTACTGCACACATAACTGTGATACTATCCTCCCCAGATAAACACCTTAATGATTAGTACTAATCATTTTCCAAAATATAAATTATTATATCATTTTTATCTCAGATATACACTTTAAATTTTATTTAAAGATAAATGTATTTATAATTAATAAACACAACCACAAGTAATCTAATCATTATTATTGCATTTTGATAATATTCTCAATAATTTAAATTTCAAACTTACATATCATTGATGTTTCAAAGTTTTAATCATACCAGAAGTTTGTATTGTCAAATTCTTTTTCATAACCTACAAAACTAAAGCAAAATAGCAATTATATTCATTGGATTTTTTATACTTTTTCTTACTACTTAGACATTTTCTTTACTACTGTAACCCCCCCCCCCCAGCTTATTCTTTTGATTGGCTTGATCCCATAATTAAGTAGTGATTTCAATAATTATCTATAGAGGGCAGATAGTTATGCTATTTGTAAGACTTCATTCCTACTTAACTTTAATAACAATATCATTATTGTTGTGTTTTCTCTATTTCTTTCATCGACTTTTTTTTAAATACATGGATTGATTTCATCATTAGACATTTTCCACTTTTTATCAACTTAATTGCTCGTCTTGATTCTGTTTAAAAAATGTGCATTTCAATTAATATTATAAGGGCCTCTTCATGATTTTATTTTTACTTTTTTAAATATGCCATATTTTTTTTCTTATTGCTAAATTAACTTTCCTCTGGTATTAAAATACTTTTGATACTTATTCTTTTCTATTACTTTTTTTCATTTTTTCAGTTTTTAAAAACTTCTACATATTCAATTTTGATAAATTATATTTGCTTTCATATTTTCTTTCTCGTTTACATTATCTAGACACAATAGAAATTTACTGTTACACTGATGCTTTTTTTATTGTTGTTCCAGCTATCAGTAAGCTGATTTTAATAAAGTATTGCCTTATTATATGATCTCATTAACATGTTATACAAGTGTTTTTACCTTAAATGAAGTAAAGTTTATATGTGCAAATTGTATGACCAGAAAGCCTATTAGCCAAATTAAAGATCCTTCTCTCTAAAAATATATATTTCAATAAATTCATCTGCTAATTACTCCTTATTACAACTTCTTTTTTAGGCTTGATTCATTTCTTTTATCATATTTTAATAAAAGTTGTATCCTTTGCCTCTACATTTTCCATTCAGTTTATCTTGATCTTTCAATTTTCTACACTACAAAAATGTGCTCAGTATTCTTTCTCACATCAAACATAAACTACATTTACTCTCTAAACCCTTAGTCATTTTAATTTTTTGGCTTTGTACCAAATAACATTCTTTAGTGTTATCATCATTCATCCTTTCATATTTAAATAATTTTTATTCTTTTATATCTCTTAATTATGTTTCTACAATATATTCTAAATACACTTTTCTCATTTCTTGTATAAATATATATAGTAATAAATTGACTACCTATTATTAACTTTGCATAATCTAAAACCATTCTTGCACAATGTGTTTGTTGTCCTCTTCAAATAATCCAGTTAAACACTATTTTATTAATCTATTCCTTTCATTCTCATTTGTAACTTTAGATATTTTAAATTTACTTTTAATTTCACTTATTAAAGAAGTTTGCCCCATTTCATCTTGATTAGCCTCATTCATTATCCATAATTCATTACATAATTTATATCTTCCAACATTTTTTTTTCTAGCTAAAAATATCTTTATTTCATGGACAATTTAAAACACATCATTTTTTCAAAATTATTTTACATAATCTATTTATTATTTAAGAAATATGCTAGATTTTTAATCAATACTATTTTATTTTTTAATTTTCTTCTCAACTCCTGTATAATTTCATTTACCAAAGTATTTTAATATATATATTCCTTTATGATTTCAAGAGAAATATCTGTTGCCAAACTTATTTTACAATTTCTATTAAATATTAACATCTCAGATTTTTCTTCACTAAATTTAAACACTTATTTTTTTCTTTCTTTCCATATTTCTCTAATAAACTCTATATATTTAACATTATTTGAAAAAAAATGTTATATCCAAAAACAGAAGGGAAGTCACTATATTATGTATTCTCCTGCTTGTAACTATGGGAACACCCACCTCTGGGCTTAATTTTTTTAAATACCAATTTATAATTTTGTTAGAATTTTAAAATAAATAAAAATAATAATAAATATCCCTGTTTTATATCCCTCTTTCAATCTAATTTCACAATTGACTTCCACTGATTCTTATATCCACCCAAGTGCTATTAATCTTAATTCAAAATCCATTTCCAAATTTTCTCTACAATCTATTTCTATTATAAATCTTTTCTATATCTAAAAATACATTTATTTTCCTTATAAGACATTTTAATAACTGAGATACAATGAATCTATTATCCCCTTTCTCTTTAAATTAAATCTGTTCTGAATCTCACTCAAACTTTTACTGTCTTTCATCCAAGTTCTAATCTTATTAAAATATATGAAAATATTTTATAAATTGTGGAAGTTATTGCTAAAACTTGTTCGCTTCCTGTTCTTTTATGTAACAATCCTAATTTTCATACCCTTTTTTCAGCTGGAATTTTATCAATTCTAATTTGATTAAAATTTTCATTTAAACCAACTCTTAAATACTTCCCATATATCACATGATCACCCTCTTTTATGTAGCAAATAACTGTTATTAAACATGCATAACTCTCATACAGTAGTGCCATCCTGGCCAACCAGGGTAATCAATGGATGTCAGAAAGCTTATGCATAAAATCCCCATCTAGTTCCTACTCATCCAATATCCCCAGACTAGTTTCTGGCTTGTGGCCTTTGCCTTTGTCAGTGAGGAGCCTTGGATCTGAGAGCACTGCACATAGATCTTAGGATCTAATGCAACCCTCCAGCAGCCACCTTTTATCTCTACTTAACTACAAAACAATGAGAATGAAATTGAAAACACAATAACACTTTCAATCTAAGCTCAATAGTTTATATGGTCATATGGGTGAACTCAGTTCAGCACCCATACATTTTGTTCAGACCCATATGACTATATAAGCTATTGAGCTTAGATTGAAAATATTATTGTGTTTTCAATTTCATTCTTATAGTTTTGTAGTTAAGTAGAGATAAAAGGTGGCTGGGTGCAGTGCTCTCAGATCCAAGGCTTCTCACTGACGAAGGCCACAAGCCTGAAACTAGTCTGGGTATATTGGATGAGTAGGTACTAGATGGGGATTTTATGCACAAACCTTCTGGCATCCATTGATTACTCTGGTTGGCACAGGGTGGCACTACTGTGTGTAGACTTTTCCTGTTTAATACTTCCCATATACATGTGGTATAAAATAGCTTCTCCATAAATGAAGTCAAAAATTTCTGTACTTAGGTTATATCTGCGGAAACTCAGACAAGTTATGCATTCCTTTTTTTTTCAAAATTTTTACATATCTCAAAAAACTCATCTCATTTCTTATTATCCAATTATTTTCCAGTCTTAGTAATTTCTTTTTCTCTTCTTATCCCATTTTGCTTTGATAGTTCCATTATTATTTCCACATATTCACCAATTTTATTAAAATCTAAAACATAAAATCTTTATCTCCTTCACTCTTTCTTATCTTTAAATTTCTTCCACTCTTGTTTACAATTTAATTTCTCTTTTAGCAACTTACAATCCAAATTCTTCATTTTTGCCCTCTTTCCTAATAAAGCTCTTGTATCAATTTATGCTCTTTGAATATTATATCAAACATTGCTTTTCTATTCCATATGATTTTTACATTTACAAACCCCAAATTATTTTTTTATTCATATTTTCATTACTTTATTTTTCCTCCTCTAATTTATCTTTCTTCATCCCTTTATTATCAAATATCTATAATACACTCTCTATTTCTAAACATTTTTTATATAAATACAAGCAAATAATCTATTAACTTTGTATATTGTAAAATCTTTCTTGTTTCTCATTAATTCAATTGAATGCCATTTTTACTAATCTATTTTAATTCATATACTGTAATCTTCCATACATTTTCTTTCATTAAAAAATAAGTTCATCCCATTTCACCTTGAATAGTTTCATTCACAACCTGATGCTTACCTACTTACTTCTTTTTGTATTCTATCTAAAAATTTCTGAATTCTCTGGCTAATATAAAGCACGATTTCCAAATCAAGCAGGTGGTACTATCATTCCTTTTCAAATAATTCTATGCATTTCATATTTATTTGCCTGATTTTAAACTTATCTTATTCTATTGATGTTTTACTTTTCTTCTCAACTCTTAATTCTGATCAATCTGTGCTTTTATCATTTAACAAATGCCTTCCATTTATCATCTTTCAATTTTACCTTTCCTATATTTTCATATCTCTTCCTGCTTCTCCACATTTATCTAATAACAACTTTACATCTTTTCTATAGTGTTTTCAAAAAATACCACAATTCTTCAAAAAATAGTCATCATATTATGAATCCCAGCCTACTTTTAATTTTTCTATCCCAACCTCTAATTCTCTTAGAATCAAAATAAATAAAAATGATAATGAATGTTATCTTTGTTTAATCCAATTCCACCTATGTCCCAATTGGTAGTTGTAAAAATTATCTCTATAAATATCGTTTTTAACAATTCTAAGTTTATTCTCATATTTTTAAGGCTTCTTCAAAATCTATTTCTACCCATTTGACATAAGATTTTTCTGAATCTAAAAATATAATAAATATGATTTTCTTTATAAGACATTGAAATCGATTGAGATACAATGATCCCATATCCTTCTTTTTAGAATAAAATCCATTCAGAATCTCTGCCAAATTTTATTTTCTTCTATCCAACGCCTAATATTATTCATTAATATATATATACAATTAAAAAACCATGAAAGATATTGCTACTGATCTATAATTAATCAATAAAGTAAAATCTTTTTCTTTATATAATATATAATTATCATATCCTTCCATTCATCTGGAGTCTTATTATCAGCTAACATTTTATAATTTCTTTTACACCAAGCTTTGCATATCTTATCATACCTACTACCATCTCAGTTGTCTTACTAATTATCTTACTTTTCCACCATCAATTTATCTATTCAGTTCTGCATCCATGACTCTATCCAACTTTTCATAAATCAAGCTCTCTAATAAATCGTTCACTTATCAGCTCTCCATCTAAATTTTTTATTACAAATTCATCAAATATTTTTTCCAAGTTTTTCCTATCATCATTTTTTGCTTTCCTGTCTTTAACAATACTTTTTCTTCACTTAGCTTCAAATTTTTTTTACTAAGTTCACTCTGTCTATCATAATTCTATTCTAGTTACATCTTTTTTCTTTAAATAACTACTCTGCCTAACATTTCTTCTTGCTTGTTTTTTAACAGCATCTTTATAATTCCTATGGATCTTTGTTTTAAACTTTCTACATTTTTCCTCTTCCATTTTATCTTATTAATGCTGGTGGCTTTAAATAAACAATTATCCACTTTTAATGACTTTTAGTCATCATCTCTAATAATTGCTTCTAAGATACTATTAAATCTACTCAATTTAACATCATTAATTATTTCACATCAACCATTTATGAATTTCATCATTCTGCCTTTCAGATACATCTAATTCTCACAATATAAAATTATGATCACTACAACATCCTTTTTCTTTTGGATTGAACATTTTAATTCTTTTTTATCTTTTCTAATTTCTCTTTATTTACCAACATATAATTAGCAATATACTTCAGGTATTGTTTTGATCGCATGAACTTCTTACTGTATTCTTTACTCAAATTATCAATTTGTCTCATTCTTTTTATTAATTGAATATTAGTTTTCTTTGTAAAATCATTTATTTCCTTAAACATTTTAAAATCCTTTCACATATTTTCCATATAGTATTATGCACATTCATTTCTCTTTACACAATTTCAACCTACCCACATGTTTTGTACAATTTTTTTCTCTTGTTATTTATAATAATCCCTACACATATACACATCCTTTTTTTGTCCTCATCATGCCTATCTAAGTTTCCCATTTACATTTCTAGAAATGTTTTTTTTTCTTTCCCCAATGTCCTTAACACAGTTAACAAATCTAATTTTCCTCCTGCAAAATCCTTAGTGAAAAAGTTCCTAAGTTCAATTTGATTTTTAATAAATCTCCTAATAATAGTATTAAGAATTATTTTTTTAAATTTTGTTTTTATTACTTCAGAATAAAAAGACAATAGGTTTAGTGAAATTCTAGAACTTTGGAGCTTAATCTTAAACATATTTCACATTGAATTTCAGAATTTGATGAGGCTAATATGCAGCAGATTAATTTTATTTTTGTGGAGATAGGTTACAAAAGTATGGTTCTGAATTATGCTTCCAAAAGCACTTCTCTTCCTGCTACTTAAGAGCAATCTGCTGTAAACTAGAGTAATCAATGGACACCAGATAGAATATTACTTTATCTCCAGCCTGTTTTCAGCCTTTTGATAGGATTCAAAGTCATAATTAATTCATATAAGAATCCAGCAGCCATCTTTCAGTTCTTTATATTATTCAAGATAATAGCATAAAATTTGAAAAAAGATTTTAAATCATAGCCAACTCACTTTAATACCGTCTGATGTCTATTCATTACTCATACAGCATAACTCTACAGTAAAGTAGCCAAAGGATAGAAGAGGGCCTATACTGGTATAAAATTGAGATCTCTAAATTGTATAGATATTTACCTAATGTCTGATTTATACAACTACACAAGTTGGTTTGGGTTCAAAACATTAAACTTTTTTTAAAAAAATACAGATTATTAATGTATTATAAAGTAAAATGTAGCATTTAGATAAATAAGTGCATTAGTTTCAATTTTGAACCTTGATCTTCATTAAGGTAAAAGCCAACAAATGGTCTGGGAGTGGGGATATTACAACATACCATCTAGTATCCATTGATTACTCTAGCTTATGAAAGTTGTTTCTAGAGTAGAATGAATAGAATTGCTCTTAAAACTATATGAAAAAGTTGTGAAATTCCAAATTTGCCAAAAGATGACTTTCATAAAAACAGTAAGAAGGCATTGCATTAATATTTCTAAATATTGTATATAAATAAAGAAAACAAAGATCAATAAATAAGCATTCCTTTAAATTTTTACTAATTGAGGCTTCTTAACAATGTAAAAGAATCATTAAAGTTTATAGTATAACTCCTAGTCCTGAAATGTTAGAATAATTTGTATTAAAAAGGTATGGATGATGATCAGTATTATTACATGGTCATAATACTAACTACTCTATTTGATTTTAGGCTGAGAATTCAACATACCACTCATTTAATTGATGAGATACTAAACTAGTGAATATAAATTTAATAAAAGTTGAGATTCCATAGCTAGATGTAATCTTTTTTTAAATTTAGTTACTATATCTCATGTTGAAATTTATTATTCTTTGCCTAATAATCTATCATCAAAAGAATGGGTATATCTTTTTTTTTGCTCTCTTTTCTTTTTTCTTATTACTAATAATTATACCATGATATATAAAGATGTGTGACAATAGCTGATCAGTTTATCAGTTGTATAACATTATTTCCAGAATACGTAGAAGCAATCATAAACTATGTATAAATAAATTCATATATTGTTCATTTGGCCACCAGAATGTGACCAGTCCATGATATTTTTATGTGAAAAGATTAAAAATTTATCCCTGAATCTTGGTTCTCCTAAATGATTTTCTAAAGGTATTCTAGCTATGCAGTGTAATTCAGTGAATTGTGTAACTATATTCTAGTATATATTTAAACTAATTTAACGCACCATTTACGCTACTTATCTTAAATATCAGATTCTCAAATTTATCTTATTTTCAAAGCTGAATATGGAAGAAGATATATAGTGATGACAAGAAAGAATAAAATATAGATTATGAAGAATACTATAAATGAAAATTGTATGAAAAATATTGGACAAGAAAGGAGTTAAAAAGAAATTGATGTGTAAATTATACATTTAGCTATAAAAAATTGTTAAGGTTGGGAGAATATTTATATGGTGGTATAGAATAAGTGAAATATTTATTTTATGTAATAAGAATATGGTGGTCATGTGAAGAATAAACATATTAATGAAGTTGATGGAATAGAGAAGATGAATAAAGTTTAACTGAAAAGAATTTGAGAAAGATGCGACAAAATTGGAAAAATTAATAAATTATATGAGAGAATTAAAATTTTGAAATATACTATTGATTTCAAATTGATAGAAATACATTTGGTGATGAATAAAGAGAAACTAAGAAAGATAAAATGAATTTAAGTTTTTGATTATAAGGATCATAATTTATATTGATAATTAGAAACATCTGAAAAATTACATACAAAACTTTATAGAACTGACAGGGAAAAATGAGAAATAAAAGATAAATTTAAATTAAATAGTTCCAACAATACTTTGTAAAGAATTAAAAATAATGAATTTAAAATTTATGAAAAATGGAATATGAAGAGTACAAATAAATAATTAGAATAAAATAATCAGAAAAAGATGGAGTAAGCACATTTTGCCTACATGTAAAAAAAAATTAAAAGAGCATAATGGGAAGTATAAAGAGGTGAAGGTAAAAATCAGATGGGAGATTTTTAAATGTATATATATCCTGCAGTGAATTGACAATGGTTGAAAATGAATGAATAATGGAATTAAGAGAAAAACTTTTGTTGGTATTTTATTAAGAACAACAAAAGCTATTATATTATTAAATACAGAGAGAATGTGATAGAAGGGAATTATTAAAATAATTTGTAATACCCTAAGTGGGTTATTACACTGATAACATGAGAAGGCAAGATAATTAAAAATTCTTGGAAAGAAGCTCCATTTTTCATTTTAGTTCTCAAATATCATGACTTTTTTAAAGTAATAACCATTCTATTATATATATATAAAACCAATCCTCACTTTTCATGAAAGAAATGTATTCTCATCTTGCATGAAAGAGGTGTAATGAAAGTTATAGCATTGCCAGCATGGGCATTGAGATTCAGTTATTGATCTCTCTAAAAATATAGATATATTATTCTTTAACTGAGATTTAATGCACATCTAGCTAGGGATAATTTCTAGTTGAATCAATTGTTTGTATTAATTATTAATGTATTTATGTAACATGATGGATCTCAAAATTGTGAGAGAAAATGGGTTATCTGTAAATACTGAGCAAATGATAACCTGTAAGAGATTGTATGCACTGATAAAAACGAAAATGTATATAAAAGTATATATATAATTTATAGCAAACCCCACAGAAAATTGGTTAATCTCCATTGTTAGAGATTAATTCAAAATAATGGTCTTGAAATGGAGCAGTCATAGCTAGAGCCAAAAGAAAAAATAAGCAAAAAAGTCTTTAATAAAATTATAAATTAGATTCCAGATTTATAAAGGGCAATAGATCAAAAGCACTCTTAATAATATAATTATATATGAATCCTATTCAAATAACAAACAAATCTAAATACATTATTACGATAATTCACAAGTCAGATCCTCAAAAAATCATTTAAATAAACTTGTAAACACCATTTATCTTTTGTTATACCAATGCCAATCTATAATGGATATATTTAGGGCTTAGATGAAAAGATGCAAAATTTTGAATTGATTTAGATGGAGGAAACATGAGATAATTTATTCATTTCTCAAATTAATGAAATGAGTTATAGAAAAAGCAAGCAAATTATATTATTCTTAAATATAGAAAAGGTTTACAATAGAAAAACTTGAAATAGGTTGAGTAGAAATCTTGGAAATGGATGAATCAAAGTGACTGTTAAGATTAAAAGTTTTTTAAAGAATAATTATTATAAATACTTAATGGACATAAAATAGAAAGTGAAACTGCATTAAAACAGGGATGTCAATTATCATCACTATTATTATTTTGTTTCTAAAATAAATGAAATTGGATTTTGAAAAATTGGAGAAAATAGTGGGATTCTCATAATGGAAACCAGAATAATAATAGTATTTTCTTTCCTTGCTGATATGGCACTTCCTGTAATAGTGTAAGATATATAGGCATTAGAAAAGTAAGTAAAGTTAAAATATATATATATATAACATTTAAATTTAGCGGGGAAAAAAAAAATTAAGATAAATAAAGTTTAAATTTAGTGAAAAAAAAGTTTTAGATATTAATGGGAAAGATTCAGCATTGTAAGAAGATATAGAGTATAAAAGAAAAAATATAGATAAATAGCAATATCAATGAGAAATGAAATTATAAAAACAGAATTTGAATAGAGATAAAAGCAAAAAATATAAAGGGATTGATTATAAATTTAGTCTATATTTTATATATAATAAATGAGATAAGAATAAATTTGGTAAGGTGTAAGGGAAACTTTGTTAAATGAGAAAAGGAATTATATGAACTGAACAAAAAAAAATTCAAAATTCGGCTTTAAATATAACAAATATGAACAATAATTTAGAAAAGAACTGAATGTATCTGCTTTAAAATTTGTAAATGAAACATTAAAATATTTGTGAAACATTTTGTATTGGCAAGGGGATTACAATTTTTTTAAAAAATATAATCCAAAAGAAAGATAGTAGATATGCATTAAGTGATGAATTTGGATCAAGGGGAAAATGTGAACTTTTTTTAATAAGGGAAATTAAAATTACTTAGAAAGTTACAATAGACCCATAATTATGAGAGGTGAGAAAGAAGAGTATATAAATTCATTAGGGAAAAAGGAAGCTAAGAAAAATATGTATAGAAATAATTGAATTATGGAAAGAATATAATTTATTTGGGGATAAGAACAAGAGCATTCATTGGTCATAGAAAGGAAACAAAAATGGATTAAGAATTTAAAATGTTGATATGGTTTAAATGGAGATAGAGTATTTTTAGAATATACGTTTAAAAAAAGAAACTGAATAAAATGTGAGGAATGGGAGATCATAATGAAAAATTGAAATTAAGGAAGCAGTTTTTAGTAAATGGGATAGAGGGGAATGTGTTGATAATAGATTAAAAAAGAGCAAATGGATGGTGCAAAAAGAAGGGCTTATAATAATATGAAAAGATTTCTTCACGAATATCACTAAATCTATCATTTTATTTTGCAGTAATATTTTATATACATATAATTTGTACTCTTCACTTATTAAACATAATCTGACATCTTGACTATCTTCCTTAAAGTTATAATTAAATCCTAATAATGATTCACTTCAATAAAACTCTTTAATAATATCTCCAATCATACATATTAATAAGTGTTTGAAATAAAATATATAAATTGTATTTATGAAAAGATTTCACAAGAAAATTTAGCTCATGGGGTCTCTAGATTTAAGACCCTTTAAACAGAAATTTGACATCTAAGAACATTTTCATTCTGCATCCTTTTAATTTAATATCACCATTCTATCTTATTAATGCTTATTAACAATTGCATTAAGTGATCTTTAGTGGAAAACAATAGGAAAATCAAATTACTTAATAAACTGCACTTGTTCTATATGAATAAATCAAGATCTGCTTTAAATACTACTTACCTACCAATCATACTATTAGATTCCAGATAAATTAATATATTAAGCCAATTACCATTAATGATTCCTCTATATCATTAGACTCCAGTCAAGAGTTGCTAAAATGTTTTTTTTTTTTTTTTTTGGTAAATGACATTATTTAGTTAGTGGTAATAATTTTAAATTTCCACATTTTCATTTTGTATTTATACTGATGTGTTGTATAATTATAGAAAATCATAGAAATTATGTAATTTATGTAATAGTGCTTAACCCATCTTTGACATATTACTTCCATTACTAATGTTGAGAAAGAACTAAAGATAGCATTGCATATTTCAAATTGATCTAAAACCATTGTATAATATACATAGAAATACAGTTCAAATTTGTTTGAATCATTATTGGAAAACTTCCAACTTTTTGTATTGCTTTCTCTTTTTTTCTTCCGAAATTAAGATTGTGATATGCCTTTAAGAATGGTTGCTGCTACTAATAAGTTTTAAATCCCTAAGTAGCAGAATGAGTACAATAATTGCTTTAGTTGATCAAACTTAGTTTTTTACTTTACTTGGATGAAAATTGATTCATAAGTTGTTAGTTCTTGAATCAGCCAAGTGATCAGAATTTGTGGCTGCTAATGATGAAGCTAAATTTATATCAAAAGAATAAAGTTTAATAATTTGGGGAAAAAATAATAACGATAAACAACCAAGCCCTAAAATAATGCACTTCAAAAGAAAAATCTTTCTAGCATTTCATGAATCCATTCATGAGAACAAGGAAATCATTACTTACCAGCATTTCCAATGACTAAGAGTACAAGATTTCACTATCACAATTTTATTTTTAAATTAAAAATGAATAGACACTTATTTTACCAACCAACATTAAATGGCTAACTAGATTGGCATTGGGCATCTATCGGCAAAAAAACAAAAACAAAAAACATCCTAAACTTGATTGAATTATGAAAAAAAAATCAGTTTAATATAGCCTATATTCAAACCCAGGTTTTGGTCATGGTATAAATATTTTATTAACATTTTAATTTTATGGCTTATCTATAGACAATAGGATATAGCAACACAAAATATATCTTACTGTTAAAAAAAAATTACTTTGTACTATAATATTCTTTACTATTTTAATCAAACCTAAATTATGTAAGTCCTTTTCATTTTTATTGCCTTGCATAGTTTATCACAGCAGTAAAATTGTGAATTAAAAATAATGCCTTATGATTGAAGTTGAGTGGCAGAGTTGAGAATTGGATTCTTCTCGAATTGTGATCTCTGAGCAACACACTATTTGATTACTTATTTTCATTTTCAGCAAATCAAACTATTTATTTCAAACAATTTTTCATAATAGTATCCAATGTAATAAGATATGGTCAGAAATGAATGTTACACTATATACGCTGATAGAATTCTTTCATACAAACAACTGATTCAAATATTAATATAAATACATATAGATTTCGCTTAACAAATTAAAGTAACTTGATTAACAAATACTTTGTCCTTGTTGATATTTCTTAACATTATTATAGAATCTAATAATCAGATATTACAACTTGCTTTTGGACGATAGAAAACTTAATAAGCATGCATATACGAATGTTAGTCACTTTTACATTTAAAAAAAAAAAAAGTCTGAATACATGTGAACACGTACTTATTATCTTCAATAATAATAAAAAAATTTACAAAACCTTACTACAAGACATCATTATTTATTAAAAATGAAAAGTACAAATTTACACCATAATCATATTTGGACAAAATAAGTTGTGAAAAGCTTTCAATAAATATTTCAATACGTTTTCTATTTTGCAGTAAGTTATACTGATACATCCTAACGTCAAATGGTAAACACTGTAAAATCTAAATGTTATTAAAATATTCAAAATGTATCTTTACAAAAAAAAAGGGAGGGGGGATAAAAAATATTTATTTTATATAAATTCAAGTTTATAAAATAAGCTAAATAGAAGTAGAGAATGAAATACTATTTTTTTAATTGGTTAACATTGCCACGAATTTTACACAATTGACTACTTTTTAAACGTTATTTAAATTAGAAATCGGAAGGATCGCCAATCAGTTAATGCCACTTAAATAAAGCAAGCGAACTTTGCTTGCTGTAAAATTACACTTACTCCAAAATATGAAATAGATAAACTGCTTTAAGTTTTTTTTGTAATTAAATGCTCGGGATAATATTAAAAAACGGTGAATGCATAACTAGATGATTCCCAAATTGGCTGTCTTGCTCATCCGACTACTTGTGTGCTCTAATATCACGTGATCTATAAAAAAAAATCATACGATTATGTTGTTGTTGATGTAGCTCTTAAGTATTTGAAATACTAAAATAGAATTAAGGAGATACAAATAATGACAATTACCACTGACAATCAAGTATTATGCTTGTTAGAATCCTGTTAACTCGTTTTGCCTTCAGTACATATACATTGCAATTTAGTAAACTCGTAAGCGCAAATATTTATATATTTTTCAGTTGCCCACTGTTAGGGCTTACTTGTCCCTCCTTTTCTATTTTTTAACATCTATTTTGTTTGCAGTAATTTTTTTAAATTTTTATTAGGCTGTCTTCCTACTCAAAACAAAAAAAAAATCATTTTACAATTTTTTTATTACGGGCAATATTTGACATTACTAATAAAAACATTGGAAAAATTTTTTTTGCCAAGAATTTTTGTAGTAATGGATTTACCCCTGATATCATTGTCAATTAATGTTTAACGCCAAAATAAGTTTAATAATATTTTAATTATTGCTGTTACTGACGTAAGTTCTTTACATTAAGTAATTATTGTGCTAACATTATAACAGTTCAAAATGTTAAAGAGAGAAAGAGAGAGCAAGATAAAGAAGGAAAAAGAAAACTGTTAGAAAATTATTTATCCAAAATTACCATAAGTGAATTTTTTTTTATTAACTGATTAATAAAAATAATAATAGCTTTATTTATCGGCAGTCACAAAAGTGAAAGTATTGCATTTTTTCAGTTAACAGTATTGACTGAGTTCAGCCATAGCCATTATTTCTTCATCTGTGAATTCTGTCTTTAATGCTCCACAATTATTGCATCGTATCACTAATTTAGGTTCAATCTTATCCGTTGCTACAAAAACATCTTGCTTTTTACCCTTTTTTTTACACGTCATGCATTTAACTAATGACGAGAAACAGCCTGTTGATTCTGCTTCTTGTTCTTCCCACTGCTGCTTTTCAAATCCACTTAATCGCTGTATGTGATCTGGTTCACCAAAATGAGGTGTTGCAGAATGCCGGCTTGATGTTGGTCTACAAAAGATAATCTCTTGCCCTCTGGAAGAACCTGGTCTATCTAAACAAGGGTCATTACAGTATGGTAAGCCAGGTGATTTTGATCCAAGACCATATGCAGGAGATTTTGATCTTCGAAGATCATCACAAAATGGTAAGCCAGGTGATTTTGATGGACATGGGTAACCTCTTCCAGATGCACCTGAATGACAGGGATCATAACCAGCTCCACGACTACAAGTTCTTGCCTGAAGTTCATCACAGAAAGGCAAATCTTGATCATATCTCATGGGTGATCTTGACATACCAGGTGATCTGGAACGTTGTAAAGATTGTCCACGATAGGGCATACCTCTTGGACTTCCTCTACCTGAATATGGTGATGCTCCTCTACCTAAAAAGGGTGATTTTCCTCTACTTGAAAGTGGTCTACTTGGAAATGGTGCTCTTCCTCTACCTGAGTATGGTGATCTTCCTCTACCTTGGTAAGGGGATCTGCTTCGGCCTGGTGATCTTCCCGATGACCGTCTTCTGCCTGAATATCCTTTTCCTGAAGATATTCTTTTACGAGAAGGAGAATAATGTGTACATTTTCGTACTTTTCTACACTTTGGAGAACGAGATCTTACTGTTCTACATTTAGGTGAGCGTTTTCGTCTAGGTTTAGCTGTAACATATTCTGTAAGAATTACAGTTCCAATTTCTTGTTTTGGTTCACAGTCAACTTTTTTTTCAACTGGTTTACAAGGATCATCTGGTCTAACACAAGGTGATTTAAGTTTTTTTCTTACTTCTTTTCCTCTTGGAGGAGATTTGGAACAATCAGAACTTTTAGATCTGTAACTTCTTTTTGCTTTAGCAATTTGTTTATCTTTTTCTTGATATAAACTACAGCAATCATCTCTTTTAGCAAATTTAGCTTTGCAATGTCCGCATTTACAACAGTTCCCACAATTCATAATATATCCATTTTTGGCTGAAAAGCATTGTACGTTTACTGTTTCAGTTGGTTCTTTACAATGCATGCAATAAATTTTCATGCATTCAAGAGAAGGATTCCGTGTCGAAGTTATTTTAGCAGACATTTTGGCTCTTATTGATTTTTTTGTTTTTTTAAGAATTTTTCCCGCTTTTTAATTTATTTATTTATTTATTACTAATAAATCATGATTACAAACTTTTTTTTTAAGAGATTAGTTACGTAAGGAGAAAGAAGAAGTATGATTTTAGTTTTACTTACAGTTCTTAAGCCATTTTGTTAATCGATTATTAATTCTATTTAAATGTAAGTAAACGTGCATTTGTTATAAGCTATTCTAGAATGTGATCGAAATAATGGTATTAAGTAAACGTTGTAACAAACCATTATTTTTAATTATAAAAGTAAAATAATATTTTCGTTTTAATTAATGTAGTCGTATGAAGATATACATATTTTGAAGAATGAAAACTTAAATGCGTCTGTAGAATGGGCATGTATTTCCAAATTCCCCAAAATATTTTTTTATCGTCGACAGAAATTCGCCCTTGTGGCATAAATAGATATTTCGTATTTATATAAAGTATAAAGCGTTTAATATAATGAACATTTAAAATTAAATCTGCTTTTGAATAGAGTATATATAATATACATATAAAAAAATACTGTGATTATTTAGTCCATATAACGGCTTTGAAGCTAAATATTTATGGATGTTTACCAACTGAAATACGAAGCTCATCCATTTAGATATTGATAAATATATGTATATATAATTACATGGGTGCTTTTGCATATCATAGCTGTTTGATGCATTGCTTATAATCTTATGTATAGATAGAACAGTAAAACGTAATTCTGATGTTTATTAATAATCTCTACACTTATTTTGTGATGATATTAAGTCGTTAAGAAAAATCACTAAACGGTAAGATATATTAAAATTTATAGCAAAAATAGATAAAATAATCTTTAAATTGTGATCTACAGTGCAAACACTTCTTCAAACATTCATAGATGATCAATGAAACTTTGTAATTACTAGATGATGAAGTTTGGGATATTTTTCCATACTTGTTTAACTCTTTAACTAAGAATTGCTAAATATCCATTTCCTGTTCTATAGTGAATAATTAGCTTGAATTGATTACTTTAAAAAAAACTGATTAGAACTTGATAAAAAATATTCAAATTTTATTTATCACAGATTTGAACTTAGATTTAGGTATGTCTCATGGATATCATACCTCCTACTACACCATGATGTATATTTTTAAAATGTTTGAGTATTATAATATCTCACTATCTAGTTACTGAAATTACATTTTGGCAGAAAGTCTATGATATATAAATTTCTTATTTAATTTTAAATTTATTTTTCACTCAATACTTACCTACAGAAGATGTTCATGGTGTAATGTTAGTCCATTCATTTGCCATATTTATGATCTGAGGTCACTATGCATTAGCAAGCTTGAAAATTTTTTTTTCAGGTAAACTTAGAGATTATTAGCCATTATCACATGAGTAGTTTTTTAAATTTTTTTTACTTTTTCTTTTCTAGCCAATATTTTTGTGTTTTCCTAATCAAATTTATCTTCATTAATATATCATACCATTTACAATTTTTTATACACTTTATCAATACCCTTTATTTATATCAAAACTAACAGTTTCGACTGTCCAGCAGTCATCATCATAGCTCTTTGCAATCCTATTTTTTGGGTTGGATTGTAAAGACCTCTGATGATGACTGCAGGACAGTCAAAACTGTTAGTTTTGATATAAATAAAGAGTATTGGTAAAGTGTATAAGAAAGTTATAAATTGTACGATATGTTAAAGTAGAAATCAATACATAGGAAAAGAATGAAGAAGAAGAAAATTATATTATCTTCATTAATACATGCATGATCTGCTATTATCTTCATTAATACATGCATGATCTGCTTTTTTTTTTTAATTATTGTTTTGTGTTCATTTAATTATTTTTCAATTAAGTGGCTTGTTTCACACACTCACATAGATATCCTTTTACATTCACATGGTATTTTAAGATGCAGTTATTGTTGTTCAGCTTTTTAAGTTTAGATTTTATAGAAGTTAGGGTTCTTTGCAGTGTTAGCTAAGAATATCCAGATATCCATTTACTGATCAATATTGGATGGTTAATGGGACTGAATAGAGGCCATCTTCTAGGTGAAAAAATCCTAAGTCTGATTAATTTAATTTGGCTGGGTTCACATCCTGTGGTATTATGAACTTCTTCAATATATATATATTTAATTTATTTATTTATAGTAGTAAATAATGTATGGACATTCTAACTCTGGAAGAAAAAAAAATTGAAAGAATAAAAAAATTAAGGTGAATTTTATGATTATACAAACAAATCTGTGAAACACAAATATGCCATCTAGGAAACACAAACTTCTTTGCTATTTTATAATGCTGTCTTTTAAATTTTTTCTGCAAGGTTTGTTTCTCTCATGGCCGTTATGCTCAAATTCACTACAAAAATATTTTGTACATTTAATAACCAACTTATTAAGTATCATTTTATGGTAAATTTGAGGCATGTCCCAATTGCATTATAAAAGATTTAGCTTGAAGGTATTTTAAAAAGATACATATACATTGTTTTTAAGAGTAAGAATTTGCTGCAGAGCAAATAAGATAAATAAACATTGACATGCAATGTTTAGTTTGTATAATATTAAAACTCATCTTTAATTTTTCATTCTTTGTCTTTCTATTTTTTGTTCTTCTTGTTGAATTAAAATAGCCATATATTGGCTGCTGCTACAGCTGAACAGATTGAATATAAATTGAAAGACTTCATGTTTTCACAGGGTACTCCATGGCCTGAGCTTGAATCCAGCCAAATTATTTTTTTCAAGTTTAATTAAGTTTGAAGATCCCACTCCCCAAGAAGACAGACCATAGCTAATCAAGATAACCATCCAATATCAGTCAGTAAATGGATATCTAGCTATTCTTAGCTGAATAATAAAACAGGAATGAAAAATCATTCAAACATTCATCACCTAGCATTTGGAAAACCTAGTAAATAATATTTTTTCTTTCATGATTTTTTTTGTTCACTGCTCCAATAGCTTGCAATTATGGAATTGGAGAATTAACTTTAATAGCATATAATAAAATCATTATCCAGTTTAAATTCATTTTGTATTATATTGGTACATAGCACCCATGAGGGCAATATGAATATTTCTAAAGCCTGGAGCAATTGATTGTAGATTAATATATATAGAAAATATTAAACAATTATTTTGTGTTAATTTGATAATGTTGTATATATATATAATATTGGGATTAATCAATGCCATTTCATGTGTTAATATATTTACATATACATATATATTAGAATTAATCAGCACCTATTCATATGTAGTGTTTTATAATGATGAGCTTTTCAAGCGCTGTCTATCTTACATTTAATTAAAAGTCTCACCATCTAATTGCAAAACAGAAGAAAATTCATTTTATTCTGTTTTGCATTATGAGGCATTAAATTAAATTCTTCTGCTTAACAGTTAGATGATATGAAATATTTAATTAAATTTAATACAGATAGCACTTGGAGACTTCATCATTCCAAATTACTATATATACATGCACACACAAAACGGAGAGGACAATAAAATTTTATTAAAAGAATTATGTATATATAATAAAATTTAAAAGAAAAAGTTATTAAAATTACAAAATATTAATATATTTATTAAACCTAATATAAATTAACAGAGACCCTAGGCTAAATAAAATATAATGTGATATTTAGTAAAAATGCAATTGATGAAAACAATTTGAAAATACTTTGCCAAATTTTTAAATATAGAATTCCCTTATTAAAAATTATAATAGATTTAATAATAATAATGCACTAAATCTTTTGAATATTTGTGGAAGCTGATGGTCTTAATTCTGGAACAAAGAAAATTCTGCTTTTAATCATTGCAAACTGTCCCCATCTCAGAATTTTTTAAATCTCATTGTTTTATTTCTACCTTCTTCTCTTTGAGTCAAACTGAGTTGCAAAGTAACTCACCTCTTCAATTGACATATATTAATAATATTATTCAGTCATATTATATAGAATACAACAAGGTTTTCAGATTACCAAAGTTAAGTAAGATTAAATTCTGCTGCTACTTAAATGGGTTATTATCTGGGAACCAAGAGTTCTGTAGACTTAGTCTGTTTTTGTTCAAAGTTCCTGATAAACCAACAACATTGTAATGAGGAAATAATATCATAATGTTAATAAATTCTTCATGGCCATGTTATACAGGAAAAATAAGAGAACGCAAAATATTGTGATATACAAACAAATAAAAATATAATGGCAACAAAGCAATCAATTACTATCTAGAATTTAATACCATTGTGAAATCATTTAAATTCAAACACAAAATTACTTATTGCCTGCATGTGTTGATAAATCTGGATAAAACTCTTCTGACTTTAAATTCTTGTTGAAATCAACAGATAATTTGATTACTAAGGGATTAATTTCATGCTAATGTTAAAAGTTTAATTGCTCAGGAAGTCATATGACATTTAATAATTCAAATGACAGATTATGCAGTTCCAATATTTTTTCAGTATGTGGTTTATTTTACTAAACCACTTAAAATATTAATAAAAGAACTAGCAGAGATTTAAACCAGGAGATAGAATCACTAATGGCTTTATTAAACTCAATTCTATCAGTATAGCTATTGAATTAATCATTAAATATATGCTTGTTTTTTTTTTGTCCACATCTACATAAATCCGTCTTTTTTTTGTCCACATCTATGTAGATCCGTTTTTTTTGTCCACATCTACATAGATCCCTTTTTTTTTTTGTCCACATCTACATAGATCCATTTTTTTTGTCCATATCTACATAGATCTGTTTTTTTTTTTTTTGTCCACATCTACATAGATCAGTAGCTGATAAATTCCATTTATGATGCAAATGAGTATAATGAACATGCTTATCTTGAATTTATTTATGAGACTGCAGTAATGTCTTGGAAAACCAGACACAGTTAGCATTATTAATGAATCTAGAAAAAGCAATTTGTTTAGAAACACATAAGAAATTATTTTTTTAATATCATAATCCTTCAAAAATGATTAGGTCTAGTGTCCATCATTATCAATGTGTTACATTATTTCAACTTTCAAAAGTTTTAGTAGCATTAAATCTAATGAGTTGATAGCTATAGAAATATAGATGGCAGCTGATAAATTTAAAATTTTTTTGGATTGTTTAATTGCTAAGACAATTCAAAAGTGAGTTTTGAGTGTTAATTTGGATACACTTAGTGAGTCAATTTATTGAAACAATATGAACTGTAATTATTTTCAACATATAAAAAGCGTATAATTAAAAACAAGTGACAATCAGCATATAGTTGAAAATATCTTTTGTCTTTAATATTTTTCCACTGTGAAATATAATTTAATAAATTGTTGTAAATTGTGTAAATGAAATATTTTTATTCATTCATTTCACTATTGATGACAATTAAAAATATTCACTCGTAGCTAGAGAGAGCATTGAATTTCTTAATATTTTTCATTTTCAATAACTTCAACTCTGACCATGAGAGTGTAAAGTGAATTGTATACATCAAAATGTTATGGGTTCAAATTTTATTGTTTAAATTTTTTAATTTAAACTAAGTAATTACATTAATGTCTAACAATAAGTCAAAGTAATGTAGAAAAATAAAACAAATAATAAAACATATATCAACAACTAACAAACGAGAGAAATAGTTATATGACTTTTCATTATTTTGTCTTCAATCTGTTGTTATATCTTAATATATTGCCAATTAATGGGGAAAATCAAAATCAGACATAAAGGATTGCATATGCATTTATCAATACAGAGAAAGCTTAAAATAGTTTCCCTCAGAATTTTGGAAAGCATTGAAAATGGCAGGGATTAATGATTCTTTGATTAATGTGATTAGAAGATATGTGAACCAAATAAATATTAAATGATACGGGAGAAGTTAGAGCAATAGATATCAGAAAATTGGGACTATTCTAAAAATGTTGTTAGTCAATTCTGTTCAAAATCTATATTGATGTAGCATTGAATGAATAAGAAAAAAATATGAAAAAATAAGTGTAAAATTGTATATTAACAGACATTTATTCAATTTATTGTTTGCATATGAACAATTGTTTATAACAAAGAATATGGAAGACATTGAATATATTATGAGAAAACATAATTCATTAAATGGAGATTAAATATTAATTTTGTAAAGATATAGAATTTGGTGACCGAAGAAAATGACAATTAATCATTGATGGAAAAAAGTCATAAATGTGGGTAGTCTCTAATATTTAGGATTAATTCATTGGAAAAAAAATAAAATGAAATATGTAGAGAAATTGGTAAAATGATATAAACAATATGAATACTCAATTCAACTTCATAAACTAATGTGTTAATATAAACAAAATGAAATATAAATATTCTGAATGGAAAACATATTACGAAATGAGATAGAGACATTGTCAATAATAGAATAAAGTGAATAGAGATTACTGACAACAGAAATAGATTATTGGAGATCAATGAAAAGATCAAGACTGGGAAAAGAATAAATCAGTAAATTGGCAAAATAAAATGAAGTGAGTAAATATGTGGTAACAGTTGTTGAACAAAGGAGATGGTGTGGTCATGTTAGAGCAATGAATAAAAATAGACTATCAGGGATGATGGAAAGTGAAGAGAACAAAATCAAGCAATGAAAAAAAGATCTGATGAACAATATGGAAAGAAATGATCAGAGGCAAGTGTTATGGGTAGTGAAATAAGAAAAAATAAAGGAGACATCAATAAAGAATAGCATATAATTTAAATGCATTAATATTGTGCGAAGCAAAAAAAGACCTCATCAAGTACACCCTCATCAATAAATAAATCCTTCAGAAAATATATCAACAGAAGATGATTTTCAAATATATTTGAAAATTTTTATATAGAAAGGAGCATATAATTAAAAAGCATTAATATTCTGTGCTAAAATATTGGCTGAATTTAATATTTAAATGGAGAAACAGGAAAATTTAAAATAATAGGTAAGTCAAACCATTAACAAAAAAAATAATTATATGATCAATTACTGCTTTACTATGAAAGAATGCTGAAGATATCTTGGTCTTTCAGTAGATTATTTCAATGATATTTTACATTTACTTTAATGTGCATAATATATGCCTTTTAAAAAGATAGTTCATTACAAAACAAAGATCTCTTCAATGTCCCCTTGTAAAAAAATAGGGAATGAAAAGGTTTACCAATTATTAAGAGTTGGAGTGATTTTTCTTCCATGTTTTATTTTATAACTGATTTAATTCATTATTAATAATTTAACTAAGGTGAGAAATATATAAATAATCATCAACGTTAATTCATTACTGTCAAACTTCATTTTGTTAATTTTTTAAATTTGTTAAACATTATTATTTTTTGTTTTTTGTCAATACATCTCTCATAGGAACTCCCATCATCCACCAGCTCAGAAACTCTGACCGCTCTCACTATGGCTGTATTTTTCAAACAACCGTTGATATTTATTAGGTGAATCTCAAATATTTGAATGTTCATGCCCATGTTATCAGTTCAGTATTCCTCCATTACATCACTCTAATAAAAGCAAAAAACTATTGAATATTACTTCAGACTTCTTTACTTTTTGCTTTCATGTGATAGTTCATTTCATTTTTTTGAACCATCAAATGCAAAATCAATTATTTTGCTTCTCTTTTAATCCATAAAATACTTCCTGTAAAACTACTATAAAATATTTGAAAAATTAATCACCCTGCTGCTACATTCTTACCCACAATGATATTCTGGCACTATCTTCAATCACTGTTGATGCATTTTCCAAAAATAATAATCCGAGTTTGACAATATTTAGGTTAAAATTTTAATCTCAGCAAAATGCTTATACAGTTAATTATTTTTATACACAATATCTGGATCCCTATAACCCCTCTTAATAGCTTTTTTTTATTTGAATTAAAAAAATTTTGTTGATTGACATCAGTTTAAGTAAACCAATGGTCTTTAACCCTTGGTCTGTGGACCGCTGCCGAGCCACAGAAGTTTTTTACCAGTCCATGGTAGACTGGCAGGAAAGTTTGTAATAACAAAATAATGAGTTTAAACTTTTAATTAATATAAACAATTTTTATTTATTTTTTTCATCTCATTTTTACCCAATTAAAAAGAAAGAAACAGAAGGAAAACAAAATCTAATCAATCATACATACATACATTTGTTTTTCTAGTTATCACAGATGTTTATGGGGGGAGGGGATAGAATTAAATTTTTTATTTTCTAAAAAAATTCAAAATTAATAAAAAAAAGTTTTTTATTATACAAACTCCATATATATATATATAACTTCATCTAAGGCTAAGAAGATTACATCTTTAAGAAAATTTATCTATAGACTTCTGCCGGTCTGCGAAACCTTATTCTTATTTTTGCCAGTCTGCGAAACCTTATCCTTATTTTTCCCAGTCTGCAAATGTGAAAAGGTTGAAGACCACTGAAGTAAACATTTTCTTTACAACTGATGAGTCAGTAATTCCCTAGATGGTTTTACCCTTCTTCTTAGTCATTATCATTATGCAATCGTCGAAACATCTAGAAATAATTATTTAGAAATTTTCGATATAACTTTGTAATAATTTCTCTATTTATTTACTTGCTTTTTTTTTAAAAAAAAAAAAATTACTGATTTCATAATTTAATTTTCTATTCTTAGATTTAGCCTTTTTGTTTAAAATATGTAGCAATTACAAATAGCATTTTTATTTAAATTGTTTTTCTTTTAGGATTGTAATCTTTGCAGAATTCTTCTACATTCCTTCATGATGTCATCTTTGCCATTTTATTTCCTAGTTGCTGAATAATTTTTTTTTCTATATTGTTTAGCCCATTTTACAGCTATCTCATTTTGTAGTTATATTTTTTTGCGTTATCATTAACTATTTTCTCATACCATGTTTCAGAATTTGTGTCAATAAATATCTATGGTTGAAACTTTATTTCTGTTACTTTCTATTTTTATCTATATGGCTATTTTTAATATACAATAGTGTGTTATCTTTTGATTTTGCTCATGTCTGAATCATCTTTAAAATTTTTGATATTTTAAGATTTGCACTAACTTAAATTTATAAGAGTATTTATGAAGATTATGATATCATTTATTATTGTCTTACTTAATATTTTACCTCTCTAACTTTGTATCAACATATATTTTATATCACTTTTTATGTTGAATCTATACAACACAATCCTGAAACATATTTTCTGTAAGTTTTAACTCGACTTTAATTTCATTTGGATGATTCTTTATTTCTTCTTTACAAAAGAAATTATCATTCATACATTTTATAAGTTTATGTGTCTGCCTCCATAACTATGTTGTTTGATCTATTAAAAGCATTCCATACAACTGAATAAAAGTTTGCAAACAATTGAATTATCTTCATTTAAGTATCTTTTTAAATGAATGATTAATCTTTATACTCTATCTGATGGACCATAAACCTTCACAATATAGTTCTTCCATCTTTTATTTATAATAGTCATTTCAATTATTTTTCTAATAAGGGTGCCTTTTTATAGTAAATTATATGTTCTCTTGTCAAATTAGTATTTTTCTTCATTTTCCATATAGATTCAAAAAAGTTTTACAAAGTTTCATTTAATATGCCATAGTTTTTATAATTTATGCAATCTTCCTTTAAAAAATTTACAGTTGCTTATTTGGAACTTTGAGAAAGAAAGGCCCTGATGAAAATTCAAAAATGAAAGAAATTATACCATGCATTCTTGCATCATAATTCATCTTATAAACATTAACATGGCAGTAACAGATACAATGACTAAAATTATGGAGTATGCATTAGAAATTTGCACTGCTTCAGTAAATTAAGGAATCTCTGTTAATAGAATTTTTTTTTTTTTCAAAAAAATATATTATTTATCCAATACTTAAATAAATATAGAAATATATTTTAATGATGTCAAAATTAAAGTTTGAAACATGCTAAATTAAATTGTATTGGGTGGTTAAAAACTAACGGTGATCATAGAATTCTATTACGATTGCTTTTAAACAGAAAATTTGCATATAATTATCCAATAAAAAAAGTTTGCCTATAATTTAAATGTTTTTTAATGACTCTAAAAATATTACTTTATTTTAAGTTGCTTGAAGCACTTATAAGCAACCTTTGCATCAATATTTCTTTGAAAATTTCTAAATGCTTGTCAAAAAATGGAATAGATGAAAAGACTGAAGAAAATATACAAAATAACCCAAATTATTTAACATCTTTCATAATAAAATTTTAAATAATCATTGTAATAGTAGATACTTACATATTACATCAAAACGAATAGATTCCACACATCTATTCTAAGATGTAATGTACAAACCTCTAGAAATGACTAAAAAAGTTTTTCAGAAATATTAAAGATTTTTCAGGGTAAAAGTTAAAACATATATCTCAGATTTGACTTTATATATAGTTGCTTGTTTCAGCTATATCACGACAGCCTTTGTCTAAATAACAAAGGTCATTCAAATAGTTGTTGCAGAAATGTTAAAAATAACCCGTTTAATTTATGAAATTATTTCTCAAATTCAAACTTGTCAAATGTATATTTAAGACATTTTTGTACAATAAAATATCAAAACAGATTAGAAGCTGGAGTTGTAATAAATTAGATTTGAACTATTGTTTTTTTTTAAATCCAAATACAGCATGCTTTTTCATACAGAAGACAATTTTAACTATATCATCACATTTGTTGACATAGTTCTTTGGGGATGGTTGTCATACTTGGACAGGATTTTAGTGATTGTGAAATAGCCATTATCTAAAACAGAAAATGATGAATATTATTTACGAGTGTTTATCTCTTCTAAAACTGATACAATAATTACTGTTTCCCATGAAAGAGATTTTGCAAATACTACAAAAGATGCAGTATGGAAAGTATAAACAACGCTATAATCTTGGATTCAAAACAATGTCAAAAAAGAAAAATAATAATCGTAGTGACAAAGCTATATCTTGGATTCAAAACGATGTCAAAAAAATAATAATCAGTGATAGTTATGTTCCTTATACAAACAAAATCAAATATATACTGATCAAAAATAGGCAATATTTTAAAATAAATCTAAGGATTCAATTTTTTTCAAAGACAGTCTAAAATTATTTTTTTAATGAGATTTGCAAGGCCTTCTACAAAGATACCAGTAATTGCTGCATCAGAATGAAAAGAGAATAACATTGTACATATTGTGGCTAAACAAAGTTCATCATATTTAGTATTCATTTAGATACCAGATATAATGTAGATTTTACCAAATCTAAATCCTGTCTAGGTATGATACTTATTGTCAGAGATCAGTTTAAGAACCCATCAAAATCCTTAAAAAACAATTTGTAAAGATCAATCAATACGATAATACAATTCAAGTCTCTTATGTTTGGGAAAATTTTGTAAGGTATATCAATCAAAAAAACCATTAGTTTCAAATCCAATTCATCATTTACCATTATACCCACTTCAGATCTATTTCTAGATTTTTCTTGGAATTATCTCAATTACTTAACTAAAAGATTTAAAATTAGATAGACTAAGTTTATAAATTAAAACTGAATACTTTAGTTTCAATATCTCTACAACTTCTAGAGAATTCTCTACTATCTAGATCAGGATAGTCAACCTTTTTATACCCACCATCCACTTTTGTATCTCTGTTAGTAGTAAAATTTTCTAACCACCCACTGGTTTCACAGTAATGGTGATTTATAAAGTAGGGAAGTAACTTTATAAAATTTATAGTTACAGCAAACTAAAGCATATAATAATAATTACTTACCAAATACTTTATGTTGGACTTTCACTAAGTTTGGTAGAATAACTCTATAAAACAACTTACTGTAGTTAAATCTTTTTATTTATACTTTGTATACATAGAAGCATGAAGTCTGATGAAATTACATTTAATTAATTAAATTATTAATGAAATCCCTGAGGCTGATGCTGTGAAACTAAATACAGGATATCTGGCTCAATTTTTGTAAAGAACAAATGAAGGTCTCCTCTTCTGGAAATATTCAGGTGAGGTAGGAAAAGGTATCAATAAACTGAATATCATTTTCCACATATTTGGATATGACAGACATTTTTTTATTTTGCCATAGGTTTTCATATCCATCATTATTGAATTTATGTTTACCTTCTTTATCATATCTAATTTCTAACAGTTCTTCTTGGCAAGTTGTAGCAGCCTCTTCAATATTCGCAGTAAAATAATTTTTTATCCAATCATACACCTTCAATTTCAAAATATCTTCAAATCATTTTTTCATGTCCAATTTAAGTTCGTTGAAGTAGTTCAAGTTTGTCAATAAATAATGACACAATACTTTGGCAACCTATAAGTTTTATTAGCTCTTTGAAGCTGCAAATTGACATCATTAAATCTCTTGAAAATATCTGCCAAAGAAAGGAATTCATGCAATATTATTCAAAGAAATACTATTTTTTGTAAAGTATGATTTCACAGTATTAAATATAGATAATCCTTTTGTATCTGTAATGAGATTTATTGTAAATAGTATTTCTTCTCATAGTGTATTGTTTTCATAAAAATAATGTACATATGCCATCAATAAAGCATTATTATTTTCAATGGTAGATTCATCCAATTGCATGGAAAATGAAGAGTTTTGGAGAATACTTATAAGTTTTTTTCCAAAATTAATTGTCATTTCTTCAATTTGTCTCTTTACTGTGCTATTACTTAGAGGCAACATTTTTAAAATTTCAGGTATATCTTGATGCATTACTGTTGAGATAAATTTTTTTATAGAAGGAATTGTTAAGAGCTTCTCCAATATTATAGCTTTTACCACTTTTATTGTGAAATGCGATGAGGCAATTAATCCATCTTCGTTCTCTGCATGTTGTTTCTTAAATAATGCAATGATTGTTGAACTATCTTGAAATTTTTTATATATTTCCTGAAAATATTCAATGGGCTTGTTCTTATCATTTGGATGTTTTGTAGCAAAATGTTCTCACAATCGACTTGGCTTTATTGCATCATTGGATGTTTTATGACACAATAAACACATTGTGTGTTGTTTATTTACAACAAATTCTATGAAACCTATCTTTAAATACTCTGGTAAATAGCCATAAGTATATTTCTTTTTTTGAGACATGTGCTCACAATATTTCATAATATTTTGTTTGAGGCTGTAAGCACATGCTTACTCTCACAAATATAACTCTTACTGACCAATGCAACTGCAAACAAAATCGTTATCTGCACATGCTTCTTGCGCATAATGGATTGGTTTTGGGGGGGAGATACATGAGCTATTCTTTGTTAAGACTCTTTTGTTAGTGGTCACACTATAGCTCCAGTTAGTTTCACTTATGAAACATGAACTAAACTTATGTACTGGGGAGATACAGAGTATATTTTCAGAAATTTAAATTGTCATGGAATTTTATGAAAACCTAATGAAAATGTTTTTAAGTAATGTTATAAAAAAATTTTTAAAAGTCAATTAAATTTTTAAAAAAAAGTGCTTCAGTATCAGACAAAACTCCTACTGCCCACCACGAAGCTGCAACACCCACTAATGGGCAGTAGAGACCAGGTTGACTACTGCTGGTCTAGATTATGGCAGGTGAGAATCAACTAAAACATCAACCATATAAACTAATGAACCTAAGATATTTATTTAAGACAAAGTTATAAAAGCATGACTGAAGATCAATACTGGATAGATTCCCATTTAAAACTATATTTAAAAAATTGAGTATGTCTTTGATTCCATAAAAATTCAATTGAGGGCTCTTTCAGTGTGTTTATCTCATTATCCAAACTATAGACAATGGTAAGAAAAATCTGATGTAATTAATGTTTCTTAATTAATTACCCTGACATTATTAGTTGAGCATACATAGCCATTATTCATTTCATAGTCCATGAAAATGAATTGAGGTGATGACTAATTTAGCTGTATTGTGTTGATTTATGCTCCATCAATCCGATGCTCAAGTTAGCCTTGGTATCTTCAATACACTCATGTAGCAAGCAGATTCTGTACATTTCATTCTATCTATTACATATGAATATTCCAAAATATCTTATCTTTGATATCATTATCATTTTGAAGTCATTAAAACATGTCTTTAAAAAGAAAAGAAAAAGATCATTAAATAGTTCATTGTGACTGAAGATGACTCCAACATCATTCTTCAGACACATAATAAAAGACAACATCAGCTGCTGGGTAATGTCTCTTTTTTTAGATTTTTGTTTTTCATCCTCTTTTTAATACTACTTACAAATGTATACATATTTGCATTAATATATTTACATTATTTATCATTTATTAAATATTAATAAAATCTGTAAAATATATGCATAATATTTAAAGACATTATGTGGAGAAAATGTCAAGAATTATTAGACCTCTTAATGCATTTTCAGTGCAGAACAGTTTCTTAAATATAGTTTCCATGTAAATATAACTTATCTACATTGTTTTTCACTATGCATTTTATAACTTAGTAAATAATTAGCAAATTATATATTTATAACTATTTTTAAAAAGAGGGTAAAAAAACAAAGAAGAAAAATCTTTATTAAAAATCATCTTCCATCAGTTCACTAGCCGAGTACTACCTCCTCTACCATTTATCTGAGGTTATTGGAATAATGTTCGCTCACAATTTGGGCATTAATCTAGCATTAGCAAATATATAATAGAGCCAAATCAACTCAACTTTCTTAGACCAGAAGATAAAAAATGGCTATGCATTCTCAATTAATAATATCATGATAATTAATGAAGAAATAGAAAATGTTAAGAGAAAAATTAAGAAGACAAGATTCGTTGCAAATTTAAATGAATCAGTGGGAAAACTGTTCAGAAATTTACAAATTTTGCAAACATTATTTTAATCAGATTTTACCTTTCATGTGTAAATGTATCATCTCAATGGATTTTTATAAAATCAAAGACATGCAGAGTTTGTTAAACATATTTTTATATGAAAATATTAATTTTCAAAGACAAATGTTATATTCAAAATAAAAAATATATAAATTTCTACATGTACATTCTAAATTTGTATTCATTTTTTTACTTTTAGTGTAACATCTGACTTTGGTTCTCTGCACTGAAAATACATTAAGGTTATGCATTTAACATTTTTCATATTTTCTCCATATAAGAAAATATTGATATAAATGCATATAGATTATATTTCAATGATTGAGTTGTTATAGCTCATTTAACCATATACTTGTTTAAACACAAGGTGAATTGTGATAATATAAAATAATAAAATATATGAATACTATTATCTGTACATATTGTAAATCATAAGTATTTGGAGTTTAGAATAGCTAATGAAGCCAACATTTTGTTTTAGCAAAACATTTAAGGTTTAAAAATATTGAGATACTATAAAAGTAAATACAGCATTTTTTCATTATATGCGGCTTTTATGAAAAATCTATATTCTACCAGAAACTGCAGTTAAAATGAGCTATGATAAATAGACTGGTGTCATAGTGCAAATAAATTAGAAAAATTGTGTATTCATAATTAACAATTCAGTTTGTATACTATGTGATGATAAAAGCTAAATGGAAAGAAAATAAATGTGCTGTCAAGATTGATGAATAAAATATCAATTACTTAAGACATTGTTGTGATAATGCACTTAAATGTGAAAATAAGACTTGTTAGGTAGATTAAATCAAACAAAGATTATGCTAATAGGCTGCAATAACTTTGAAATTAATGAAGTTATAAATGTTGAAAGATTTTTATTTTCTTGAATCAGTCAATATTAATAAAATTGAATTATAAAAATACTCGTTGCAAACTAACATCAGAAAGTGACCATAAAAAAAACTTGGGAACGATTTTTAAATGTATGGACATATCTTTAAAAATAAAAACTAGAATTGTTTGGGTTGTGGTATTTCCTGTGATTATCTGTGGATGAGAAAGTTGGATACTGAAGAATAATTACAGAAAAGATATTTAGGTAATAGTTGATTAGACACACATGCTGCGTGATGGCATTGTTGCTATGCAAAAACTATAAAATATGAACGTTCCCAGGCCATATTTTTTTTTTTGCATTTTTTCTTATATAAAAAAACAAACAAACACAGAATTTGTACTTTCTCAATAAATTTTGAACAAAAAAAATCAAACACAGAATTTGTAGTTTTTAAGTCTTTTTTTTTTATTAATATCAACAAATTTACAACTTATTACGGTTTTTGGGGGGAGGTTTAAAACTTAGTACACTTTTCTTATTATCATCAACAAATTTTCAATTTATTACGGTTGTATTTTTGTTTAAAAAAGTAGATCCTAAAGTTAGTAAGATTTTTTTTTTTTTTTGGTTTCACTTTTTTTTTTAACGAACATAAACAAATTTAAAACTTGTTTTTTTGTGTGGTTCCATTTGAAACAGTATTATTTAGTCATCAATCTGTTTAGCCATCATCCCATTTCACTTACTATGTTTTATAGTATTTTTTCCACCAATTCGAACCCTCAGTCCACATATATAATCAGAATAATTTATTTTGATATGTAATAGTATATATTTACATGTATGTGCGAGCATTTAATATATTGATGTCTGTATGTGTATAATGTATACGCAGTTATAAATTTAAAATTAATATAATTAAGTTGTGTGAACATTATTGTGTGTGTAACCAGTTATATGTATATGCGAGAGAATCCGTAATACCATAGATTTAAAGAAGCATTACAACTCTTAATATAAATTTGAAATATTCTCAGTTAAAAATTCTTTATTTAAATGCATTGGTATATAAATTTCAATTCCTGGAATAGTCTCACACACATATATAATAAAATGTTTACAAACGAAACTCTTTTTAAAAAAAGTTATCTCTTTTTATAAAAAAAGTTGTAAATTCTTGGAAAACCATCTGTAAGCAATCAGCAACAACTGAAGCTTGGAAAACCATCTGTAAGCAATCAGCAACAACTGAAGTCAACTGGCGTATGGTAGTTTCATGGAACGAAATTATAGAATTTTGCGTACCCAAACATGAATTAATATTATATTTAGCATGGCTAATGTGCCTTTGGGAAGCACATATGTGCATTTACGCCTTGCTGCATTTTTCTTATATGAATGGGATTCTGGTTTTAATGGCCATCCCATATACTTAGTCGGATAGCTCTTCTTTAGAACTAGAACGAGGGTCCAGATTGTTTTATAAGCTGCTCTGATCACTTCTAGTAATATATATATATATAACGCTGTACTTTCATCCCTACATAATAAGATTTCAGCATTGATCTGAATAGTCTGGTTTTGTACGTATATAATTCGCACAGAACCTATTGCAGCTCATTAAGTATTATTGAATGATCTTTATTAAATGTTTAATGCATGAACGTGAAAATACGACCTTTTTATGCATTTTAGCACATAAATTGTATCATCACACGGTGTCTAATCAACAGATATCGATATTTATTGTTTGAAATGTGATTCTCATAGAAACAGTAAGAAAGATTAGGGGATACTTTATTAAATTAGACTTTTAAATTGACCTGGAAGCCCAAGTAGATTGAAGTTTCTAACTTTTGGTCTGCTTAGAAAGATTAATAGAATAAAATAACAGACAGACTTCAACAAACAATAATGAATGTGCCTTTAAGCAGCCAGAAAAACTAATGGCTAATAAGTATTTCTAAACAAATGTTATTTATATGATTGTCAGGAATCAATGTCAAACTTCATATTTAATATATTTATAAATCATTATAAATAATTAAAGCAATGTGTCAAACATGGCACCTCTAACTGATATTAGTGAATGTAATTAAAGGTCTATAAATATTGACATCAGAATTTCACTATAGAAATTAAACAATTCTTTTCTTTTTGATTAAAAAAAGATATCGGCTGACATCATTTCAAATTTATCACTAACCCATTTATTATATATTTCATTGTTGAATTTTTTAATAATATAAATCTTTGATTCCGTCTTGACTAGAAATAGCTGTGTTAAAATAGAATAATTTATATCAAGTGATTGAAGTGCTAAATATTCACATTTTGACACTAAGTAAGTCACTATTATAAGTCATGCAGCTGTTATTCTTACTCCTCTGTGTTACGAGGCAACTGAAGTTATTCCTGAAATTCATGTATACTAATTTGTCAATTTTTTCATATAATATAGATCTCTTTAATTTTATTTATGTTTAATATAATTGTAAATTCTCAATGGTCCAGTCCATTTTATTGAACTTTCATTTAAAATGCCATATCTGTTGTTAATCAAATATTCAATCAGAAAAAAACTAAAGCCAGTTTCTTTTATCAAAGTAATAGAAGTATTTTAAAAATTCTTAAACATAAAATGATTGCTTTATTCAATACCACCGTTACCTTGTAGACCATTTTATCATTCTTTTTCAATTATTTCTGTCTCTTTTCAAACACACTCAGATAAGAGGCATTATACAGATTTAAATATATAGAGTGGAAAAGCTTTTTATAAAATATTCACTCACAGATCTTGTACATAGTGATTTCAGATTAGAATAACAGGTTCATAAGCTAAAAGTTTCTGGATTGAAACTCAACTTGTTGCTTCTGATATTAAAGCTCATATGATCATTTTATTTTTTTTATAATGTCCCTTATTTCACAACTCTTACTTTATATCATTAACTTTGGAAACAGGCAAAACTCTCCATACAGTAGTGCCACTCAGAGTAATCAATGGATGCCAGAAGGCTTGTGCATAAAATCCCCATGCCATTCAGTGTCAACAAGAGTAATCAATGGATGCCTGTTTTAATGAGTTATGTGCTAGCATAAGAAATATTGGTCATGTGATGTTTAGTGGTTTAACTTTGGAAACAATTGCACGCTGATAAAATTAGTCATTATCATTACTAGCCATTTATAAACAAATATAGACATTCTAATTTCAAAAAAATGAAAAGCAAAAGTGAATTTTGTAATGATTATGCAAACCAATACTTGAAATGCTCTTTCTAAAATATTTGCTATCCATTGCTTTCTATCCTGAACCATATCCTACAAATGAAAGCATTGACCTTTAGAATGTTTTTAAGATCTTTGATATAGAAATAGTTTGTTTCTCTCTCCAAAAAAAAAAAGAAAGAAAAGTAAAAAACATGCATAAGTTGGCCATAATTTCTTGGAAATGTAATATTATTCACTTCACATATCTAATCCAATGAAGATGAACTTAATAATAGTGGAATAAATATCACATAAAAAGTCAAAAATAAAAATAGCAAATGATCTTATGATTTTGCAATGAATTTTTATAATTTTAGAATATCCTTACATAAATTTTTCCAGAGCTTTTATATCATTGTCTCATTTCCTTACAATAATTTTTATAAAATAATAACTTTATATACAAATAATTTAGATGAAATAGTTATATCATTATGATGAAGTAGTTTTCCTTTTAATTTACTAAATCTTCATTTAAAATTCTCATCTATGTTTTTTTTAAAAATATATTAGTTTTAAATTAAAAAAATTTCCCTCACTATTTGAGTTTTCAAATTTTTACTTAATGTAATAATTTTTTTTTTTTAAAAAAAAAAAAAAAGCAAAAATTGCATTTCTAGGCAGATATAAATGGTTAACCAATATCATCCAGGTATAAAACTGGATGTGCCTTTTCCTGAAATAAGTATCAGCCAAAAATTAAAATCTAACTCAACTATAGTTGTGACCAAGCATAAATTATGAAATACATCATTTGTCTGTGCAAACTATATATGCAATGACAGAAATGAAAAAAATAATAAAACCATTACAGAAGTACCCAGATTCCTTTATAATGTTTGTCAACATATTTTACCATAACCACAATCATCATATCTACATCTATTGTTAAAAAACAATGCATAAAATATAAAAATTGTAAAATAAAAAAATTTAAATTTTCTATATTTCAAATTTTTAAATTCATACTGTTATATAAACATGTCTATAAATATGTGTGTTGTGAAAGTTTTAACATGTATATATGTACATGCACATACACGTTCCATTACAATGTATATGCCAAAAACACATTATAATATGGTTCAGTAATTCAGAGATTGAAAAACTGTGGCTCATGAGCCACATGCAGATAGTTCTTTTTATCATGACAAACCTAAAAGCATTTTTTATTTTTGTATAGTAATTTGTAAGTAAATATTTTCATGACTTTAGAAGAGGAAAAAAAGTGCACTATTCCATGATGCTCCTTGGATTTAGCCCAATTATAGAATAATAAATCCTGTTTATGGTTAATGCTAAATAATCAAAATTTGTGAATAAATTAAATTGTTAAAGTAATTTTATATTTTTATAAGTCACTTCCAATATTCATCACCGTATATTAAACTGATTCTATTACTAAAATAAATATTCAAATACAACAATCATTCAGAAATTCATATTTTTCATCAATCTATTTTTCATTTCTTTTCTAGTAGCTATTTTGACTTTTTTGGCCAGGATATTTAAACAAAATGACTCTTTATGTTAAAAAGATTGTCAAACCCTATTCAGTATAATCCATAAATTTCAGTGTCAACAACATATGGATCAGTTTCCTTAAGATTATCTAAAATTCTTTTATAAATGAAAATCAAAAAGAAAAAAACAGAATGAATTGTTTTCAGTAAACATTTTATTATCTTCATAATTTATTAGGACTGCCACCAATTAAGATGACAGTCTACAAAAATTATGAAAAGCCAATTTATTAAAATTAATGAGGCACTCCTTGTGATATAGATCACAGAATAGATTAAACTTTCATTCTAAAAACAAAACATAATTTTAGAACAATAATAACTAATATATATATAGAACATATATCAATAAATAATAATAAACACACATACAAAGTAATATTTTTTACATTATATATATAGTGTTGAATGATTTAAAAATACTTTCTCACATTTAAAAAAAAACCAAACACTTTTAAGTTAAAATAATAAAAAAAATTTCATCTACAAATCTTATACAAATTTACAAAATTTTATTTCTTTGATACTGTAATTAAATATATTTGTACATATATATATACCTTTACTTTTATTATATAGTCATGATTTGTTTCAGGATGGTAAACTGATTCATTGCATGTACGAGTAGCCTGCCCAGCTCTGAATCACTTATATGTTTAAATTTTGAGAGAGAAGAAAAAACATCCAGATTAAAAATCCAAGTTTAAATTCATTCTCTCCTGTATTAAACCACAGATATTAACTGTATATATAGCAACAGAATACCTAAATTAAAAGTCCAGCTTCAAATCCCACAAAATAAATATATATATTACAACCCTCATGTCTGAGTTTACAATGCATTTTTATGCAAATATTTTTTATTATGTATAACAAAATATTAAAAGTCATGTATATACAATAAATTTTAGTGTTTTAAAATTATAAGTATAAAAGTAAAATGTTTTTTTTTTTTAAATAAAGAATATTTGTTTAAAACAAAAAATGTTGCTATGGGAACTAACAGAAGCTTTCTAAAATTGTCTACATTCCAAGAAACAGTATAAAAAATTGTAACTACTTTTGTCATGTCTTTTACTGCATAGAAATCAAGAAAAAATTGTAAGAATTTTAAATTAGTATGCATTTTATGGAGTAGAAAACTCTCCATCAGCTGAACATGGAGCTGTAGGCAAGGAAATGCCTTAAACTTAACCTTGATTCTGTTGATCCTATTCATCATTATTCAATGCTAAAGAAATATTGGACATTTATTTACTACAAAAAGAAAATTAGTCATCTAAAGTGATTTTCCCATAGAAATATATTTCTATAAATTAATCTGCGAATCTACCTATTTTAAATGGTCAGAAGAAAATTGCAATGGAAACTCTCATAAAAAAACTGCCACAGATTGAACCAAAAATGCCAGAAGACATTATAATTTAATGATTAATGGTCATATTCCCACATTTATGGATACAAAATATATATGTAAGCTTACAAAGACATAAAGGTAATTAATTGAACTTTCTATAGCTATTTTCAAAGTGTTTTTGTAAGTTACAAAGATTTTCCTTCTCACTCGTGATCACCATATAATTTTCTTAATTGTAAATATATAAATACATTTATTATTATTATTATTATATAATTCTATTCTTTAATTAAGTTATTGTTAATCATTTTGTTGTTTATCATTTCTCATCTGAATCCAAGTTGATTATTTATTTCATTAATGGAATAAATTATTAGGTGAAGGAGGTAACAATCAGGAAATATAATTGAATCTGCATAGAAACTTGTTTTTATGTGGATTGTTTGATCATTGCTTGTGACTAGTATTGATTTGTCAATTAAAAATAATTTGTATTTAGTCATTCCACTATGTACATGGTTTTCCATTAGTTATCTTTAAATTCCCCTAAACTAAAATTAATTTGCAATTATTGTATTTTTTTCCATTTTAATGTTAACTTGATTATCAGTTGTCAAAAGGGCAGGTCCCATTACAATATATATATATATATATATATATATATAGAGAGAGAGAGAGAGAGAGAAAAGATATAATGTTTAATCTAAACCAATTTTGTATTAACTTGAATAAACTTAATATATGTATATTGTGGACCTGCTGTGCACATGGTAAATTCTTGCAGCTAAAATCCTATTAGAAGTGGATGGCCAAACTCATTTACGAATGGCTGTTCATGACGACGATGAAGATAAGATTTTATAAATATGTGAGTATAAAACACATCACATTTATTATGTCATTATAAGATAACAAATCTTAATTATTTTTATGTTAAATATTATTTATAATATCTATAGATAAAATGAAAAAAAAAAATGTATATTTTAAGAAAACAGCAAAAGAGAGGAATAAGTTTATATCCAAGTAATGTTCATACATTTTTATACATAAAAATTTTGTATTTAGGTTTTACAAACAAACCTAAACACAAAAAAATGAAAATAAATATATATTTGATTAGGATATTATAACTATTTCTTTCTTGGGTTTTGATATATAATTTGGTAAGCTATTGTGCATGCGCTTTTTTACGATTGTTAATAATAAATGCTTTCATTCCCAAAACAAGATATAGTATTTATGAAAGAATAAAATGAATCCACTTATTCTTTCAAACCCAAATGCTTATATATGGGCAAATCTTAAGTACTGGAAATGAAAGCATGAGGATAGACCACTCACTTTAAATTACTGTTTATTATGTTTGAATGAATGATGTCAACGAAATTATCTAGAATTACTAAACATCACTCTCAAATGAAACTTAAACATATGTAAATAGGCATTTATTTTTATAGCGCTATGTTTATAAATTGTAATACATTAAAGATCAGCCTTTCAAGCTGTTGTGCATGCGCTTTTTTACAAGTGTTAATAATAAATGAATACTTTCATTCCCAAAACAAGATATAGTATTTATGAAAGAATAAAATGAATCCATGTATTCTTTCAAATCCAAATGCTTATATATAGGCAAATCTTAAGTACTGGAAATAAAAGCGCGAGGATAGACCACTCACTTTAAATTACTGTTTACGATGTTTGAATGAATGACGTCAATGAAATTATCTAGAATTTACACTCATAAAAAAGCGCATGCACAATAGCTTGAAAGGCTGATCTTTAATGTATTACAATTTATAAACATAGCGCTATAAAAATAAATGCTTATTTACATATGTTTAAGTTTCATTTGAGAGTGACGTTTAGTAAATTCTAGATAATTTTGTTGATGTCATTCATTCAAACATCGTAAACAGTAATTTAAAGTGAGTGGTCTATCCTCACACTTTCATTTCCAGTACTTAAGATTTGCCCATATATATAAGCATTTGGGTTTGAAAGAATAAGTGGATTCATTTTATTCTTTCATAAATATTATATCTTGTTTTGGGAATGAAAGTATTCATTTATTATTAACACTCGTAAAAAAGCGCATGCACAATAGCTTGAAAGGCTGATCGTTAATGTATTACAATTTATAAACATAGCGCTATAAAAATAAATGCTCATTTATATAATTTGGTGTGTATATATAAATTGATTAATCAGTCTCATGAAGTCAGGTGACCTGTGAGAAAAAAAAAAAATTCCCACCGATTTTATATATGTATGTATTTGATAAGTGTGTACATAACAGTAAATAACTAATATATTTTGTTAACCATCTTGAATATATTGAAGACATAATTTATCTTGGAGAGAAAATTGGTATCAAAAAATAACTGATATAGTTGACACTCAATCTCCCCTTGACTTTCTTTTGCATGAATGACAATTAAGATGAAACTTTGAAAATTTTTGGAAAATGAATGGAATTTTGGAACATTGTAATATATATCAAAAAAAAAAAAAAAGTTCTAAAAACTCTTGTTTTCCCAATGTAACAAATAGCTTTTTCTGATATAATTACTTCTATGATCTTCTTTCAGGGATACAATTTTTTAACAATAGGACTTTATCAGTTACATTAAATCTTAACTTCAAACATCTCTTGAAACTGAGAAATAAAGCTATCATTAAAAGTAAATGGTTTATAAAAAAAATTAAAGGTAAAATCTTGGCATAATTATTTTATTTGTTATTGATTTAAGCCCCCCCCCCTCGCATTTTTTAATATTATAATTTATGCAGTGACAAATATTACTTTTATAAGGTATTTATAAACAACTATTATGAACAAATATTAATTTCATTTTTATTATTAATAATTCAAACCATTTGGGTAATTAATAAGTTTAAAACAAAGGGAATATGTATTTCTTTTCATAATAACAGATACATTAAATTGAATTTATAAAGTATTCATCCCTATCTATGTTTTATATATCAACAGTAATATAAATCAATTTAACCTTATTATTTGAGATAAACATGTGGGATATGTACAATAAAACTTCAATCCGATTTTTCTGGTATTTTAAACAATATATATAATCACTATATTATTAAAATTATATATACATATATGAATATATTTTGCCAATTAAAAGTGTGGAATATTTTGAATTATGCAATTTGAGTTGTATTCTATATGCATATCATTGAAATACCATTAAATTATCTATTCCTGATGTTTTCTTACATCTGATATTTACTTTTTTCACTGCCTTAAAACAATGCATCAGGATTTATTATATATATAAAAATATAAACATGGAATTTAGGCACTAGTAATATTACTAAATTATGACCTTAAAAATAATAATAAAATCTACTTTGAATATTTATGATAAATGATAATTATTTCCTTAATTAAAAGCTAATTGTATAATATTTTTAATGACAAAGATTTCATGTTCCATTACTCCAGTAAAATTTCTACATTTAATAACAGAATCAAATAGCAGTCTAGATATAGTAGGGTCCCCCAAGATGGTCAAATTTCAAAGTTATAATTAGCCATTCTAAACTCTTAAAATCAGAGTAATAGCCTACTGTTACAAAGCAGGAAATAGTGATAGCTTATATTAGCATGAACAGAATGAATGTCTTTAATAGTTATCACCTGCAGTAAGGGAAAAAAAAAACATTGATTTCACAACATTAATCTTATAGTTCATTATAACATTAGGGGAGTCAATCTTCTTGAAGAAAATGCATACAAAAAAAAAATATATTAATATTTAGAAATTTTGTACATATAAAAACTTTTTATGTACATATAAAATCAAGTTATATTAATGTGATATCCACTAATAGATGAAAAATAAATTCATTTCTGTATCTACAGAACATGATCTTATATGGATATTCATATTACAATATATATGCTGCAAAAGAGTCAAGAAAGATATTTACAGAGAAAAGAACCATAATTTAACTTCATTAAGAAAAGTGATTATGATGATAACTTTCAATTTCTTTTGTACAATTAGATAAGAATTTGAATGTATAAATAGATTTAATATTCAACCATACACATACTAAAATTATATCACTAAATAATTAAATAATGATTGATTGCATGGAAAAATAATTTTGTTAGATTTCCATATTCCATTAATATATGAAGTTGAAATTATTTATGTTTAAATTTATATAAAGAATTTAGTAAATATTTGTAATTCTGTATGTAATTAATCAATAGTCTTAAAACTTTATTCAGAGCTTCTTATAAAAAAGATATGGTGTAAGAGTTTTATAAGTTTATATGGCTTTCTTATATGTTTATTCATTTGGGTTCAAGAGTAGATCTCACATGATTATAGAATCATCTACTATAAATGTGAGTAACAATGGGCACAAGATGGTGTAGTGCTATAATATCCTCATCTTTAGATCTGATGGGGATATTAGAGCATTATATCATCTGGTATTCATTAATTACCCAATATTAGTAGAATGAGAAGATCATTCCTCTATAATTATAAGTATATTCCAGCTGACTATCTAGAGGTTTGAACATCATATTAAAATTGAGCTTGAATCCTATTTATGTATTTAGAAAGACTTATTTGTTTTTAAAGTGTAAAATTCCTTCATTTTGACTAATGTAAATAATATTTCTCATCCACAATATGGACAATAAAACTCTATCACCCAAAGCAAAAAAAAAAATTTTTCTTTGACAATTTTATGTGGATAAAATCATGGTTGAATTTTACTTACTTCACATTTTAAAACCAAGTGATAGGCTTATAATTATGTGAATATGATTCAAGCTAAGTGTCCCTAGCATGTTAACCAAGCATGTAAACCCCTAGCTCAGCAAGTAGAAGATGGTTTTATCTAAAATACATTCATAGTGGAAAAGGAATTATATAATTTTTCAGCTAGATGTTGGCTTATAATCTTAAAGATTTACATATGCTTAGATATGCATTGCAATATTCACGTTTCTAATCAATTAAAATACATTTTAGTTTATTAGACACACGTGTGTGTGCATTTTTTTTAAAAAAGAAATATTTTTATTTATTTAAATTTTTGTCATAATATACATTTTAAAATGATATTGTAGTAAAAATAATTATTATTATACATCAAAAATTTTAAAAATTATCATTATATATCAAAAATTTAAATAAATAAATAAATGAGTTAATTTTTAATCAAATAATTTATCAATGGCATGCATACATACATTTAGTGTGTATATATATATACGCACATATACTGTACAAATAAAAAAAAAACTATACATATATTTGATATCAAGAATTTAAGACTCTGTCCTAAACAGGATAAAGAAATCAAGCAACAGGTATTACAATCAAACACTAACACTTAATCATCATCAATGAAATAGTTTATTAGTCTTTTAATGTTATTTCTTCTACTCCTTTTCATCATTAAGAAGAATAATAAATATAGATTATATAGATTATCCATAAATATTCAAAAAAAATCTATTATGACACTTGTTTTCCTCTAAAATCATCAGTGTCTGTAAAAATTCATTTTTACATCATTCTATTATAAAATTATTTATGAAGGTATGAGTAATCAGTACTAATCAGATTATTAGACAAGGTTTTGGCTATTGGATTTTGTCTATGAACAAAGAGACTAGTTTGGATTCAAAACTTTATGATGTTTGTAAAGCATATTAAAAGTAAAAAAAAAAATTGTTGGATGGATGTTTTCAATCTAGTGCTTTCGACTTGCAAATATAAACATCAAGAAATTAATCTACAGATCTAGTTGCTATTTCCATCTGCTATTCATTAATTATTCATGATTACAGATATGGTGCTATAGTAGAATGATTTAAAATGGATTGCTATCATCAATCAAAACTGAATATATATTGATGTAGCATCATATTTTAAATAACACATATAGATATGCAAATGCACAAAAATTGGAGCTTCCATAAATTTTACTTCACAATAAGTATTTTCCTCCTTTGATAGTACAAAATGTGATGAATAATGAAAATTACTTTGCGATGCAGAAAATATATATATTTAAAAAAAAAAAAAAACAAAGAATTATTTATATCAATTAAAGAAATATTAATCAAAACTTTATTAACAATATTATTGTATCCTAAAGCTGATATTGTAGAATATTAACTTTAAACATATTCGAATTATTATGAAATTAAAAATAAGATCACTGACATTTCATACTAATTTAAATATTAGCAAATGAAATATCAATTGTAAACAAATAATAATAAATATGTAAAATAATACTAAACTTCATTTTTATTTACACATGTTCAAAATATCATTATGTACATATTACTTTTTTGATTAAAAATTGAATTTTACTTTTGAAAAGACAAAACTGTCATTCTTTGCCCACTTCCCCCAACCCAAAATAAAACAAAAAAATTAAAATTAACTTATGCCATTTCAATTTAAAACATTTTGTTAACAATAAACATTCAAAAATGAAATATAAAAATTATACAGTGATGTGTGTGTAGATATATGTTAGACACACATAAACATGATGTTACAATTTTTTTTTTAAATCTTAATTTTAAAAAAATATATTAATTATTCTTTTTTCCTAATATGTGACAAGGAAGATATTTATGATTGTCTTAACCACTCAATGGGTCTTCACGACAATGAATGGCATAAAGCAAGCGTTCAGTCATAATTTCTTGGCAGGAATACTGTGGCAATTTTATCATAAACATACAAGTTTCTACTCGTATAAATCGTGAATCAGGAGAACCTAAAAAAAAAAAAATAATAATAATAACATGAATAAACAAAAAAATATATATAGAATGAATACATATTTATTTAAATTAACAACATATAAAACATAATCAGAAATCTCTGGTTTCAGAATTTTTTTTGGATTTGTAAATTTTTCAGATTTCAAAAATAAATATTTTATTCCTTCACTGAAAACCTAAACTCTGATAAGCTAAGAAAAAAAAGGGATAGTCCATAGAAATTAGGATTATTAAGTTATAGGTATTTATTGAATTTTGTCCATAACTGTATGAACAAACTTATTTATTGTAACAAAATAAAGGATCATTTTTGTTTGAATAACAAAATTTTTTGAATAATAGGAATTCAAAATAATATTCTACTGTTATATATAAACATATTCACATACACAAATAGCTATCAATTGCAATACTAAATACAATAATCGGAGAATTACTGAACCTACTGTAATCCTAAAATAAAAATAATAGTTATTTTTTTGTTTTATAAAATGATTTCATCTATAATTAAAAAAAGAATGGATTTAATAAACACTTTTAACAAAATTGACAATCTCATCAAGATACCATTAAAACAATCAGAAGCCTGAAAAATTCTTTACAATGTAACGATCTGGAGAATAGACGCTAACGTAATCTGCACTACAGGGCGCCATCTAGGCATTTGAACCTAGAAAAATTTATAAAGTAGGCAGATACGTAAGTAAAAAAAAAAAAAAATTTTTTTTTTTTATATTTTGTTTCCGGTCGTTAGCCCATGTCACTAGCTCAGTGGAATAGCAGAGATTAAATAATATAATCTAAGAGTATATAAAAAAAGAATAAAATAAGCCATGGCCAGTAATTAACATATAAACATTTATTAACGCACATATATAAGATTTAAAATTATTTTAGCATCAGTTTACCTTTTAAAATTTAACTTACATTTTTAACTTTGATTTTAATTTACATTTTAATTTTTACAACTTTACATTTTAATTTTTTATAAGTTCGCACAGAGGAGTTTATAAAAGTTTGTTTTAAAATGTTGAGTATAGATCGGTTACATAGATTACAACGGTTAAAAACATTTCAAAATAAACATAAACGATCAAAATATAAAATCATTGATACCGACAATTGCAGAGGGAAATTTATAAGTAACCCAATAGTATTCACCATAAGATACTTGCATTGTCACCAATAACTTAAAAGACATCCGAATAAATACATTATAGATACTCACCGTAAGGTATCATTATTTATCGAATGTCTATATATTTTGATCAAATATGAAAACCCAAAACATACTTAACCGATAACCAATCCATGCAAGCGTCTATAAACAACTTAAATTTAATGCATTTTTATTTAGTGTCGAGTATGAATAGACTACATAGATTTGCATTTGAAAATAAAACATTCTATCCCTATTTAACCTTAGGCTAAAGGTTCGCAGCCAAAACTGGCGTCAATTTATCTGATATATCGATGCATTCAATGTAATACGAAATACGGCAGCACCAAAAAGTTAAGAGAAGAAATTGCCTCTCGCCAAATAGGAATATGACATCTATCTGACAAGAAGAGCAATAAAAAAAAAACTCCATAGAAAGGAACTGCGTTCTCCATCTTATAATTCCTTCCATAGGCAAATGGGTGAGTGCGGCGTATGAAACGATTCTGCCCATAGTGAATCTGATATTACATCTACTAATCACACCAATATATCCCATCCATTGACCCAATTCAACTACGACACAAATAACCTAAGATTACCCTCCCCTAATATAACTTTACAAATCTATACAGCCATTCACGCCCGACTTAAGTTTAACATTTATATAATTTACTTAACGGAAAACAGAAATCATAATAAAACTTAAAGAACAAAAAATAAATAAATGGAAATGATTTTAAATAAAAAAAAAATATCAAATAACATTATTAATATTAATTTACGTTGGTCAGATAGGATTCTATTTGTATTTTTTATATATGGAAAGTTTTTAATTTAATGTTCATAAATTATAAAGTTCTTACGGTTTTTTAAACAGTTCATCTTTATATGTTCCTTGCCGTTTGAACGTGAATTCCCACGCCGTCCTAAAAAGATTGGTATCCATTTAGCCGTTGTTTTATTTATTCATTCGGAGGTTTTTTAGTTTAGTTGGTCCTCAATGTAGAAAACGATAGTTCATTTCTCTTTCTTTCTTTGGCAAAACTGAAGGGATTGAAGAGTGCGTCTTTTCCATCCCATCTCCTTCACTTCCGCACTAACACATATTTATCACATCGTAAATAATCTATCATCCATATATAATTTCCAAACTTGTCTTTTTATATTAATTTGAAGGATTGAATTTACATTGAGTCATCGATGAGATGGTCTTTTCACTGAGGTCCGATTCCATTGCTTTTCTCTTCATTGGCTATTAGTTTCTATTGTTTTCCTATCTGACCGAGGCTTTTACATTTAAATGCCCAAGGCTAGTTTACATTTAACTAATTAAAACAATCATTTCCATTTCTGATTAATTAATGTGTTTTCCAAGATTAAAGATATATTTTTATCTCTAAATCTTTTTAAGTTTTTGTTTTTAAAATACCTTTCTATTTTTAATAAAGTTTTATTTTAATAATTTTTTTTTTATCTGTGCGATTTATATATACGAGTTTAAGATGATTTTTTAATTTTCAGTTTTTAATTCTTAAAAAAGAAATTTTTATTGGCAAACTTTTTTTTTATGTTTACTAATAAAAAATAATGTAATGTACGTATGTGCCCGTTACAACAATAAATCATTAGATAATTGCTGTATTAGATATCCAAGACAACATAAATCACTCCACTATTCATAATCTAAGATATAAAATATAGTGCCAACATGTTTTTAAAATAATTACCCCCAAAAGCAAAAATATTCATTTAAAATGTCATCATTGGCTATCAGGATGTAAACAGTTCTCTTACTATTGAAATTGTACATATTTTAATTCACAGCTTGATTTAAAAGATTATCAATATGCCATACATTTAGAATTTGACTAATGTATGTTATGATTTCACTCAGAAAGTGGTCTTTTGAAGTACTTACTACTAGGGAAAATATTCATCAAAAATAATTCTCTAATATCACTCTGAATTAGTATACTATGAACTGTATCAATAAATTGACTATGCTTTTCTTAACTGATTTAATTAATATTGTGTTTAATGATAAGAGATATAGTATCTCTTTTCTTCTATTATAAAAATATCTGGCTTAATTGTAATAAATGACGAGTTGTTTATTGAACAATTTATTATTTACATGATAGTATGATTAAAACATGTGATTTACTTCAAGAATTTTAGTAATTAAATGTCAGACATTCTAGTCTGAAGAATTTTTACTATATATATATAGAGAGAGAGAGAAAGAGCAGCAAACCATCATAGTGCTTAGTTAAATAAATATAACATTTCCTAGTTTCAAAATCCTCTATGCTCAGATGAAAAATGTATCAATTTTTATCTTTCTGTTTAAAATCTTATATAAACATATAGATTAAACAATGGTAACGATAAGAACAAATTTCAAATCAGCTGAGATATTCTTAATTTTTATTTGAATTGGCTTACATTTTAAATTTATAAAATAAAGTTAATTTCTATTCAAAATATCAAATGTGTAAAAATAGATCACTATAACACTGATAAAATATGTAATGCTTAGAGAAAGTTAAATCCCTGAATATTTATTTACATATATAATAAATAGTGTATTAATATTAATATGCATTAATAAAGAAAATTAATATTTATTGCAATGTTTATTATTTTAGCCTTTCTAAAGTGATCGCAACATAATCATGACTTTTAATTGCTGTCATGCAATTAAAAATTATATATGCACCACACTGAAAACACTTTCAACTTAAAAGAACTAAAACAATAAATATCTACAATAAAGATGAATTATTTTCTTCATTAATGCACATTATTACTAGTGCATTATTTACTATATATAAAATAACAAAATATAACTGATTATTTTTTTTATATATAAATATATTGTGGTGAGTTTTGGTCTCTGGAATAAAACACGTTTCAGGGAGAGTGTTGTATAAAATTTATAAAAAAAAAGGCGGGGGGGGGGTGGGGGGGGGGGGGGGGGGGGGTGTGGGGGGTTAAGAAGGAAGAGGGAAAAGGAAAAGAAAAAGGAAAAAAAAAAGGGGGGGGGGGAAGGGGGAAAAAGGGGGAAGGAAGGGAAAAAAAAAAAAAAAAAAAAAAAAAAAAAAAAAAAAAAAAAAAAAAAAAAAAAAAAAAAAAAAAAAAAGAAAAAAAAAAAAAAAAAAAAAAAAAAAAAAAAAAAAAAAAAAAAGAAAAAAAAGAAAAAAAAAAAAAGAAAAAAAAAAAAAGAAAAAAATATTAAATTATCACTTGATAAAATATACACTAATCAATAAAATCAGTTCAACAATTATAAATTAACATTATTATATTCTCATCTTTTTAATCAATGTATATTTTTCTTATGTGCATGAAGATCTTGACATTTTTTATTAATATTGTGAACAAATTTAATGTGTAGAATAGCATTTTTGGTTAGTTCACTTAAAATAATAGCCATATTATCGAAAGAAGTAATGATAAGTAATTAAATAACTGTATAATTATTTGCTCAGGAAGTCACATAATGTGCAAGCACTCAAATGGCAGCTTGTGGATAACATTCCATTCAATTAGCAAATCTGGAATTTTTTTTATTACTTAGCTGAAAATCAATTTTAAATTTTTTAGCTTTGAACCTACCATTCTTCCTATGCACAAAACAAAACAAGGTGAGAAAAAAGCATTAAATGAGGTACTATATTTAGTTTGTATCCAACAGAAAATCCATCTTTGAAATAAGTGTTATAAAATAAATGTTATACCTTACTTTGCTTCACTGAATATAGATATGCAAGAAATGTTTTTTTTTTTCCATAACACATTATTTCCAAAAAAAAAACCCCAATGAAAAAATTCACTTTTGTCTTTTTTCATTTATATCTGTTAAAATGAAAATTTTCTTAAGTAAAATATGTCTTTAAATTAATCATTAATATTTCCATAATACTAATATTTTGATTAGATCATATCAGTCATCATCCAGGTAGAAGAATCAAGTTTAATTTCTCATTATTAATATAATATATTATAGGAATGTAAAATGTTAGCTTTAAATATATGATTAATATCCATTAATTTTAAATATTTAAACTGATAAAAATCAATAGTCAGAAAATAGCCTGAAGATTTAATTAACATCATCACAATAATGTCCATTGATTAATCTTACTAATCTTAAAACAGAGTTATATAAAATAAATTATTACTACAATACATGAAAGAACTCTTATTTTCAATGAGAAACTCTTAAATTATGTTTTATATAATAAGTGATCCATTCTTATGCAGAAAAAGATTGGTACAGAATAAGTTGGTTGATTTGTGGGTAATTTATGATAATCTTATTATGCATACTATGTTATGAAAATTCTATTAATTTTATGGCATTAATTCATAATTTTATGAGTTGCAAACAGTTTATTTTGACATATAATTGAATGTCATTTTGTTTTATTTCTAAAAAAAAATAAAACATATTTTTCTATTAATATATTAGTAAATTCTATGTCAAATATATATGTATATATGCTTATAAAAGTGTGTAAAAAATACTATTTAGAAAGCTTCTTTTACTTAAGGAAAAATGCATACAGAAAATGCTAAGTGTGAACCAGCATCAGTTCCTGTTTATATTTCCATAAGAATCAAATTTAAATCTTTCTCTACATATATATTGTGGATGTGGGCCAATGGTCGTGTTTAGATTTACATAAAAATTCTTTAGCTTAAAATAAGAAGTATTAAATTCTTAACTTAAAACAGCCTAGTTTAAATATATTGTTAAGTATAGATTTAAACCCAGGGAGGTGGGTTGACTTAACTCACTAAGTTTATTTTTAATAACATATCAATATTTTTTGCAGCGCTTAAAAAAAAGTTTCAGATTTCTAAAATTACATTTGTTCTTAATTTATTTCAAACATGTATTTTAATTACTGTGGTGTATCACGGACATGTTAGTTAGGATTGTTTGAATTTTATTATGTAAATAGTATTGTAAAATTAGGGGGATTCATAAATAAATATAGAATTGTATGACTAAATAAAATTAGAAGTATATAACTAAATAATATTGGAATTATCTAAATAAGTATCTAATGTAACAATGTCATGTAGAAAATAACCATATATGGTGTGATGGTTTAAGTAAAATTTATCACCAAGATGCCTCGCCTTGTAAGGTGAAATTGGGGATGAATCAAAACTCATAGGGACTACTGAAGGGCTCAGTTAACAGACCATATAAGGAGAGGTATTTATGGAATGAGAGATGTTTTGTTTGAACTCCAGAAGTCGGATATATAAGTGGAATATAGAGGGAGAATCATAATAGTAAAAAATTAGAAACTACAGTGGCCCTAACGAGCAGACCTATGATACCCAACTTTAAAGGAGTGCTTTACCGATGTATGTAACAGTTATGTATGTAATTGAATTTTGCTGGAAATTAAACTAATACTTTAACTTACACAAATCTGTCTAAAGTTCTCATTTGTTTGACGCATACACGTCAATTATATGTGAATTGAGAGTGTGTGAATATAAATATTTAATTAGTTAAGTTAATATTTATAATGGAATTTAGATATAATGAAATAATAAGTTAATGAAGGGTGAGAGGTTATCTTCTTCTTCTTAAAGTTTAGCTTTATTTTCAAAATGAAGAGAAGAATGTATTATTAAAAATACAGTTTAAAAGAGAGTTCTGTATGTATGTGAGATATGATCATGATTTATAATTTAAAAGTTAATATATAATTATACAATTTAAATAATGATTAAAAAAAATTTGTTTTTATTCAAAATAAATAAAGTATTCCACAGCATTTGGAAAAATTTTAGAATGATGTTTATTTCAAAAGGGGCATTTGCTAAAAATTTGATTTTAAACTTTGTTCTAAAATTTCTTTTTTTTTTTTACTTTATAATCTGGATATAACTGATGCAAACAAAGATTATAAATTAGGTTAACTATTTTAGAAATTATTGTTTTTCATTATCTATTATTTCTTTTGTAACACCTTGTATTAGAAAAGTAAATAAAAAGATGCTTGAGTAGATAAGACTTTCAGAATCCGGGCCACAATTCTCTTTGGTCATTTCTTCCATCACTATGCAACACCTGAAGAAAACCATTATCTAAGAATTAGCATGCCTCAACTCAATTATCTAATAATATTCATAAGTAAAATGGAAAATTTAGCACTATTTTGTTTACAACTATCAAGTCTTAAATACATTTATAGAACTCTAATATTAACCTGCAATGGGTACAAATAATATATTATAGTGCTAACAACTTTGAAATATTGTATTTTTTATATTATTTTTTAAATTGAACAGGTATTCCTTTCAGTACTTTCCTGAATATGTATCTATTTTGTAAAAATCAAATTAGTTTAAATTTTGCTCACATAGTTTAAATTTTTTGTCACTCTTTTCAGATAGAATGGTATCTCATACCATTTGTAGTCTAAATGACTAAATTTTTTTCATTTGTTTTCTTTCAAATAACTGCCTTTTTGCTACTTTTTAAAATAAATATTATAAAACTTATTGTACCTAATGGACGCAATAATAAAAGCAAATTAATTTCATTATAACTGATTACCTAATAAAATGTTCAATTGAATCCAGTTAAACAAAGTAATTTTATTTCTTCGTTTTTGTGATTTTATGGCTATATATTTTAAAATTTTATACAAACATTTAAATATTTGTATTGAAAATAATGCTCATAATAAAAAAAAATTAAATTTGAAATGATATTTATATAAAGCAAATATTCTCCTAGGAATGGTGTAAAAAACCACTTGTAGCATTTACATAACTAAAACTGTGTTGTGGACATTATAGATTAATAACATTAGCCAATTATCTTTAATTTATTTAATATGCATGAATTGTTTTATTTATTACTACCTCATTAAACAATTTAAGAAATGAACAATTTCTAAAGTAATTTCATGCTATATCAATTATTTACATTATTCATATGACAGTATATCCTATGAACAGGACACTGGAAGAAAATCATCATCACAAGAAAAAAAAAAGAAAAAGAGTACTTATTTTGTATTATCAAAAAATATATACATATTTATTATTCTGTAACTGTTAAAAAAGGGAGATTTTTTTTAGCACTTAAAAGCTTGAAATGAAGACAATATTCAGGTTAAGGTATTTTCTTATAAAAATTTTTATTTAAGTAATGAATTTTCCTGCACATGTATTACATGATAATTAAAGTGTATTAAAATATTGTCAATATATTTAATGGATATTGGTGTGTGAACTAATTAAAATATTCATTTAAATTTAAATTAATAAACTGTGGGTACATCTATGATATATGCCTGTGTGAAAGTACAATTTAAGAAATTTGATTGACTTTTATATTTTGGGCAATATTATTATTTTTGCTAACTTTTAATTCATAGTTATTTATATTTAACTTAGCATAGAACATTACTTTAGTTCACAGAATATTTATTATATTTATGATATATTTACTAAATGAGAATTAAATATCTGGTCTTATATTTATTTGAATACATAGCTTTTTCTTTAAACAGATCCTAAAGAAAGAGGAATTCTACCATAGATAGTGTATAAGATCTCTTTGTGTATATGTTTTGTTGCTAGTTGAAGTCATACATGTTATACTTGTATTTAAATATTAAATAAAAAATTATATTCATAGTTTTAAGTCACAAAGAGAATGGGTCCACATGTCCCATTGCCAAAATATTTCAAGGATTATAAAGTCTAAATGTGATATAATTTAAACTTGAATTTTAAAGACTCATGGTTAATTATCTTTCTGAAATTCCTTAAATATGTATATTATTCTTAAATACAATTGAGATAAAGATAAGTGATATGTCAAGCCAAAACTTAAGCAACCTTAAATGCTTATGTAAGAACATATTCACATATTTTTTTTAGATAAAGTAGTTCAATTAGCACACACACATGCCTGTTTTTGCACTTTGGCAATTTTCATGGAAGTGATCATCAAACTTATAAAGATTTAATTTCTTATACTAAATTTTAAAAATAAATGCTATTAATTTAACTTAATTCATTTTTCAGTTATTCTCATACTATTCATAAGTTGGTTGAAGTTACAACAGAACAGAAAGATTTATAGATTATATTGTAAATTATAATATATAACTTTTTTTTTGTTTTATTTTTATAATAAATTAATATAACTTTGTATTTTTTCTTAGTTATGAATAGTTAAATAATGCTCAGAAATTTGAAATTTGTTTGTGCCTCATATATCATTGACTCTGAGATATTGCTCTATAGTGGAGATGAATGGGAGGGGGTGATAGTTGTTTCAGAATACCTCGCTTGGCCCAGGTGCCCAAGGAGTCATTTGATGGTGAAATAATATTCACATACATTGAACATACATATGCATAACGAAGATATAAAATATTTACTTAAATTATCTTAAAAATATAACATTATATTTATATAATTTTATTTATCATTAAACTTGAATTCAGACATTGTGTTGAACACAATTAGATTAAATGTGGTTAGGAAGCAATAAATTTTCCCATTGTATTCTTATTGCTTCAATGTTTGCCCTTACTCTGTATCCCTACCCCAACATCATCACTGCCATACACTGTTAAACTGACATCTCACTTTATTTTTTCATTTACTATCAAAATATCAATACAATAAATTACAGAAATATAATTTTAGTTTTAAATGTGTATTTTGTATTATTTAATTTCTGACTTGTGGTTGAAATATTATTCTGCAAATCTTTCACACAAAATCAAAATTCCATTAAATATCCCCTGATTTTGAACTTTAAATATGGGGCAATAATAAATATTTTCTAACTAAAGAAATTTTCTAGTAAAAGTATTTGAACAAGCTAAATTCTGATAAAGTGGAATATAAACGATAGATTACACACAAAAAAAGTCTGATTATCTTTAAAAAAAATACAAAGATAAAAAATGAAGAAAAATGACCGATAGCTTCATTTCGCAGTTGTATAAAATGTTTCCAAGAGAAAAGAGTTTTTTAACCCCTTTAGATGATCAATGATAAATATTAAAATTAAATATAAATAAAATTTACAATTTCTTTAAAATACCTTTTTTATGATACTTTGAGATTAGCACTGATGTGGGTGTAATTGTCCGGTTATAATTATTCTAATTTTGCGAATATATTTTCATTGCTTGTGAAGTACCACTTTAGGTTTAGCAGACATTATATTTAAAAAAATGAGTTTTTGAATTCAAGTTAATTTAAAAAAAATATTATAAATACGATATAAATAAAAGATTTGAATTAAATAAACTGAACATTGAAAATTGCTTTTGTTTACTAATTTTATCAAAAATTTTTTTTATTTATATCATATTCATAATAATTTTTTTAAAATTAACTTGAATTCAAATTTTTTAAATATAAAGTTTGCTAATCTTTAAAAAAATAATACACCTAAAGCGTTAACACGTCAAGCGTTGTTAGCCGAGAGATTATCGCAGCCGCCTTGCAAGCAAGTAATTTGTTGCAGACGGTTGTTAGTTCGCATCCCGGCTAATGTTATGACAAATGAAAAAAAACTAAGATAACACACTAACAAAATTGCAAATCTGATTTTCAAAATAAAAAATGTGACATAACAATAACAAGTTTAAAATAATCAAAAAAGTTTTTTTATTGTTCTGTCAACAACTTGAAAATTCCAAATAATAACAAAGAATTACCTGGGCTTCCATCAGGAGGTGCAATTTTCATGGGGTATGGAGGTACATGAGCAGTATCACTCTGACCATTTTTACAAGGACAAGTATTAGGAATGCGTTCTTGATTGCAAGCAAATTTTATAAATTTGCGCAGTTCTTCTTGAGAAAAACTTTCAAGAGCAGTCCAAAAATATTCAATATGAGTATCAGAATCCATAAGTCCTACTTGATACATAGTATGAGCCTACAAAAAATATAAAAAATTATTTTCATCTGCTACTTTAAATATAAAATTAACATTCTACTTGCAATATCAGATTTATATAAATAGAAAAAATAATTTTATTATTAACAAAAAAGACTTTGAATTTTTCTTTAAGATTTTAAAAGGACCAAGCAAGGTAAATTATTAATATATTCCATATACTTTTCTTGTTGCAGTTGTGAATACTCAGTAAATATTAACATAATAAACAAACAGAAATAGGCTGCTCACAATCAAGGCTAGCTAGCATGGTGAGTTTAATGTTCTTATCTCCAAAATTTAAAATCTAAAAAACACCACAGTCATCATTAAGTATTTTTGAAGACAGAAAAATGTATGCATGAATGTTATTCTCTTTTATATTTACTATCATGAGAAACAAAAACAAATTATAACACTTGTAAAATTATTAGTTTAAAATGGTGATGGAAGACAGAGGATGTTAAGAATCTCCTGATTATACATGACCTTTTATTTAGCTATCTATAAATTGCTATTCAGTTTTTAAGAGAAGGAAAAATTAATAAATTAGAAAAAGAACTATTTAATATTAAATTTGATATTAAGTTAGAAGAAAAGTTGAAATAATAATTGATTTGAATAATGGACACACATACTTTACTACAAAAGTACAAAGAGTGGAGGCATATGCACTACAAATAAATAAAAAAAATTATTTTAGAAACTGATGGTATATCAAACAGAGCTGCAAGATTCAATTAAAAAGAAAATGCTAAATGCAGATAATTCAGGTTTATGTCATAACAAACAGAGTTTATGTATAAATGTATGCGAGATAAGCTTTAAATTCATAAAGTTAGCAAAATTTGCCTAGGGGACTTTCAATTAATTAATTGTGCAGTCATAGTCATGGCATTGATGGTGGAAAGAAAACTGTGGGCCTTATTAAAAAGACGAGAATAAGAAATTAGCCTATTGGAATGGCAAATTAGTTGTTTAAGTTGGCAATTTTTTCAAAAGGGAGACACAGAAGACTTTTTTTGGTAATTGCATGTTTGTCTCTGATGATATGCCAGGTCTTTCATCTTGCATCATTGTGTTCAGAGCAGATTATGCTAGTGAATGTAGGCTCACATATGTTTATGCCATAAGCAAATTCTCATTGTGTTGAAGAAAATAGATAATTTTTATAAAGATACACCCTGCACACATCAAATAATAGTTTAAAATTGTTGTGAGATTTTAATGCTAGAATTGGAAAACAAAAGATGAAAATACTATGGATAAATATAGTAATAAAATACAGAAGTTTGAGTGATGATTTGTGGAATTTGTAAAAAAATATATATACAACAAATTCTTTTATATTATAAAAGGGAAAAAGATATAGAGGCATACAAATAAGATTTTGATTAATAGAAAATATATATAGTAAGATTGTAATAAATCAATTCAAAACAGAAAATAATAATCGATTAGTGAGATTAAAGGTATGCCTTAATGCAAAGCTAAAGAGATAAAGATATTAATAAAGACAAAATTAACAATTAATGTATGAAACCTCCACAAATATTCCAATAAATTTAAATTTTCAAATTGTTTTAAAATATTAACGAACTATAAAAATATCCCAGACTTGAATGAGATCAAAAAAGATAATTTTCTGCTAAAAACTACTATGCATATGTTGATACAAAAAAAGCAAGAAGTCACCCATAAATACTCAGCCAAACATTAGTCAATGTGTGGAAGAAAAAAACTTTTTAATGATTTCTTTAGAAGAACTGAATATCTGGAATTCTATAAAATGATATAAAAAAAAATTAGGAATGATATAAGGAAATATAGTTATGAAATAACAAGCTAAAGTTATAGAAGAGAACAAAAGTATCAGAAATACAGAACAAATATCTTGGCATTAGAAGAAAAGTTGTTTCAGAAATAAGAAGAGATGGCATTAAACAAAAAGTAGCACATCTATTTCTCTTATTCAAGTTCTACCACTTTGTATATGTGTAAGCAATCAACAGATGCCCAGATAGTAATACTTAATAAATTCTTTCAAGTGCTATCCTATCTAAAAAGAATAATGTCACAAAATATGTGAAAGAATTCTACAAAGAATTATATAGTAATGAAAAATAAGAGAACAATATTGATTCTACAATTACAATGATATTTTTTGAGATTCCAGGCATTTTAAATAGAAAGGTGAAAACATGCTGAAAAAGTGCCACTAAAATGATTCCATACAAATATTTTAAAAGAAGAGATGAAAAAAAAAAAGTGTTTGCAAAACTAAATATCAAATGTTTAAATAATAAAAATATATCAGATAAATCAGAAAAATTTTGATATTTTAAAAAGGTGAAAAGAAAGATATTAAAAAATGTAAAACAATAAAAAGTCTTCAGTTAGTTTCATAAATTAAGATCATTATACAAATCAAACAAAAGAACAAATAAAATTTAAAGATGATTATAGCATAGTACATTCATTGCTATTTTGCACTGATTTTGAAGACTATGGCAAAAACATGTTGATAGAATATATATGGCAGAGATGATTCTACTTCATCAAAACTTTTTACAGCAATTTGGAAACTATTCTATAGTTACAATGAGGAACTAAGAAAATAACAATAGTAGATATTATTTAAATTATTTATATTTATTAAACGATATGACTGTTTTAGCAAATAATTCTTATGAGTTTAGGAAATGTCAATAAAAGCTATCAGATGAAAGTAAGAAAGAAGGGCTAAAAATGAGTGATAAAAATGATAGTAATGAATTACAAAAAGTTAAACAACATTAATTACCTTGGTCAGATTATTAATACAGATGCAAATACAATGACTGAAACTAATCACAGATTTAAACTTGGACAGAATGCTTTTAAAAAGTAGAAATAACTTTATATTAAAAGAAAAAATATGTATGTGCTTGAACAGAAGGATTTTAATAAATGCATTTTTCTAGTGCTTATAAACATGTATTGGGAACAATAATATTTATAAACGAATAATATAAGAGACTTCAGAACATGCAACTAAGAATAGAAAAATATATGTTGGGAAAAACAAGGAGGGAAACAAATAAACATCAATGAAATCATTGAAAAGATGGGCAAATAAAACCTTAAACTGGACCCCAAAAGATTATTAAAAAAACATAAGAGAAGCTAAGGTTCAAAAAAACTAAATTAAACTCTTGAAGAGACTTCATTCTGCAGTGTATTTACAATAGTTAAAAATGATAATAATAACATATACACATAGTTATAACAAACAATAGAAAGTATTCTTACTGCTTTCTACAGTTTTAAATTAAAATAATGTTTATTTTGAAAATTTCTGGCAACTGTTATAAACTATAACATAGCAGATTGTTTTACGAGAGAAATTTTATTAATACTATATTATAGTAGTGATAAACAAAGTTCAAAATATATTCTGCTTTAACATTATAATTCCATTAGTTATTGCAAACAGTCTTAATGTATTTATTTAAATTAATATACACAGATATTAGTAAGGAAGTGAAGAACTCATCTCTATAGTTTCTATGTAGCATTTGAAAAGATAAAAAATAAAAAATATTGTAATATATATTAAATTATGAAATCATCTTAAAATTCTTTAGTTTACATTTAGAATAAAAATTTTATAATTTAAAAAAAGGAATAGAAACAATGTAATGTAAATTAAAATAGTTTATGAATAATTTTATTAAAGATTTAATTACAGTAGGTTTTAAATTTAAATCTATTAAAAATAAAATTACTAAATTCCATAATAAAATAAATAATATTGTACCACGTATTCAACTTCCTAGAATTACATTCCTTACATTTCCAAAATATCTAACAAACTAACTAAAGCATTAATCAATAAGTTCAAAATAGGATTTAGAAGTCCTCCTAATTCTAACATATTGATCAATAACTCAAAAGATCATATTGATTGATCATTCACCCCACCTATAGTATATTCCATTTCATGCCCTCAAGATGGATGCCAAGCTGTATATTATGGTGAAACTAAAACTACTATTAATACTAGACATGCTCAATGCCTGTACACTACAATAGAGCTCAGAAGAACAATACATCTTCTGTATTTTTGGAGCTGCCATGAAATCTGGATACAATTTTACACCTATAAATAGAAAAGACGCTTTGATATATCGAAAAAATGGGCCACGTAACACGTGCTAATTTAAATATCTTTACATATATTTTATTATATATTTTTAAGAAAGCTATGATTATGAGGCATGGATCCTCAAAACGTTCAGTTTATTATTATATTTATTTATAACTTTTCTTTTAAACTTTACTTATAAGTTTTTGTAATATAAATTGTAAATTAAAAATATAGCAAAGACATAAAAAATCTAATATTTTTCATTCTGATAAGTAAAGGCCAAGAATTTAAATAAACATATTTGATCATGTATAAGTTGTCGTTTTTTTTAAAAAAAGTATTTATAAACAATTCTTAACAAAATTTATCACATGGTAATTGTTAAAAAATGACATATTTCTATTATTAATTTAAAAAAAGAATAATTTTTAACAAAATACTTTTTGCAATTTCCAAACTTTCTAAACACATACTATGCTAATATTACTTTAAAAGATATTTTGAAATTGACTTTTTCATTTGAGCAAAAAAATTTTAAAATGATAGATGTATCAGTTAAAGAAAAGCATTTATTATTCTCTTGCATAAAAAAACCAATATGAAATGAATTCAAAGATTTCTATTAAAATCTGCAAGAAGACAAAAAACAATAATAACTTATGGCCTAATATTTCATGATTACAGGTTCACTGGTTATTAAATATAAAACAGTACCTATTTTTTTTAATTATATAATACATATATACATTTTTATTGGTTATATGCATGACTATACTTGTGATAAGAACAGTCTTTAATCAAATAGCTTATTGCAAGGTAAAATCTCTTTAGCAATCTTTTACTGAAAATCAGTGCCAATTAAAAAAAAAAGCATTTATCAGAATAATCAAAAATTGAGTGATGAGGATTTAGAAATTTCCTTCTTTATTTTATACCATTGCTAAAAATAGTTAGTTACCTATTTTTTAAAACAACAATTGGATGGCTATCTAAATTAGCTATGAGCACCTATTTGAAAGAAAACATCTAAGCTTACTCGAAACTAAAAAAAAAAACTTTCAAGTTTTACTTGAATTCAAATCTTAAGTCATACACATTAGTTTGCACAAGATCCCTTGCATAAATGCAAAGTAAAATAGTCTTAAATAATTCAATGAGCAGAAAAGCCTATCCATCATCTCTCCAAACTTCAATTTATATACAGCCACTACAGAAAGATGATGTATAAAAAATTAAAAAGCTGACTTATATATAAATTATATATCACAACTCATAATAAATCTACTAACTTTTAGAAGTTTCTGAATATTTTTCTTGAAATATTAATAAATAATTATTCTTTTTGCAAATTATTTACAATTGTTGCTATTACAATTCATTTGTATTTTTATAGCCAAGTACTAGATCATTGAGCAAGAGTTATTATGGAATGTGCTGACCTGACTTCTTTGTTGAAGTCACTAATTTAGAAAACCCTGTTAGTAATTTAGCTAGTGCTAGTTTAACCTGTTTCTTCAACAAATTCGAGCTTTCATCAACAGTAATTCAATAAAAGAAAGGACTATTCTATAATTTTAAATATTATAACCTAAAAAAAAAAAAAGGTTACACTATAGTAATAAATTTTCTTAACTACATTTATCATTGATAAAGTTTGCACCAAAATGTATTGCCAGCTCTTACTTAAAATAAAAATTAATGTTTCATGAAAGAACAAATGTCATTTGAGTTTCACAATAGCAGACAGAAGACAATAATTCAATTGATAAGATTTTTACCTCTCTTCCTTCCTTCCTCTTTTGTAAGAAACCAAACCAGAAATCTTGGGAACTTTAGATACTCTCTTTTACAACAGTAATTTTGGTATATTTTGAAAATATTTTTGTTTAAAAATTTAAAAGACATTTTTTTTTAAATTATCATTTTAAACTATAAAACGTTTGCCAATTAAAAAAAAAAATCAAAACTTCAACAATTTATAAATGTCTTCAATTTATTTTGAAAGGAAATAATTTTACCAAAGAATTAAATTTGAAGCAATCAATGCTATCAAAAACAATTTATATATTAATCCCAACTATATAAATCAGCAAAAGATTATGATTTAAAATAAAATTATAAATTAAGAATACATCTAATAGAAAAATTAATTATTACAAGTTAAAATTAAATAAAACTAAATTTTAGTATATATTAAAGATTTTCACAGGTAAAAAATCTAAGCATATGCAGTGTCTCAATGAAAAGGTGGCCGATTCCTTTCCAAATTACCTGCAATGCCACCTATGTATCAATGCATGTGCTATGTAGTGACATTTTAATTATTCGCCACTAAAATTTTGAAATAATCACTTGTTTAGATTGAGTTATAACATGAAATGAAGTATGTGTTTTGTATCTTTAAAGAAAACTTCTTTCATGGCCAATTTTAATTTTGGGAATAACCAAACATCAGCAAATGTTATATCAAAAGAAGAGGGCAGATGATAACCACAACAAAATTGTTGTTTTTTTTGGCCAAAAGTCAAGTACAATGATGCTACTGTGGACTGACATAAGAGCTTTGTCCACAAACGAACCAAAATACCCAAATAGTAATTAGCATTTATGATTTACAAACTAATCAATAACAATTTTAGAATTTAAAAAAAAAAAAACTGTGAGCAATTATTTTGTTTTTCCTTTTCTGGTATGTCCATTCCACATTTAGTTGTTGGTTCATATTGGAAACACCATGTCTCAACATCTATTATAAATATTTGATAAAAATTCCAAATCCATAGTTATGGTTCTTTGCAAGTCTCTGAAGCACTCCACTCTGGCACTGTGTTGATTGACTGACAACCTATGAGGCACAAAGCAGGCACACAACTTCTATTTTTTTCAAATTCTCCATTAAAATGCAATACACAGTGGTCTTGGGAATGCTTGTCAGTACATTCCTCCAAGAATATGATAGATACACAATGATCATTTCAAAGAATTTTGACAACTTTTTGCACTTTTCTTCTTTCTTATTATTTTTGATATGCCTAGTCATGGATCTTCTTCAATATTTTTGTTGTGATAAAATCATAAAAAATTATTTAAAATGCTCATGCAATTCATGGCTTCATTGCTTTATATAATATGAATCATTCCAAATGTTTCAGCAGCAATTTTGCCCAATTTAAAATTTAATGTTAGCACATTATTTCATCATGCATTTTCTACAAAGATACAAAACATAATGTCACATTTCATGTTGTAATTCATGGTATTGATATAATAGCATCTTAAAATTTTTGTGGTAAATAGTTAAACTATATATCTATGTAATACATATTGATTCATAAATGGTGCTGTAGACAACTTGGAGAGAGAATCAGTCATGTTTTTCCTAGGACTCTATGAAGATATCACAATTCATATCTATGTACATATGTGATTGTGGTTAGTATTAATGATGCATTAACATTATGACTGAATACCAACTGCCATGATCAGGGTATTACTAAATGCAGAAAAGTTGAAGATTTTTAATTGGTAAAAAGAAACCAGTGACAAAGGAATATGTTTAGTTAAATTAATTCTTATTTTTTTAAACACTGACTACCTTTAAATCACTTTTGAATGATTAGATTGTGTGAAGAGATGAGAAACCAATTGATATGAAAAGTGGATATCGTATAATTCATTATACTAGAATAAGTATTTGAAGCACAAGTGGGGTGATACTTATTAAAATCAATAAGTGAAAAACAACATTGTGAATATTGATGATGTATCAGACAAAATAGCAAGATTAGTTATTCAACTAAATGTACTGCAGATAATTCACCTTTATACCCTGATGAATTCTGATTGTGATTAAAAAGTAGAGGATTTTTATATGGATATACGAAATGCTTTTGATCAGATCAAACATTTAAAAATTGCTGCAGAAGATTTTAGAAATTTGCCGATGGTGACAGATATGAGAGAAGACATAGATTTGTGAAATCACAGAAAAAAAATCCTGTATACTACGAGTTTTCTTTGAGAAAAATGCTAAACAGAAATGGAGATAGAAATATCCAAATGAAGGCACAGCAAAATTAGATTACGCATTGATTAACATAAAATATATATTATGGGATTTATTAAAATCAAAAAGTGGAAAAACAATATTGTGAATATTAATAATGCATCAGACAAAATGGCAAGATTAGTTATTCAATTTAATGTAAGATATCAAATGCAAATAATTCAACTTTAAGCCCCAATCACTTCTAATTATAATAAAGAAGTAGAAGAATTTTTTACAGTACAAAATGCTTTTGATCAGGCCAAACATTTTAAAATTGCCATAGGAGATTTTAGAAATTTGGCTAAGGTAATGGAAATAAGAGAAGACATGGATTTGTGAAAATTGCAGAAAAAGAAAAACTGTATATTATGAATTCTTTATCTGAGTTAAAATGCTAAACAGAAATATCCAAATGAAGGTGGAGTGGAATTAAATTATATATTGATTATAGAAAATATATATTTTTAAGACTGTAATGTTCATAATTACACAGGAAATGATTATTGATTAGTATGTTGTAAGATATGTATTATTTCAAAACTAAAATGAACATTATTAAAAAACACAATATTAACAATTGATACTCCTAATAGTCATAATTACTCCAAAGAATTTAAATTAGAACTTGCTAATTGTTTTGAAATATTGATAGATTTTAGTATGGTTCAAAGTTAACTGATATATTATTAAGAATTATAATAAAGATAATTTGATACCAAAAAAATGCATTTAATCAGTAAATTTTTAAATGAGATAAGATAATGAACGGAAAAAAAAAAAGGAATATGAAAATATTTAAAAATGAAAAATTAAGAAGAATCAAATATCTGAAATTCTATAAAATGATACAAAAAAAAAAATGATGTAAGAAAGTATAATTGATTGTCAAGGAAAGCTGTAGAAAGGAATAAAAGTTTCAGAAGGATAAAATATATATTATGGGATTAGAAAAAAAGCTACTACAGCAATAATAAGTAGTTTTAGCAATAGGAAAAAAGGAGAGTACTATTATTAAAAAGAGAGAAGACATTATGAAATGTGTGGAAGAGTTCTATGAGGAATTATATAATAATAAAAAAAGAAATAAAATAGCTATTGCAATTAATTCATCTTCTGAGTTCATGAGCATTTAAAATGAATAAATGCAATTAAATCTATTTTTAAAAAAACTCCAAAAATGATGGAATTATTATTAATATCTTACAATAACTAAATGAAGAAATAAAAAAAAGATTGGTAAAACTACATACCAAATATCTATATGATAAAAATATTCCAATTGATTGGAAGAATGTGGTTGTAATTTGGATATTTTATAAGGGTGATTAAGAAGATATTAAAAATTGAAAACCTATCAGTCTTCTATAAAATCTTTATCAAAATAACTACAAGTCATCAACAATAAATTTTGAAGTCAAAGCAACTAAAAAAACAAGCTGGATTTAAATATGGTTTTATTACAGTGAATCACATCCAAATATTGAGAGAAATTATAGAAAGGACCAATGAATATGAGTTTCCATTATGCTTTGGATTTGTAGATTATGAAAAGGTGTTTGATTCTAAAAGCATTTCCATACTGATATTTTCATATTTTGAAGAATATTTATGAAAATGCAAAAGCAGTGATTAGATTACATGGTGACACTAAAAAGACTAACAATAATAAGATTGTATGATAAGAAGATTCAGTATCTTCATACTTTTTATAGCAGTTTTATAAGAAGTATTTTAATGATTAAAGTAGAAAAATAAAAGAATCAAAATACATGGAGATTATTTAAGAAATCTGAATTTTTCAGATTAAGATACTGTTTTTGAAAATAATGCACCATGTTGCAAGAGTTATCAGATGAAAGTAAAACAAAAAAAAAGACTGATAAACCCTGATAGTTATGAATTAGAAGAAGTTAACAACTACAAATACCATGGGCAAATTATTAATACAGAGGGAAATATAATAGATGAAATTAATGATAAAAAAGAAAGTTTAATAAATGTGTTTCACCCATAATTACTTATGAATCTGAGACTTGAACTCATAACAGAATAACAATACAGAGATTACAGACTACTCAACAAAATATAGAGTGATATACATTGGGTATAACAAAAAAAAAATCAAAAACGAAATATGCGGTGAAAGAATAAACAGGTATATTGAGGCTGAAATGTAATTTGGATAAATGTATTGTTTAAAATGGATCCCAAAAGATTGTAAAAGGCATAAAAAGAAACTATGTATGAGATAAAAGAAATGAGAAAGTTTGTTGTTGTGATATGCAGAAAAGAGATTATAGAAATTGGATTGAACTTAGGGAGACCATTCTGCAATGGATTGACAATAGTTGAAAATGATAATAACGACACATAATAATTATTTAAGGCTAATTTGAAAATTAATTCAGTATCATTAAAATTAACTTTTTCATATTTCTTACTTTTAAAAAATCTAAATCAATCTCAGGAAATCCACAAGTTCTGAGCTCCATGTCTGTATATGTCATAAGAGAAAGAAGCTGAATTGGAATAATTGATGCTAGTCCACTCCTAACCACTGCAGTGCGTTCCTGACAGGCAAATTCCTTCATTCGTAATTCATGAATAGCTTCAACATAATGCTGATGATTATCCCAACTAAAAGAAAAAAAAACACATAAAATAATTATAAAAGATTAAAAACAATATCATATGTATAAATAAAATAACATTTAAATATCCATTTATTGATCAATAATCAATAGTTACTTGAGTTGACTGTAGCCTGGCTTCCTAAAACAAATTAAGATTAATTAAAGCCTAAAAAAATTTTTTTTAAGTTTACCCAATGCAGGTTTGAACTCAGACTGTTGGTATGACATATTGATATGCTATCATTATGAGCATATTTATATAAATCTAATGTTATATAACACAAGAACAAACTATTTTTTCTACTTCATTTCTGCCATCTACTATAAATAAATACCACTATTATCATATATCTATTGATTAGCCAAACTTACAATAGATGGCAATAGTTAAGTAAAAAAATAAATTCAATCCTATAAAGGATTGTCTGAGCTGGGGCCATATGTTTTGCTATTAGACAAAATTCATGAATTATATTCTTTATAATAAAAAAAAAAGATTTTTTTTTTTCTCTTATGGTAATTTTACATTTCAGATTAAATTTCAACATATATTTATTACTAAAACAAACGATTGTAATTTGATGTGAGAAAAAAGACTTCAATTTTGCAAACATACATACATTATAAAATTTATAGAGATTTAGATAATCAAACACGAAAAATTTGTCTTGCCTTAATAATGCCAATTATAATGAAATGAACTTAAATTGTGAGGCTTTATAATAATTTATAAAGATTATATCTGCAAGGGGAATAACTGTAACAATAAATCTTGAATCACAATTTTTATAATTATCTGAGTCAACAATTTTTTAAAAAGATTAATTTATATTATGAATAGAATTATATATTATTTTTGAAAAATTATAAAAAAAAAAAAATTGTAATCAATTTATCAAATACAGATAAAATAAAATTTGGACCTGCAAAGCAAAAAAATAATTCTATGCTTTACAGACAATCTAATAAAAAGCAAAAACTCAAAATTCTTACTTTACAAAAATATTTCTGCCATTAGGACAAAGCTCAACTTGTTCTCCAGTTAATGTTGTATAAACAAATCTTGGATAATGAACTTCTTCACAAAGCATTTCTAGGTCTTTCACATTTTCCACCTAAAATGAACATTATATAAAAACTTTTTATATAAAATTCAACTAGAAAAGAAAGTACCAAAATATTTTCATCAACAGACTTTATTTTCTATAAATTGAAATATTACCATATATACATTTTAAAATAAAAGAATGGCATAAATGAATAGAAAAAAATCATGAAAAAACTGTAGAAGTAAAATCAATTTTGTAAAGTGTCTTTTATATTTTTTCCAACTAGCAAATTATTACAGATAATTATCATTCTTTCATTAAATTTTGAATATATTGATAAATAATTGATTTAAATCTATTTTTTATATTATTTTAGTAATAGAAACTTTTCATGGACTTTAGTTTAAATTTCTAAAAATTTAAAAAGATTTTCCTTTTTTTTTATTCAATGTCGGTCAAGATATAACTAACTAAACCATTAATTAAAAACTACATAGACAAACTGAATTACTTCATCTAACAATGATATTTTTTATTAATCCAGCACTTATGGATCCAAAAATGAAACTCCATTTCTAACTATTCCTAGATTTTTAAATAAGGGAGGATGATCAGATGATAAAGTTTAAAGTAATACAATTTTGCAAATACTTCCACAAATAAACAATCAACTCATATAAAGAGCTAATTATAATAGAAAATTTTCATGGATGTTATAAATAAAATCATTGAAAACATAAAGACTGTAGTAGCTAGATGAAGTGATTCAGTTTGCTTATCCAGTTTTTAATTGGTTGCTTGCTTCATATATTGTTTTATATTCTCAAATTGTAGTCATAGACAGTGTAATTATTGACTACTATAAATATTCCAGCAGTTAGCTTTGTTCTATTCAAAATCTATTATAGATTTGAATAATTAATGGACAATAGATTAGTATATATGAGAAAGTTGTGATATCGTTATTGGTACTGAGATGTGTTGATGTGTCCCAAATTATAATATGTGGAAAATATCAGTTGGTCATTAAAAGGTTAAAATTATAGTTTTGAGTTGTATTTTAAACTTGTATTTTAAAAAGTACAATCGGATATATATAACGCACACATATACCAATATATATGTATTTTTTGTAATGAAACTTAATGTTATAATTTTGTAAAACAATATTTGTAATGCAAAACAAACTTTAAAGAGAAAAATGTCTTACATTTATAAAAGTTTATTTTCTGTATTTTCAGACAATGTCTGGTGTAAGATATTTTATTATTTCAATTATTCTTACACATACAATTGACCAATATTTTTCTCCAATTCCGGAAGTTTTTGATTTTCTGCACCAATGATCTTATTGCCTGACAGCTGGGTTTTTAACTCATACCACATTTTCATACGTTGTGTAAACATGACTTTTTTCATTTATGTGAAGTGTATGAGATAAATTTCTCCATGATTATAACCATGTGATGCAAAATTTGATGCAGAGGTTTTATGATTTGTTGGACAAAATAATTTACAAGAAAACACTATATTTTGAATGTGAATAAATTAGCCATGACCTATATATTAATTCATCATTTTTCTTTCCTTTTTTTTTTTTTTTTTAATAATGTACATTACTAAACTTTCTGCCTTCAGAAATCTGGGAATAGAATATGTTCTCCTTTTGGATAGGTCCACCTTCAACCAAAGTAAAGTCAATTTCTGGATCTTTTAGTTCATCAACTGAAAAGTTTTGTTGTTCTTCATTGAAATCTTTATTTTGTTGTTATTCATTGAAATTTTCATTTGGCTGTTCTTCATCAGAATTTTCATTGGGCTGTTCTACATTAAAAACTTGAGTTGGTTGTTCTTTTTCCAAAACCTCACCTTCAGCAACAGATGAATCTTGTCCATGTTCATTGTATGAATCCTCTTCATTTGAAGGTTAAATTTTTTTATAAAGTCATAACATGCTCCATATTGTTTTTGTAGTAATTTTTCTTTTGTAGCCTTTCTTTTTCTATTTTGAAAACTGGACAATTTTTTATTCCCCTCCATATTATTATATCTAAGGAAGAGAAGGTAAATTAATTAATTAAAATATTATATTTAAAGTTATATCCTTAATTTTTTTTATATCAATTTATTTATTGTAATAGAATCACTGATTGATATATATTTGTCTGTCAAATGGTATTTAATTTTAAATAATACATATATATATATATATCTGTGGTATAGATTGTATTTAATACTCAGCTATGTTATTAAAAGGTCACTAGGATAACATTTTTATTCTTATAATACTTGCTCTATTAATTTAGGATTTCTTTAACTTCAAGAAGGAATTCATACATTAGAGAGATTAGAAGTTGCAGCACACAAAAAATAAGCATTTGATATTTAGCTTTTCGCTTTCCCACCTAATCCTAATCTCAATTACAAATACATCTCATAATATTGATATTATTAGCATATCTACTCAATTAACTGATTACAAAAATCAATAATAAATTTTATGAAAGAAACCAACATACTATATAGAACCATATGGTCTCAACTATTGAACTTATTTTTACATGCTCATGAATGTTCATGTTACAACTTGTATTTTTGTTATGTTATCAGGTACTGCTACATTGTAGTACATTGATATATATATAATAGTAATAATAATAAGTCAGATGTCACATGACTTATATATAGCTTGCACTTACAAATATGTAAAATTAAGAGCATGCTAATTAGCTTGTTTAGAGCTAATTAGCATGCTCTTAATTATATATATATTGTAACTGATGAAATGATGAAGAACACAACCTGCAGCAATTTAGCTGTCAAAATTATTTGCTTAACTTATACTATGTGGATAATCATTATAATGAGACTTTTTACTGTAAACGGAACAATTAAATATATAAGAAAACACTATAAATATGAATTAATAAATAATATCTCAGGGTTATGAAATTAAAAAATAATTGCATTATTTGTAAATAAGAATAAATAAGTCTAATAATATTTATACGTCTGGCCATTCATATATCAAATCAAAAATTATCTCGGTTTTAAATAAGACTCTTATAAATGATCTTTAACTTAAAAAGTCTTTATTATTAATATGACTAAATAAGGGTATTCTATTGTATTTAAACCATATCTTAATTAACTAAACATTAATATTTAAACTTGTACAAGTATTAGTAATAAATATAAATAACATTACTATTACAACAATATACTTTTAAATAAATGCATTCTTATAATATCATGTGTCTATATTTATTTATTAATTTAAATAATAAAAGATGAAAATCAGGTAATTTAGTACAAATAAATAAATATATGAAATAAAATATTATAATAAATTAAGTTATCAATATTCAAATGATAAATAATTTCTAGCAACATTAATTGTAGAACCCTGGTCCTGACTTCTATATTAATAACTATATAGGTATACCTCTACATGTTGTGGGACAAAACAAGTCATAGAAGAAGGTAGTTAAGCCAAGAATAAAAAAACAAGTATTAATAATTATATGTAACAAAGTGAAATAATGTTTTATCTACTCTCTAGGTACACTACTCTAATGTAATCAATCTCTTAAATCTAGGTATTTTGCTGATATAAGTCTTAGTTTCTTTTTAAAATACAAATATCCTCTAAACAAGTGATATCATGTTGCCTAACTTCTATAGGTACTTATATAAGATGCTAGTCTATATATAATAAATAAATAAAAACAAATAACTTTTTGTTGTATTATATATATATAGTGGAAATAAATTGAAGTTTTCTGTTTGTTATATAATAATATATGATTTCCCATTAAAAAAAAAAAGAGACTGGGTGTTAGAAAAAAAGCAAAAGAATAAGAAAAAGAGCGCAGTTTTATTAAACATTGGGCTGAAGATTCAACACATATAGAAGGGCGGTTCAGACAGAGGATTTTGCCAGTGAATTTCAAGCATAAGTAAACATTTATAATAGATAAATGAACATAAGAATTAATTTGTTATTCAAATACATTATATTATATAAACGTACTTATGTATGTATGCGGAGGTTATTTATTAAAATATTTGTTGTTTATTAGTATCAGTGCACAGCATTTTTATAATCCAAAATTCACTTCAAGTATTTAAGATTGCCAATTATTTTTATCAAAATCTTTAAGAAAGATTTTTCTTTTTAAAATGTTTGAAAATCTTAGGCACTTTAATTGTAAAACCGAGGTGTGAAAAATTTAATCAGATAGATCAATAAATGATGACAAAATTTTATCTTTTGAATCAATCCATTCATTAACTTGAGAAGTGAAATTTCTAATTTTTAGCCATTTCTTATAAAATTGTTTACAAAGAGTAAGTCCATTAATTTTAAAACTGGTTTAATAAAACAAATATCCAAATGCAGACGTTCAGGTAATAATTTTTTAAATATAGTACCAGCATTTGTTTTAACTATAATAGTAGATGATTTTTGAAATTTGTCATTTCAAAAATATCTTAGTTGAGAGATATACATATAACATTTTAAAACATATTTAAATAAAATATTATACTTTAATAAAATTAATTGTTAAAACAAATATTTATATTATAGATCTTAAGATAAATGATTTTTATTTTATTTACTGTTCTCACAATAATTGAGAATTAAAATAACTCTACCTAAATATTTTAAAATGTTATTCCTTTATATTCAAATATATTACATTAAAAGTTTTTTACTGATTCTATTTTAAGTAATTTATCCAGATATATACAATATTATGCATTTTATTGGCATATTGCCATTTTTGTTTTTTCACTTGTGTTTTTAAAACTAAACCAAACTTGCTGCTAGAATTTCAAATGCTATAAAAATACAGGAAGACATTTTGGTTGTTTTATTTTAATTTTGTTGGATATGGTGAATTTAAGATAGTATTTTTATAATAAACCAATAAAAAATTTTGAAATTGTGTATATTATTATTATTTTACAAATAACCATCGCAATATATATATATGTGATATGGATATTAATAGTAAAATGGACTGCTCCATTTTCACTCACATAGCAACATGATTTAAAATAAGCATCATGTAAACCCAATGTAAGAAGTCATATCTAAAAATATCCTGAGAGAAAAACAAACTGTAGAAAATTATACTTGACAAATATATTTTAATATGTTTATAGTTCCTTATTTCGTAAAAATAATGAATCAAGTAACATTAAATAATATTTGTAACAGAACAAAAATAAATGTATTCTTAATTCTGCACCGCTTCCATGCCCCTGTGCTCTCATGCCTTGCTTACAATCTTCCCCTGGCCTGGGCTGAAATCACATATAAGTTTCAAAATTTAATGTAAATTAGTATTTACATGCTCTTTGTGACTGAACAATTCCAGACTTCTTCATTATCAAGCATTTCCAGACTTTACTGCGCATTGCTAATCAATTAAACTCAAGTAATCGTTGCAGTGATTCCCGAGGTCTACTAAGTGGGACACAGCTAGCTAAAAAAAAACTATCGCAATCAAATGGAAGGACCAACCATCTCACCAGCTCAGTTGTTATTCCAATAGTAATCAGTGGCTGAAGCATTTATACCATGGCAGACTTTTTTCTTCAGATCTAACCTTGTTCCAGCATAATCTAAGCTAGTGACCTGACCAACCTTCTGATTTTCTTTGCCAATCAAACAACCTTTACACTGAAGCTCCCCTCCAAACCTTTCACTAAACGACAAGATATCCGAATAAAAAAAACTTACATACATATCACTTTGAGCAATAACTCAAAAGTCTCCAGCATTAGTACGGTAATCTAAAAACATATTTACTCAATAAGCCAGGCATGATTAAACTTTACATTTAGAACTTAATTATTAACATAAAGTAACTCCTAGATTTATATTAGTTTATCCATGAATATTGATGTAATTGAATTTTAATAAATTATATTGTATGTTTTCGACCTTTCAGACATGTATGAGTTATTATTTTGTTTCACTTATGTCTTTAGTATAAATTATCTTTATTTTTATTAATTGCAGATAGTTCGATAGTATTAATTAACTGTAAGCTGTTTATGTCATTATCAAGTTCCTGATTTTATATTGTAACGGTAAGAAAAGTAGAACTGCTTTAACCTAACCTAGAGATGCAGATAGAGGGGGTTCGAATCTCACCTACTCCTCTAGATTGCTACTAAGCGACTTACTGCCCAAACCTTACTAGAATTTAATCTTAATGTATGCCCGGTGGTCAGGGAGAGAAGAGACCACGAAAAGGAATTTTTACATATATAATGATCAGATGTACATACATATGTCACAAAAGAAAACAATACTAAGTGGTTTTATTTATAGTGAATGAAAAATAACAGAAACTTTTATTATTGACATTAAAATAATTCACACAATGCTTTATTAATAGTGTCACAGGCTATTTTCACTGCAACCGGATAGACATATATGAAAGATCCATTGATCGTAATGATAAGAACAGACAAAATTTTACGTTATTAATTTCTTCTTTAAAATATTCCAGCCAATGGAAGTGTTACGTAAAAGAAATCAAGAGAGAGAGAGACATGATTCATTAACTCTGTGGTTGAAGAACATAGAAATAAATAAGTGGTCAAACTCAACTAAACACTTTGGACAGGTTTAAATCACAGCCCTACTTATGATTTAAGAAGAATGATAAAGTGACCCCAGCAGGAATTTCCAGCCATAATTGAAACATTTCTATGAGATTTTGAGAAAGATTTCCCAATAAATATAAATATACAAGACCATGCACAAAGGCGAGAGCATATAGTGGGCTGTGAGGCTCGAGACATAACAGTTACCAAGAGGTTAACACAAGACCGGATAGCTCTCCGTCTCTAAACTAGGTTAGAGAGAAAAATGGAACCCATTTGCTAAACGCGTGACCCGGATTCAGGATCGGAGTTTTTGTTGTTTATGTCCAGTTACGTACATTGAAAGGACTGAGATCGACATGAGATCCAGAACAATTTATTTGTTTTTCAGAAGGTCCGAATGTAGGTATGTTAACCTAAGCGAACTTGGCAAAAGAAGCACTGTCATATATGCTGAGTGGCCCAGTAGATCACCCGAGGTACGAAGCCATATAAATACAGTCAATGACCTTTAAATTTAAAAAAGGAACCCTCTGCAAAATATATATATTAAGAAAACTCAACTATCACTGAAAATCCGCAGAAAATAGTAACTTCCCTTTTATAAAATTCAGATCACTAAAACAAGAGGGCGGATATTTTATTGATTCAGTTGAAGTTTAACCAACACACCCCAGAGTCAATGCTATTTAATAATTTTTAATACATATTGTCAAAATGTACTCTCTCTTATTACTAAAATATAAATGCGAACGTTTTATTTCATGCTCTTCAAAATATAACATTAAATTTGTAACCCTTCATTGATTAAAATATACAGGCATTTGATAAGGATCTTTCTTTTATATATATACAAAAAAAAAAACTAAGTTAAAGTTTGGAAAGTTTTATAATAGAATATTTAGCAATTTAAATCTTGATTTTAAAATAGAGTTTTGCACTTTCTATGATTTGCTTCCTTTTCTTTCTAAATAAATATTTATATAAAATAAATAACTTAATTACGGGAGAATAATGGCGGAAAGTTAAACGAAGCATTTTTCAATTAAATTAATAAGAACTATGGCCGCCATTATATATAAGAACCCCTCCCATTACGATAAAAAAAAAAAAAAAGAAAAGAAAGCAATTAATGAAATATAATTTGACAAGATACGAACACCTAGATTTAAAAAAAAACATATATATAGAAAAACATCATTCTAGCTAGAGTGAATTTGTAAATTACAAAGAGATTTTTTTGTTAATTTATGGTAACGTTACCGGTAACTAGATGGGGTAGTCAAGTCTTCTCAGTTCTTCAACTTTGTTTTTCCATGTTTGAGGGCAGATATTCACGGATACAGAGCAGACACTTTAGTTCTCTGGCTAGCTTACATGATTAGAACTCCGGCCTCAGGAATGGCTCAGGAGAGTGAAGGCAAAGAGGTTACCACTGCATTTTTGCAGAGCAACACATTTCTGGATTTTTTTATTTATATGCTGAAAGAATAGAGTGCAGCTTGAAGTAAGTACAGCAAGAAAGAGTTCGCTATATTGTCCAATCTTTCAGCAAAATTTCTTCCAACAAAATTCTTAAGATTTTCTCTCTGACCTTCAGCACTGGTTACCCGCAAGCATAAGACCCAGAACAAAAGAAAAGTTCTTTATTTATATCCTTTTTCCATTATGTTTTTAATCTGCCAATTAGTGGCGAAAGTTTTCCCCGTTATCTATTATTTTATCTAATTCAGAAAATGTTTTATTAATTAATTCCTTTTCTTAATGGATTCTATTTAATTAAGAAAATTTTTATCTTATCGAATTCTACCAAATATATTTTAAAATAGTTGCAAATATAATTTAAATCTTTTCTCTTTAACACAATTCCTTCTTTAATTTAGGCAACTATTTGAGAAAATGATAAATTTAGTTTGAAAAAGAAACATACATTCACTGTGGTTGGACTTAGGGTCTTAGTTAGTCCACAGTGAATGCTGAAGCCAGCATATATATATTTATATATATATGCACAGCTTCAATATTCAGTTGTATAATTAACTTTTGTAATTAAATGTTGAGATTCTTACAGAGTAAGAAAATTATTTCCAATTATTGAACTGCAATTTGACTTATTTATTGATGTGCTATAACAATAACTTCTTGGGGTATTTATGAGGCTTTTGTAGACATAAAGAATCTCATTTCTACTTACGTATTGCTGATTTAAAATTTTTCTCACCCAAAATATCACGAAATATTAGAGATTTAACCATTAGATATTATTTATGTGGTATTTATTTTTTTAGAATAGGCTCAGTTAAACCCCACCTTACTTAAACTTTGATGTATCTTATATGGTCAGGTAGACCTGTATCACCATATTCAATTAGTGAACATATAGAGCTGCTTATGGCAACATCTTCGACAAGTTCTTCACTAATAAGCATTTATTCAGGTTACTTACTGCCAACCATGCAGCCTGAATTATTATTCTTGGGATGCATTTCAAAGTTGCATCTCCAATATTTTTTCAGTTTTCTCTTATGCTTAAGTGATTTGTGGTAATTTGGCACACACTAATTAATTTTTATAACATAAGTTTGAAATCTAGTAAGATTTTGGCACATGATTATGATAAGGTATTCACAATTCTTTAGATGATATAAAAAATAATAAACTTATTACATTAGTGAATTACATAAAAGTATCTCTAGAAAAAGTTAATGCATTTATGTGCTTATGATTTTACTATTTTATTCTCCATGTTTTATTTTGGTAATTATTAAATATATTATGTTTATTTAAATTTGCCTAGCATTTGATGTCCATTATCTGTCAATAAGGTGTTTATTAGTTGAGAATCTCCAGCTCTGAGCTGAGCTAGTCTAATCATTCATTAGTAAATTAAGATAGTTCAGTCACACATCATTCACATATATTCTGATTTCTAAATAAATTTTCCAGATGTGATGTACTGTGGTTTCTTTATCAAAGTCAGAGATCTCTCAGCCACTATGTCCAGAGAAACCTGTTGCCACATTCTCTTTCCATTCCTCACCCTAAGTTTTTCCCATATTCTTCTGTATTCTGCTCCATCCCATTTCCATATCATCATCTTTATCCACTCTATGGCTTTTAAATCTAGATCCCTCTTATCTTTCTCCAAACACAGCATAAAAACTAATAACCCTATTTCTGTATAACCACTCTGTTTATACTCATCCTTCCACAACTTCATTATTTGTAACCTTTCTGCTTGTAAGCATGTACATTCAATTAGCAAATGCCTAATATTTTCCATGCCTTCCTTACATGACTTGCAGACTATATCACCCATATTTCTCCATTTATATGTACATTCCCTTGTTGCTAATGAACCTGTTCAACCCTTAAACAGTAAACTACTTTCCTGCTATTGTTGTAAATTAACTCACATCCATGTATTCAAAACTCTTTTTACTCTCCATACTAGTTCTCCCTCTCTCCAACTCTATTTTTATTAGTGCATCTATTTTTCTATCCCATTCTTTGCCACTATAACACTCAACAATCCTTCTAACACAATCATACTATTTTTTGTACAAGTATATTGACATAAAGTCTTTATCCAAATCTTCTGCATCCCATACTACCTTGCTCACTCATCTTATTGCCTATCTTTTACTCATATTCCAATTAAATATTATTTTATATATTCTCTTACTACCCATAAATTGCAATCTACCACACATTTTCATTTTGCTTTATGCATCTCTCATATACAAACTTGACCATCCCATTTCTCCTTGAATTGCCCCCTTTGCCATCCACACATCTGGATCTAATGCATATCTTCCTACTTCTCATTGTATTTATTTTAAGTAACCTTTACTAACACATAATATATCAGTACCATAAGTTAATCCTGCTACTACCATTCCCTTCCATATAATTCTTGCTACATCATATTTATTTTATGAAAACACTGCATTTCTTTATCAATCCCTTTCTTTTCTTTGCTTTATTTACCAATTTCTTCTCCCATTCATCCAAGCAATTATTCTGATTACTTAAGAAGATTCCAAATAGTTATACCTATTCACCACATTTAACTTTATACCCCCAATAAAAATTCCTTCTCTTCTCTTTCCCCAGTATTTTTCATCATTATTTTTGATTATTTTTTCACTAAATTTAATCCCAATCTCTTTACCCAACCTTGCAGATCTTCAGCATAACTTCCATATTTTTCCTATTTTCTGTGCACAAGAAAATATCATTGGTAAATAAAAGACCTGATGATATATATTCTCTCTTGCCATACATTAATGGTATTTCTACCCCTCTTCCTAGTCTCTCAATTACCATCTCCATTTCTCTCAAATATAACAAAAACAAAATAGGTGAGATAGGACATCCTTGCCTTAGTCCTACCCCATTTTTAACACTAACTGATATGTATATTTCCTAACTGAAACATATAATAATTATTGTCATACAATCTCTTAATAAGATCGACTAAAGCTCCATTCATTTCCAAATTTATTAAACTTAGCCATAATCTATTTCTATTTATTCTATCATATACTTTCTCTATATCTATAAAGGCCATATACAAATGTCTACCTATATTCCTCTCATATCTATAATTTGTGTGATTACAAATAAAATTTATTCTATATGCCTATCAGTTCTTAAACCACATTTATCCCACTATATTATTCTTCCATCCATTTTGCCACTCTTCCAGCCACCGTATATGCAAAAACTCAGTCTATAATTGTTTATCCTTTTTTTATGGTCCTTATCATTTCCTTTAAATAATAACCTTACTCTTATATTGTTCCAGCTGTCTGGAAATTTTGACTTCTGTGCCATCTTATTAAAACATGATAATAAATTTAATTTTGCCCTATTTCCCAAATTCATCACCATCTCTGCTGCCTATCTATCTAAATCTCTTGGCCTTTCCACTTTTCAATTTCTTCCCTGCCTCATTCAGTTCATTTTCTGTAAACCTAATATTTCCATTACTATATGCTTTTATAATTATAAATTTTATTAAACGCACATTATTATATTAAGTAATATTTACTAAGGCTGTAACCTTTAGGAATAAGCGTCTGAAAAATTTGAAGGTAGGGACCTCTACAGGTCTTAGCCACAAGCTTACGTTAGGAAGAAAAGAGGGAAACCTTCTTTACTTCAACCTACTTTTATATATGAATAGGTGAAGTTGAAGTGGTTAGATCTAAGAGTGTGAAGCTATTCAATACTTCACTAATTAAGTCCACAATTCTTATTATACATTAATACTCGCGAAATCTTATGATTTACAATGAGTCAATGGAAAGATCTTATAGTAAGAAATCTATTACGATAATTTAAAGTTGTAATTATAAATTTTATTAAATTTATGTTTGTTAACACTGTCCTTTTCTTCAAACATCTTTTCTATATCCATTACATACTTAATTTAAAATTGTTTCTAATTCTGCTCTAGAGCTACACTCTTTTTCCTCATCATTTAGTAATATTATTTCTCTCTCCCCTACATTCCTCCTTTTAATATATTTCCAAAAACTTTTACTCCCATCTCTTCCACTTTTATTAATATCCTCCAATAATTTATTATTTAACTTCATTCTCTCTTTAAAATTATCCATTTTAGCTAACTTCTTTTTTTAAACACAGTTTCACTTAATATTAACATCTTTTTCACTTTCTTTGTTTTTAATAGCACATTTATATTCTCTGCATAATTTTTTCCTCTCTTTTACACTTTTACTAATTCTCACTTTCCTATAACTTTATTCTTCTGAATATTCTTATCTAAAACCCTCTTGTGCTATTTTTTCTACTTCACCACACGAGTCCTTATATTCATCCCCAACAAACTTTTCCATGATTTCTTCTACTTTTATTTTATATTCTTCTAACTTATTCTTAGCATTCATTCTCTATCCACATCTTTCACTATCCTTTCTATTTTTATTACTATTTTCCATCACACTAGTAACCATTTCTGTTATAAAGAAATTATGATCACTATTACATACTCTCTCTTCATTATCAAACATTTTAATTTTCCATTTCCTCTTTCTCTACTAATGCATAATCTATTGTGTAAAATATATTATTTCTAGGCCGTGTATATCACACCTCATAAATATTTGATAAATTTCCAATGCTAAAATTCATTCTCTGACAAAAAAATTTCAAAAGCTGTCCACTCTTGCTATCCACATTATCAATTTCTCAATATGCTCATTCATATCCTCTATAATCATTATTTTCTTCCACTTTTTTTTTAAACTTTGCATATCCTTAACTAGGATATACTACTGTTCCACTCCATTATAGTTTGACTATCTCTAGTGGCCATATACACTATAGCCACCATCCATTGTTATCTTCCTAACCTTATCTCAAATCACAAATGTTCTTGATATTGTAGTATTTAAATATTTTTTTGACATAACTCCTATACCATCACCCTTTTCTCCTCTTTTTTTCTAGTTATACCCTGTCATACCAAATCTTCCGTGTATGTTCCTTTTCTCTTAGATGCATTTCCACTACTGCTAATACTTCAAGCCTTCGTTTTTAACTGCTTTGTTTAATTCCATCCTCTTCTTTCCTTACTACCCTTTATAAATTCTTTTGACTCTTTCTTCTTTAATACATTTGTAATTAGCTTGTTTATCATTAGTTTTACAGACCCATTCCCTCTCCACATCTACATTTATATCTGAATCAGCTACCCTCTGTTTACTTCTTATATCCTGTCTATTTTTAACTTTTTTTTTTTTTTATAATACTGTAATTTATAACCCTACCCCTCTTTATAAGTTTCTTGAAATAAAATATTTTTCATAAATCAAACCTCCTAATGCTTTACTTCCTTGCTTTGCTAAGTGCAATCCATCTTCATTATATAACTTTCCTCTTAGTCATAAAAAATTCTACTCATCCACAAATATAACATTATTTTTCTCACATATTTTTTTCAATCTCTCATTTATAGAATGTGCCCTATCTAACATATATCTATTGTAAAATCTTGATAATAATCCACCTACCCCTACCCTTCTTTTAACCTTATTCAAACTACTAATCATTTCTTTATACACATCCAATACTCTCTTTGATGGTTCCGACAAATTATTTGCCCCTACCATAACATAAACATCTCTACTTGTCTGTTTTTTTTTTTTACTTTATCTGTAACATCCCTAATTCTAACTCCAAGCAAACATACTCTTACATACCTATTTCTATTTTCCCTTACAATTACATCATATCCTCTAATTAGTGAGGCCTCCATCAAGACTGATTCATAGTTTATTTTCCCTACTTCATTCATAATATTCTCTTCCATTTTCTGAACTTCCTTATCATTTCTATTCATTAATTCCTTGATCTGTTTTGCACTTCAGGTCTAACACTTAATTCTACATCCTTTATCTCTTCTTCTATCTTATTCTCCATTGCACTACTTATTTTGTCATCCATATCTCTTGTCAGTCCATTAAACATATACTCTATCTATTATCCTTATCTCTATTTTCCTCCACTTCTCCTGCCTTTCTCTTTATGTTATCTACACTTAAAAACATTTTTTCACCTCTTTTATCACATTCATACATGGTCTACACAACCATACACCTTTTATAACTTTCCTAGTCTTGTTTAAGCATTTCAAATAAAAAACCTTATCACATACCATAAACTCTACCAAGGCATACCTAATTTTCTTCTGACCATCATACATACATTGTGTGATACAAATGTAATCCATATTTTTCAATTTCCCTACTCTATATTTAAATTTGTGATTTTTCTACCACTCTGGGCGGTGCCCTCAAGGGTTGGAATATATGTATAGTGACTGGTATAATATATATATATACACATACATATAATATTCACAAATACATTAGCATCCTATGGAAATATGTGCTTTACTAGTTGTTAATTTGTAAATAATATCTTACATTTATTTACTTAGGCGTATAGCAGCAGTGAAAATATCTCAAGTAATTTGATATTATAATAATCTGGTTAAGATGAAATTTTAACACTATTTGGAGAGACAGATTTTTTGAATGGGAAAGTTTTTTTAAACAAAATTAAGGCATTATAATTTACTCGCTGTATTCATTAATAACCAATTAGCAATATTTGACCAAAAGAAATTTTGCCATTGTTTTCATAAAGGATTTTTAAAATATGTTTCATAAATATGAAGAACACAATTCATGGTAATTTTTATAATCTCATCTCTCCTTTCCTCGGCTCCTTTTTTTTTGTTGGTGTACTTTTTCAACTTGGTTACAATTCAACATGTAATTTAAATATATTTATTTAATGCTTTCCCCCCTTCAATTTCTTGTTTCAATGAAGCTTCTTTTTAATAACTTTAGATAATAATGCTACTTATTATAAGTTTTTAACATTATTATCAGTAAAAACATATTTGCTTATAACTAAAAATAGAATTTTTATTTTTCCTAGTAGGACTAAAAATAGAACAAAGAACTTGTTATCTTTTAGACAAGAAATTGGATTTTTTTTTTTCCTCATATAAGATGACAACCCTTATCTTTATCCAAAAATCAATTATTTTAACATCTCTTTTACTGTTGTGTTCAACTTGATTGACTAAACTAAAACTATTTTATAGACAGTACTTAAAATTAATGTAAAGATGCTAAAATTATTTATATTTCACAATGAACATACCAATCATACTATAGATAAAAACAAAAGTATAAAATAATATCTTGATATTGGAGGAAAAATTACTTCAGCAATAAGATGGGAGCATTATTACAAAACAAGATGAATTTAAAATTATAGCACAATAAATCATGTCCAAGTACTGTAAGAAGTTACAGAAAGAACCCAATCAGTGTAAATAATCCAAAAACCATTTTTGAAGCGATTAAAGCATTGGAATATAAAGACGTAGACCTAGAATATTGTTAAATTCTGATGAATATTTATCAAAATGCAACAGTAGTGATTAAACTATACAGTGACATTAACAAGATTAATAAAAGATAAAGTCATTCAGCAGAGTGTTCTACCCTGTTCAAAATTTTTTTTAAGTTTTACAGGAAGTATTTGGTGAATTAAAATAGAAAGATAAAGGAATAAAAATAAATATAAATTGCTTAAACTATCTTCAAAATTCAAATGGTATGGTTATTTTTATAAATAATGCTTCAGAGCCTCAAGAAAAAATATCAGATGCAAAAAAAAATATCAGATGGAAGCAATATCTGAAGCAAAAACATATGGTTGAAGATAAATATTAAAAAAGATAAGTAATGTTCAATGGCTTTTCAAAAAAATAATACTAATATTTATAATAATAAATCATAAGAAATTAACATATATAAATATCTTGATCCAATTATTAACACAGACAAATAATATTAATCATAGAATAAAACTCAAATGATTTTCTTTTTATAATAATTGTTTAATATTAAAAGAAAATATGCCGTTTCAAAAATTATACTTATAGACCTGAAATATAATATAAAAAAAAAATAGAGACTTTACACTGCTCATGAAACTATGAAATGATGTATGTTGAAATGACAAGAAAGGATTGAAATCAAAATGCATGGGCAAAAAACAAAACAGATATCAACAATCATAGTATAAGAGGCAGAAATGGATTGGAAAAGATGATAATAAATGGAAGTGCAATCTTAAACTGGATTCCAAGAGATTGTGAAAGACCTACAAAATTCATAAGAGGCAGATAGATGAGAGAAAAAAGGTTTTAAAGTGATATGGAGAAAAAAAGCTATGGATCAGAAAAGTGGATTAACTTGAGAGAGACTTTCATCTTACAGTGGTTTGATAATGGATGGAAATAATGACGAAATGATTATGCTTTTCAATAAAAAAGCTTCATTATAAATTTATAATGCAGTTCTAAATATTGAGGTGATAGAATAAAATGCATGAAGAGAATGAAAAGCAATGATAGATTATTATGAGGTGCCCTACTGTAGAATTATCTAAATTTGCTTTCAGGGAGTATACATACATGTATCAGTGATGAATTTAAAAAAAACCTATAACATTGTATATAAATATAAAATAATTCTCATTTATTTTCTAAAGATTTTAATTTGTAATTAAATTAATCTTTAATTAATGCATAAATTTTTGATGAAAGTTTATAAAATATAAAGATACAATATTATTAATTTGGAATAAATTTGATATATTAAGTTAACATGCAGTAATAATTCCACAATTATGTTACTTATTCCCTCTTTATAAATCTTCTATAATTTTAAAGTGTTAAATAACTATTTATTTTAATAACTTTGATATTGGATCTATAAATATATTTAGAAATATGTTCTGTTATTAAATTTATTTTTCATAATGATTATAAAATGATCATTTTTCCAGGGATAACTAATGATTTTCATAACATGATTATGAATAAACTAAGACTTAAAAGAATAATTAGAATGGTTCAAAGATGTCAAGATGGGGATAATCTTAAGGCTCCTAATGGTTTAATAGAATTTGAGAATGTTGTGAACAGATACCTGGAAGGATCTGTTGGGTCTACAAGAGGGGTTGAATTTGAATGGGAAATATTGGAAAATGATTTGACTAAGGGCAGCTAAAGAAAGAGTGAGGAATACTAGAAAACCACTGATTTTGGAAGAAATTCTAAAGAAGATGAATGAATGTCTAATGAGGAAAAATAAACACTGAAACGAGAGACAAAATATAAATGTTCAAAAATGAGTGGAGTTGCAAGGCAGCTAATAAATTGTTATAGAAGAATAGGACTCTAGAAATAAATCAATTAAGAATGAAGTAAAAAATACATTCTGGTGTTTTAAAAAAATAAAAATGGTGAGTCGGTCTATCATCAATATGTCTTAAGTTTAAAATAGAAGAGTTACACTATGGAAAACTGTATAAAGAGTCTGTTTCTTATGAATAGATTTTTAAAAATGTTTTAGTAATGATACTGGTTTTTTAAATAATTTTATTGAAGTTCGAAAATCAATTTGTTTGTTAGTTTATTTATTAAATATTGATCTAAAATTGAGGTTTCATATATTTAAACTCAATAGAATTGCTTGAAATTTGGTACATTACTAATTAATACTAACTTAGTCCATATAAGACACTCATCTTTTCAGCAGATTATCTAGAGGGTGGGAAAATATTTAAAATGTTCAATAATTTTATGTGTCGTAGTGAACATTATTTTTAAAACTTTGATTTTGTTTTAAATAATGTTCATGAGAGGGAAATAAAAGGTCTACCTTGCTGTGCTGACTTAATTATTTTGTTCTGCAAGTTTATATATATATATATTTTGTTTGTGAATTATCTTCAGAGAACTGAGAATTTAACTGCTACAAAAATTGTTTGTTTACTGTGTTAAGGTGGAGAGAAATTTGTGATCAAGAGAGATAGATTTAAAGCTTTGACTGCCTTGCAGTGCAGACATGACTATTTTGCTTGCAAGTTAAGTTTAAAGTTTATATATTTTCTTTTTTGTGAATTATCTTTAGAGAACTGAGAATTTAACTGATACAAAAATTGTTCGTTCATTTGAGTTTTAGTAAGTTTGCTACTTAAGATTTTTTAATGTAAGAAAGGAAGTGATTTATTTGTGAAAGAATATAACGTTTTGAGGCCTATGGTTGAGAAACAAGTGTTTATCGATAACTATTGAAAGAAAGTAAAGTTTTTCTCCTTTTGTGTAAAGGGGTTTGAAGAGTAGGAGAAGAAGCAAAAAGTTAAATATAGAGTAGGAGGTTTGAAATAAAGAATATGGATTGCATTTGTTTCCCACAATGCATATATAAGTGTCAAAAAGAAATTAGATGTGCTGCAGTAAGTGTACTATATGTGATGAGGTTTATCATTTGAAATGCTTAAATAAGACTAGGAAGAATATAACAGGTTTGCAGTTATGTAGACAGTGTGTAAATATGATAAAAGAGGTGAAAAAGTGATTTCTAAGTGTAGATAGTTTAAAGAGAAAGTCAGGAGAAATGGAGCAAAATGTAGTTGAGGAAGAAAGGACAGAGTATGTTTGTAGAGGAGTGATAAAAGACATAGATGGAAAAATAAAAAGTGCAATGGAGATGGTTAGCCAAAAAATAAGATAAAGGAAGAGGTAAAGAATGTAGAAGCAAAATTAAAATCATTAGATGAAGTATGAGCAGATAAAAGAATTATTGAGTAGGAATGATAAGGAAAAAGTAGATAAGAAAATGCAGAAGATGGTAGAGAATGTTATGGATGAAGTAGGGAAAAGTAAACTATGAGGCAGTATTGATAGATTTGTTAGAGAGTGTGGAAATATAAATGCAAGGGAAAATAAAAATGGTATGTAAGATGATGTCTGCCTGGAGCTAGTATTAGCGATGTTACAGATAAGATAAAAAAACACGGGAGTAGAGATGTGTATGTTATGATAGGGACAGATAATTTGTCAGAGCTATCAAAGAGAGTAGTAGATGAGCACATAGTATGGATTAGTAATTTGAGTAAGATTAAAATAAGAATAGGAATAGTTTGGATTATTATGAAGATTTGACAATATGTATATGTTGGAGAGGGCATGCTCTATAAATGAGTGATTGAACAAAATTGTGTGAGAGAAATGATGTTATCTTTGTAAATGTGTAGGATTTTTTTGTTAGTAAGAGGGCATTATAAAAAGAGGGAGTGCACTTAGCAAAACAAGGAAGTGAAGTTTTAGAGAGTTTGATTTATACAAAATACAGTTCGGGAAACTTATAAAAAGGGGTGAGGTTTTAAGTGGCAGTGTTATCAAAAAGAAGAAGAATGGATGAGATGTAAAAAATAAACAAAGGGTAGCTGATTTAGATATAAATGTGGATGTGGGAAAGGAATGGGTCTATAAAATTAATGGTAAGCAAGTCATTTATAAATGTATTGGAGAAGAAAGAGTTAAAAGAATTTATAAAAGTAGTTAGGAAAAAAGAAATTGTTAAAATTGGATATTTAAATATGCAAGGTGGTAGGAGACTAGAAAAATGGGTGAAATTAAACAAAGCAGTTAAAAATGAAAAGCTTGAGGTACTAGCAATACTGAAAACACATCTAAAAAAAAATTATATTGGAGGACTTGGGATGGCAGGTATAACAAGAAAAGAAAAGAGGGGTGGTGGTATAGCAGTTATGTCAAAAAAATATTTAAATACTGTTAAAAGTCAAGAGCATTTGTGGTTTGAATAATGTTAGGAAGACATGGATAGATGGTGACTATAGTGTATATAGCCACTGGAGATAGTCAAACGACAATGGAGTGGAATAGTAGTATATATGAATACCTAGTTAAGGATATACAGAGTTTCAAAAAAAGGAGGAAGAGAATAATGGTTATATGGAATATGAATGGGTATATTGAAGAAATTGATAATGTAGATAACAAGAATGGATAGCTTTTGAAGACTTTTTATCAGAAAGTGAATTTGAGCATTGGAAATTTATCAAATATTTATGAGGGACAATACACATGGTCTAGAAATAATATATTTCACACAATAGATTATGTAGAGAAATAGGGAATAAATAAAATATGGAAAAATTAAAGTGTTTGATAATGAAGAGAGAGTATGTAATACTGACCATAATTTTTTATAATAGAAATGGTTAGTAATGTGATGAATAATAGTAATAAAAGTAGAAAGGATAGTGAAAGATGTGGATGGAGAATGAATGATAAGAATAAGTTAGAAAAATATAAAATAAAAGTTGAAAAAACCATGTAAGAGTTTGTTGAGGATGAGGAATATAAGAACTGGTGTGGTGAAGTAGAAAAAGTGGCAAATAGGGTTTTAGGTGAGAATATTCAACAGAATAAAAGTAATAGAAAAGTGAGAGTTAGTAAAAGTGTAAAAGAGAAGGGAAAATCATGCAGAGTATATAAGTGTGCTATTAAGAACAAAGAAGGTGAAAAAGGTGTTAATGTAAAATGGGAAAAGTATTTAAAGAAAAAAAAGTTGGCAAAATAGATAGTTATAGAGAGAGAATAAAATTAAATAGTAAATTGTTGGAAGATATTAATAAAAATGGTAGAGATGGGAGTAAAAAAATTTGGAAAAATATTAAAAGAAGGAATGTAGGGAAGAGCGAAATAGTATTACTAGATGATGAGGGAATGTAGTGTAATTCTAGAGTGAATTAGAGACAATCTTAAATAAATATGTAATGGATATAGAAAAGATGTTAGATGTGAAGGACAGAATAATAACAAATATAAAAGCATATAGTAATGTAAATATTAGGTTTACAGAAAATGAAATGAATGAGGCAGAGAAGAAAAGTGGAAAGGCAGGAGGTTTAGATGGTTGGGGGATGGTAATGAATTTAGGACATAGGGAAAAATTAAACCTATTATTATGATATAATAATATGGCACAGAAGAGAAATTTTCTGGATAGTTGGAATAATACAAAAATAAGGTTAAAGGTTCATAGAAAGTTAAGTAATTATATATTAAAGTCAGTGTTATATAAATTTTTTGCATAAATGGTGGTTGGAAGGATCACAAAATGGATGAAAGAAAATAATATAGTGGGAGAAATGCAAGGAGGCTTTCAACTGGATAGGTGTATAACAGATTGATATTAGCAAAAAAATACAGGTAGACAGTTATATATGATTTTTATAGATATAGAGAAAGTCATATGATAGAGTAAATAGATAAGTTTAGTAAATTTGGAAATGGACGGAGCTTTAGTGCATCTCATTAAGAGAATGTATGGAAATAAGGGAATATAAAATCAGTTAAAGTTAAAAATGGGATGGAACTAAGACAAGGATGCCTACACACCTATTTTGTTTTTATTGTATTTGAGAGAAATGGAGAGAGCCATAAAAGAACTAGGAAGAGGGATAAAGATATCATTAATAGGTGGCAAGGTAGTATATTCATTATCGGATCTTTTAGTTGTGGATGGATGTCTTCTTGTGCACAGAAAGAAGAAAGATATGAAAATTATGCTGAGGGCATGTTCAAGGGTAGGAAAAGAGATGGGGATTAAATTTAGTAAAGAAAAATCAAAAGTAGTGATGATTAATACTTGGAAAGAGAAGACAAAGAATTTTCTATTGGGGGATATAAAATTAAGTGTGGTGAATAGGTATAACTATTTAGGAATCATGTTAAGTAAGCAGAGAAATTGCTTGGATGAGTGAGGAAAAAAACTGATAAATGAAGCAAAGAAAAAAAAGAGTATGATAAAGAAATTTGTTTTCATATAATAAATATGATATAGCTAGAACTGTATGGAAGGGATGGCAGTAGCAGGGTTAACACATGGTAACGATGTGTTATGTATTAGTAAAGGGGAGTTAGATTACTTTCAAAAGTACAAAGAGAAGTAGGAGGATATGCATTGGATGCAGATGTGTGGATGGCAAAGGAACAAATTCAAGGAGAAATGGGATGGTCAAGTTTTTATATGAAAGATGCAAAAAGCAAAATGAAAATGTTTGGTAAATTGCAATCTATGGATAATAAGAGAATAGCCAATATAGTATTTAATTGGGTTATGAGTAAAGGGCAGGCAACAAGACTGGTGAGAAAGGTAGTACAGTATGCAGAAGATTTGGATGAAGAATTATACTTATACAAAAGATAGAATGATTGTGTTAGGGGAATTGTTGAATGTTACAGTGGCAAGGAATGGGATAGAAGAATAAATGCATTAATATATAATAGGGTGTTGGAAAAATGGAGAACTAATAAGGAGAGTAAAAAGAGTTTAAATATATATAGAAATAAACAGAATATTGGGTGAAAATTAATTTATGATAATAGCAAAGAAAGTAGTTTACCGTTTAAGGCTCGAACAGATTCTTTAGCAACAGGAGAAAATACACATAAATGAAAAAATGTGGGTGATTTAGACTGCAAGGCACAGAAAATATTAGGCATATGTTAATTGAATATCAATGTCTGCAAGCAGAAAGGGTACAAATAATAAAGTTGTGGGAGAATAAATATAAACAAAGTGATTATACAGAAAGTGGGTTCTTGGTTTCATGGAGTTGACAAAGAATATGTTGTGGAATTAGGATGGATCAGAATAGAGAAGAATATGGGAATAACTTAGAGCGGGGAATGGAAAGGGAAGGTAAAGTAGCTAACAGGTTTCTTTGGACCAATCCCTTTTGCTTCTAAGAAATTGCTTCAGATAATTAAGAAGAAACTGTATCATAATGTGTAGCAATTTTTAGATTAAATTCAATTTGGTTTCAGGAAGGAATTTCAACTAGAAATGCTATTGGGATATTAAAAGTTTTGGGATAAAGAATAATAAATTTGAATAAATCCCTATATGTTTTTTTATGAAATATGAAAAGACCTTTGATTAAGTATTTTATTAATGGATGTTTCTAATTCTGAACAAATGGATTGCCAAATGATGTCATCTGCATCATTCATAGTATTTATATAAGACAGAGTGTTAGAATCATACTAAAAAATGAGTTAGCAACACTTCAAAAAAGAAATGAGTCAGGATTGTCTATTGTTTTACTGCTTGTTTAACATTTTTCTTTGTTCAGGCTATAGTGAATAAAATGGTCAAACAAAACTATGCTGAGTTAAATTAGGATGATCATTCAACCAATTAAGCATGTGGGTGATCAAGTGAAAATATTGCTGTTGATGATGAAAAAGTAAAGTTACTACTTAATTTAATATTATGTAAACACGAAGACTAAAACAATTAAGTTAGAAAATGAAATGATATCTTGGTCATTTGATGACAAATAATGTGTTATAAGTTGTCAAAATAATGAGATCTTATATTTAGTGAATGACCTCATGGTACTGAGAAGTGAACTTTTTTATTTGCCAATCAAAAGATTGGAGGAAATTGAGATATGGGATTGGGAAAGGCTGGAAACAATTATTAAAGAGAAAGTAAAATGCTGAGTCTCTGAATAGTCAGACGGGGGGGGGGGTTACTATTCCACACAGTTGGGACTAAAAAAACTGCACTGGGGAATACTAAAACATGTATTGAAAAATAAAATTACTATTAAAGCTAAAGGTAACCATGTTTTGCTGTTGCCAATCAGTTGTTTATGGATACAAATGTTCAGGTTTATACTCGACAGAAAATGTTGGCTGAGGTCTGTACCAATTCCAAGATTGAGTGATTGACTGATTGAAGGTTTTAACATGTGCACATACTATTAAAAATTTAAATAAATATTAAACACATATTTATTTTAATATCTTTGATTATTAATATGTAAAGACATTTAGAAATATATATATCACTTTTAAAAAATACTTACAATACTATTAGTTGTTACTGTTTCTAATACAATAAATTGATTCATAGTAGAAATCCTAAGTACACAAAAATGAACAATATAACACTGTATAATTAAAAATAATAGCAAACTCTCCATATAGTAGCTCCACTCAGTGCAAGCCTTAGTAATCAATGGATGCAAGAAGGTTTGTGCACAAAATCCCTATCTAATGCCTATTCCTAATATCCCCAGACCAGTTTCTGACATCACATGATCACCATTCTTTATGCTTACCCAAGCTGTTTATAACAGAGGTGAAACTCTCCATCCAGTAGTGCCATTCAGTGCAAGCCAGAGTAATCAATGGATGTACAAACCTTCCTGCATCCATTAATTATTCTGGCTTGCACAGAATGATGCTACTGTATAAAGTTTTGCCTCTGTAATAAACTGCATTTCTACCTTGAAGCTTTCATCAGGGAGGAGTCTTGGATCTGAGGGCACTGCACCAACCAGCAGTCATCTTTTACCTATTTAGTTAATTATAAAGCTATAAGCCCAAGATGAAAACGCAATAATATTTTCAATCCAAGCTCTTTCACTTGAATAGTTAGTAACTATATATTTAGGTGTCATTGGTTTTTTAAAAACCACAGTTATCATCATCCTATGAGGAGGATTGATATAAAACCACTAAAACATTACATGATCAGAATTTCTTGATTACACAATCTCTTAATTAAAATAATAGCAAACTCTCCATACTGCAGTGCCATTCACTGATGAAAGCCACAAGCTAAAAACTAGTTTGGGGATATTGGATGAATAAGCACTAGATAGAGATTTTATGCACAAACCTTCTTACATCCAATGATTATTAAGGATTATATTGTTGGCACCAATGCATGGAGAATTTGATACTGATTTAACAGCTTGTTATAAGCACAGGAAATAATGATCATGTGGCAATTTGGCAGTTTTATACAATTAAAAAAATCCAATTTATTATATTTATTTTTTATATACAATACATTTATAGTTGAACATTTTCAAGGTGGTGGCATGTCTTGCTTGAAACAGAAGTCAGCAATGATTAAACTAAATGAACAAGATGTGTCTATGGGTCACCAAATAGTTAGAACCTTGTTTCTAAAAGAAATTTAAAATGCTACTCATGAAAACATTAAATCAATTAGAAAGCAAAACGACTTATTATGAAAATGGAAAAAATCTTTACTAGTATGAATTGAAGATCAAATCAGCCATAATGTTCCTTAAATCAAGAAGGAAGGATTCTTTAAATTTAAAAAACTAACAGTTTTCAAAACATTATAATTCAGAAGAAATCTGGCAGTGCTAAAAGTTATTTTTTAGTAAGTGTGTGGGATTTAAATTTCTAAAAAAAATTATGCGAAAAAAATAAATAACAATTACTATACAGTATAGTAATTAATAAAAAAGTTAATTATTATGATTTTTTTTCTCTTAAATTTTATTGTAATATTATTGTTTTTTAATTCTTTTTAATTTATAAATGTTTAATTAAATATAATATTATAATAAAGTAATTTTTGATACAACCTATATATTAATAATAATATATCAGTTTATCACCATATGCATTTATAAATAAAAAAAAGTTTAATTCACTTAAGGGCAAATTTCATTTAATGGCAGAAAGTCTGTTCCTCTCTCTCAGCCATTATAATAAGGTTCTACTGTAAGTGATTAACTTAATATTTTGGTTTCAAATTAATATAAACATATAATAATTCTAGATTACAATCTAATTTTAGAACAAGTTATCTCATATGGTTTAGTACACTGATTCTGGGGCATATAATTTTTTGTTCAATTTCATTTCTGATACTTCTGGTGCTCAAACTTCTTATGAACTCCCAAGCAATATTTTATTTAGAAAAAGATGGATTTTGTTAATGTTTTTATATGATAGTTATTTATCTAATTAAAAGTAATCATATTTATATTTTCATTTTACAAATAAATAGCAATTTGCAAGCAATCTCATAGTTAAAATATTTACTAATTTTTATTCATTGGCAAGCAAATATCTAGCTGTTCTTAATTAAAAAATAAAGAACAGAAAATAATCTACATGGGTTAGATTAAGTGTTAATGTACTGTTGATTACAAAACAAAAACATGACATCAATTATGATTAAGGAAAGTTGGCATATACATATAGGTTTGCCTTAAATTTATTTCATCTAGTTGTCTAGCATCTATTTCATTATGTATATATGCAAAAGGTGAAATAGCTTTCAAATAGCTTCTTTATGGCAAAGGCATTGCTTATCAGGTTTGCCATTATTGATTTACTCACTAGCTAAGAATAATTGATAACCATTAACTGATTACTGTTGGATAACTAGAGAGACTGATTACAAATTGTTTACTTAAATGAAAAATTCTTATCCTAATTGAAATTTATCATTTTTTTCAAGATTTAGTTGATCATAATTCAAACTCCACATCATGGGCATGATAGAAAGATGTGCCCATCATTCTGCTATGAGATGCTTCATATATATAACACATTCACACATTATATATAACAACTGAAAACAATGAGCTCTAACTTCTATGATAATGAAGACTTATATTAAAAAAAATTATCAATAAAATTAGAAATAATCAAATTTCATATGCAACATTGGATATATTTTTGTAATAAATGTTAATGACTTTTTAAAAATTTACCATGCCAAATTTTTTGATGTAGGAATATGTCAATATATCAACTTCCTGCAGGTCTGTTACAGGATCTAAAGGAATATGTACCAGATTTTTCCAAAATACATGAAGTAAATCAAAAGGAAGAGGAATGTCAGCACGAATTGTAATTCCCAATAGCTAGAATAAAAAAAAAAAAACAAAAAAAAAAAGATTGTTTTCATCCTTATCTATCAATATATATATATGCAAAAATTAAAATACATTTTTTAGGATTCACATGGATAACTTAATAATAACTTGAATAAACTCTGATTATTGTGATAATATTTATCCCCCCCAAGGTAAATAAATCAAGTTTTTTTATATATAAAAAACTTAGAGAATCAAAATAGGACAAAATATTATTTTCAAATCAACCAAAAGTCGGTTTCTTCTGATTAATCAAAATTATCATTAAACACATAAACTGACATCAATTTTCTTACTTTCAGCCTCCTTAATCTCAAAACTTATACAAAAGTAAATTAATGTATTCTTGTTTATATATATTTTCTTTTATAAGAACTTTGATTCTCTGAAATTGATATTTTTATTTTTCAAGATATGCAATGAGAAATGATTGTTAATTTTATCACTTCTCAGATTACAGTCAGCAAAATTTTGATCTTAAAGTAAAATAAAAAATTTGGGAGAGAATATAAGGAATCAGGAGAAATACATTTTATTTTTCATTACCATACAAGATCTCTAACCTTATTTATATATCCATCAAATTTTTGCTTATCTTTTTATAGTCAAGCGATTATAAAAGTTTATATATAAAACACACATTAATGAGTTAAACAGTAATTATCTTTTTAAAAATATTAATAGCTGAATGCCAATTACTCTGCTTAACACAATGATACAGAATTTATTTTATATACGTATAACTGTGAATATTCACACATACAGTCAAATTTTTAAATTTTAACACTAATTACTGACATATATTTTTCTTTTACATTTCACAAATTATTGTAAACATTAAATAATTTACCTGTCCTAAGGTCTGTAAGAGTTTTTCTTCAGAATATGTCATTGGACCGGGTTTTAAAATATACTTTCCTTTATTTTTATTAGCTGCAGAACTGGGACAAGGGATCAATAAGTTCAACAAAAGTCCTTGTAATTCTCGTGCAACTTGAGACAGAAAGTGTCGGAAAGAACCACCTATAAAAGAAAGACAAAAAAATATTGCTAATAATTTTTTGCATTTCAGTTACATGGAAAATAAATGTTTGAAAGCACATCGATATTAATCTGACCAATTCAGATTATTTTGAGAATTTTGTTCTTCATCTAAGAATGGTTAGATACCATTTGCCATTCTACATCAGATCGCTAGCTGGATTTATTATATATATAAATACAATACCATCCTCTTTATCCATTGATATTTCTTCCACATCAAAGCACAAATAGTAGAAATTATATTTATATATTTTTAACAACACTTATATAAACATACTATATGTATACACAGTGAAACATAAAATTAACAAACATAATTATTTATATTTTATATTAGTAGTTGACTTTATTAATAAAAGTTTTTACAATGAATTTCACAAAAACAATATATTTTTATTTTTTTAAAGAGAAATTAAGATTATCATTTCTGGATTTTGAGATTATTCTTTTAATAAGATGTGTGTTTCTGTACTTTATTTCATTAAGAATGATTGCTCTAGAGAGACTAGTGAAGTGGTGAAAGCAAATTTGTGCTTTCTTTTTATATGAAATGCTGCAGGTGGCACATGTGTATTCATTATAACATTAGAATTCTAACTTTGCCAGGACCTAAAGGAAAAATGATTTGTAAAAATTTAGATTGAAATAAAAAAATTTCCATCAGAAAAAAAAAAAATCACTATCAATATTGCAAAAAGCTTTTTTCAACATATTTGCGATAGTAAATCAATCACGTTTTTTTTTCTTTCATGATTTCATTTTAGCCTTAGATTTCCCCATTTAATAAGGAACTATGTTTTAGCCTACTGAAGCATCTGAGAACTCAAGATGGTGTGTATATGAAGAGATCTGGGTAACAATCCTTCAAGCTGTATAGAGATCTTCATTCCGTAATTGAATTTGTAAAATTTATTATTTTAAACTTTACTTTCATAAGCCTTATTTGTATTGATTATAATATATTTAAAGATAGTTATTTTAATTATAATTCCAAATTGTAAGTTATATTTTAAAATTACATTTCATAATATTAAGTCATCAATTAATATATATATGTGCTCTGCGCACAGATAATGAAGCTATTCAATGTACGTAAAATTATCAAAATTTACCACCAAGTGCTTTTGGGACAGTTTATAGTCCCATATTCATGGTGACTTGTATTTTATTAAGTCATGTAATTTAATAATAAAAAAAAAGATAGGAAATTTTGACAGCTTAATCATATTAAAAGAATTCTTCCAGTATGCATTGAGCTTGATAAAAGCTGCAATTAAAAAATAATCTAAGGTTTTTTTAGGATAAAGAGTAAGTAATGTTGTTTTTAAGTCTAACAAGAAAGTGTTTATTTACTGGGTGTGAGAATGGTTATTTTTAATATATTTCACAAATTCAAAAAATTTTAAAATACAAAAATCTCTGGAGCTAAACACTTCAGATTAATGATAGACTTCCTGTATATGAGAGAACAGTATCAGATTTTAGAACCCAAAAGCAAAGAGAAACATCTGTTTCCATTGTTTGCCAATACTAAAATAAATATAAAAATTTTAGAGTAGACAATTTTTAATATATGAATATCTTTTACTTAACAGCTTGTTATTAGGAATCATTTTAGGAATCAATAAAATCTATCAAATTATTATTTAATGCTAAATTTTTGACTATTTCTAAGATATTAAATTGTTAAATTTTTGCATTAACATCCATTTGTCTACTCTAATTTATAAAGTGTGTTGCTTTTAATTTACTGAATTATAATTTTTACTTCAACTGTCCTGTAGGATAGTACAATGGTAAAATGCAGATTGTAATTCAAGATTGAGGGGATCTATCATTTTCAGTGCTCAAATTTCTTGTGAATTCCAGAATAAGAAAGCCATTTGATTTGGTTTTATTTACTATCTCAATTTAATTCACTTAAACTTCCACTGTTCAGCATGTAATTATAAAACAATTCATGGTAAGTTATTGAAATTTATAGATTAAAAAAAAAAAAAAACTGTTGTTAACATTCAATCCACAAAAAAAAAAAAAATTTATAGTTTAATTTTATAATAAATACATTTTTATTAGTGCCTTATACGGCTAGGATTCTGCATATAAAAAATTACTATATGAGTATACTTGTAAATCTTATAGCTGTGAAATAATTTTTGACAGCTGGACTTATAATATTTTAGCCTTAAGTAATGATCATCATGCCAAAGTATTTGGATCTTTAATAGTTGATAGCTTAAAATAGTAAGTAATGTATTTTATAAGTTAATAGTGTTAATTTATAGCATAATTTAACCATTAAAATGTTTCACAAAGTTAATGTTAATCTTAAGCTTTAAAAAAACCCCAAGTTCAAATCTTATATTTAGGTTTGCTAATCTTAATTTTAGTATGGAATATTATAATTAAATATTTAGTTATCTATTCACAAAATGTTATAATAAAGCTAATAATAATAGTTAAAGATAGGATTTCAAATAGTAGATAAATAAATACCTGGATAAATGAATAAATGTAGTGTTTAATTTTAAGATTTATTTATTTTAAAGTATTATTAAATGTCTAATTTTAAAAGACAATACAAAATTATATTCTGAGTAACTTTAATGAATTAAAATTAATGTTAAACGAATATATTAAATATTATAGATAATATCTTTATTTTAAAACAATGTGAATTTCAATTATGTAGTATATATTATTTTTGTTCTAATGTTCAGATTTGTAAATAATTATTGTGATAAGAAATATTTTAATTTTTATTGTCTAGACAGGAAAATTAATTTATTTTAAAACCTAAATATTAATTAAATTTTTGGTTAACAACTTCCTTGGTTTCAGTAGAATATGGATTCCAACCAATAAAGGGAAGGGGGTGTAGATTTAAATATCAATAATCAGTGTTTTAAACTGATCACCTAGTGAAAGTGACACTTGTATATACTCTCTAACCTCTTCATTTCTTTTTATTCTCTTGAAATCATTTTTAATTGTGTATGTGTTTTTAACCTTCAGTTTTAAATTAAAAGTATAATTTTATTTAAATTTTTTTTATTTTCTTAGCTTAAATGTTAGGCTAATAATTAAATTATCTAGGCACAATGTCTGAATTTAAACTTCAAGAAACAAAAAAATCTTCATTGCAGCCAGCTTTATTGGTAAAATTAATTAATTATTACAATGTTTAAAATTTTAATGTTTAAACTTCACACATTAGAAAACTCTGAAGAACATTATTATTGTCACTATGAATGTGTACAGATTGTTATTAATTTCAATGTGTACATCATACTTAAGTTTGCTGTAAACTATTTAAAACTCTTCACAGCAATAACAATGTTTTTGAAAGTATTGAATAACTTTATCCTAGTTTCCTTGAAAATACTAATTTCATATAAAACATTATTTGAAATTAATTTACTTTATGTAAAGAATTTTGAATTTCATATAATAAAGACTTATTTTGTTACGACATATATAAAATTATCTTCATGTCTCTTAAAGAAAAAAAAATATTTGGCTCTATTATATTATATTGCTTAATTGAACAATTATTTGTGCTGTTATTTTGATGAAACATTATTTGCTATTTTATAACAGCATAAAAAAATTTTTGTTTATTATGACTATTTCCACCCCAGAGAAAAGAAATCATTTTCTTGAATCTGGGGAAGGGAACATATTTTTAAATGTTTAAGAAATGTTTTGAAATATTTTAATAAATTACTTATGTTAAAAATGGAAATATTAAATTATTTCTGAAAAGTGATATTATATTTAAATTAAATTTCAATGAATTTTTCCTGACTTAAGTATAAAATCCTGCATATTCTCTCTCTTTCTCCTCATTGTTATGGAAACCACTGCTATAGTTTTAAATGTGATAATTGAAAAGAAGTCTTTTTTCTGCTGAATACTGCTCTTATTATTATTAATTAATAACTACTTTGAAGGATTAAAATTTAAATGCTTGAATTAAATATGAAAAATATTTTATTGCAATTTAATAAATTTTGGAGTTTAATCCATGAAAACCTGCTCAATGAATGTCCATACTTATAATTTGCTTATTGAATTTTGCTTAAGAATAACTGTAAAATGTTTTTTTTATTTTAATAGTCATTTTGGACTTGATATCTTTGCTGCCCACTGAACTTTGTTGCTTAATAGAATGTTCCTGTTCCAATTTAATGGTTAAATGGTAGAAGAACAGAATGACTTTATGTTATTTTATTTTGAAATGGTAAAAGTTTAAAATTTTATTTATGTTTATAATTTTTGCTTACAAGATCATTATTTTAAAAGAATATTAGTTTATTTAATTTTACATGCTATTTTAGTAATAATTTTTGGTCAAAGTTCTTAGAATATCAGATTATGATATTTGCATATTTTAAAATAGTATGTGCTCCCTTTTTCAAATGAATTATTAATTTATAAAAAGTATATTATTATGCTGAATCCATGTAATTAGATGTATGTTTCTATTATTTATTTTATTGCTTGTTTATTGCCTAATTTTAGTTAGGCTAAGTTTAGCATTGATTATTTATTATTTATCATCTTTCACATCTATTAGTTATAGTATTTTTGCTTAGAGATTGTGGCTTTAGTCTTTTACTCTCTATTTAGGAATGCTTATTTTTGTAAGTTTTATTAGAAATTATAGTTTATGTCTCTCTCTTATCATTTCCTTAGCTAATTTTAAAAGAGATAGTGCCATTAGTCTATCTTATATTTGTTGTCTCATTAACATACATCTTTTGGAGATTGAAGCTTAGGCTCTCTCTAGTATAAGGCAACCCTATTTAATACTATTGTCCCTGATGTGCATTTTCATCATTCTTTGATTACTGACAAAATCCTAGACCATTTTATTATTGCCCTCAAAAGTAGACACATTTATTTATGAGCTAGGTCATCGTACTTTTATTTTGCCTTTACTTAGTTATCTTAATATGGATTTAGTTAGTTGTTGAAAATATATATTTTGTAAAGCATATGTAATATTTTACCATGATTTTTCCTGGCAAGTATAGTTTTTTTTTTTATCAAGGTGTTGAGGAAAGTCACCATTAGCTCATTTAGCATTCTTGTTTTATTTAAATGTGAATTATATATTGTTATTGTTAACATGTAAATCCAGTATTTAAGCTTTGCTGAGTTAGGACATAAATATAATAAATAATTAACTTCAAAATTTTAAATTGAATCTTAGGCATAAATAGACAATATACATCTCACTTATCATTCCTTCATCGTTGGATTGGTAAGTTTGTATTTTAAGTAACATTAAATATTCATAAAAGGGATAGTATTCATAAAAAGAGTCAATTCATGGAAAGAATATTATCATTTGTATGAATGCTATAATATGTAAGAACTTTTTAGAATTTAAATTAACAGTAGGTTTCTTTTGATCAACTAGATTAATTTTGCTTAACTAAATTTATTTTTCATAAATCTATTTGTAATATCAACCTCCTGAGAGATATTTTTAAAGCAAAGTAATGTTTGTGAAAGATTATGGTTTTGTGGACCTAAAGATATAGTTGTGATTTGTTATTTATTTTTCTGTGAAATAAATTTGTTTTTATTATAAGAAAATTTTTATAGTCATTTTTCCACATCATCCACTCATTAACCAGAAATCTAAATAATTGTAAGAGTATAATAAATTATCTTAAGAGATTGTTGTAAGAGTACATGAACATTGAAATTAATATAAGAATCACTTTATAGAATTATATTTATTAGAATTACATCTAAGAAAGATGTATTTTGCTTAATAAAAATTATAATTGCATATTATTATTTAAGATCATCAATCCGGCCAATTTAGTTTACTTATTAAAAAATCACCATACTTGGTTTATTTATTTTGCAATCATTTGCCATAAATATTTAACTTTATTTATTATTCCATAATAAATTTAGATTATACATGAAAGTAATTCAAATTTAAAAGATATTTAAGTAGATTTATTCTCTGGTATTTACAAAAAAAAATCAAGTCAGATGTTACATGATCTAATTTAATATGGTTGTATTACAAATGTTATATATAGAGCTCGCAAATAAGTTCTTAATAAGATTTGCAGAATATCCCCAATCCCAGACCGGTTTCTATTACTGGTCCTCAGTGAGGTGCTAGGATATTCAAGCATTAGATTAAAAATAATAGGACAAGCCCAGCACTTTATCTAATGTACAACTATTAAGTAGAAAATCTGAAATTTTCAGACATCCACATGTCTTCCAATCCAGCTATCTAACTTAAATAGCCATATAGACTGAACTAAGTTCAGATACACCATGTAACAATAGCTTTAGCAATATAAAATTGCCAAAGCCTCAATAGCAAAAAATAAAATTACAAAAAAAAAAAAATCAAGTAAGATGTCACATGACCTAATTTAATGAGCTTGTATTACAAATATTATATATAGAGCTATTTAAGTTAGATAGCTGGATTGGAAGACATATGGATGTCTGAAAATTTCAGATTTTCTACTTAATAGTTATACATTAGATAAAGTGCTGGGCCTGTCCTGGTATTTTTAATCTAATGCTTGAATATCTTAGCACCTTACTGAGGATACCAGTAGCAGAAAACAGTCTGGAGTTGGGGATATTCTGCAAAGCTTGTTAAGAGTTTAATTGTGAGATCTATATATAACATCTATGGTAGTTAGAACGGCTATAAAATCCTTCCCCATCCTTAATACCTGAATGTCATTCTAGGAGTTTATTATTTATCTTATTCTAAATTAAGAAATTGTGTTGTGTTTTATTTTAAATTAATAATATTATTCTTATTATAATTGTGATAAGACTTAATTTAAGAGTAAATGTATGTTTTAATTTATATACTAGGATTTCATTCTATGTTGAATAGATCTTAAAAATCAAAGAGAATTTATTTTATTCTTAAAATCAATTATATTAGTCGAGATACTCTAATTTGTTTTATGAATCACATTATTAAAATTTATTTTACTAAAGAAGAAATTATTTTTAAAAGATGAATCTTTTGTGACAAAGATTTAAGATAACACTTCCAAATTTTATGAAATTAAACATAATATTTCATCTTATCATAGCAATGAGATACTTAAGAGATGGACAAGAAAGATGGTAGTGGTAGCAGATGTTGTAAGAGAAGGATTTAAAATATAATCTCAATGCCTTATGCTTGCAATACCAAGAATCTTGTATTTGTATTAGAGCGAGTTGAGAGTTCTCTTCCTCTTAAGTTATTAATAGTATTGCTTTATATTTTAATGATATTTTATTGCAATTGCTTACCCTTGTATCTCGTCTTATTTTGGCATATGGCATTTATATTTTATAAAACCTACTGAGCTTAGTTATATGACATCGTTATATTTGGCTATACTGTATTACTTTGTTTGTTTCATTTTTCATAGATTGCAATATATATATACTGTGTATATATATATATTATTAATTAAATATCATAAAAGAATTTATAACAATTCCAATCAGGAAATAGATTCGTTAATGGCTTTATTAGATCCTACAATTCTACAACTATATCAATAAATTTAATAGTCATTGGGGCCTCCATAGATCAATAGCAGATAATTCCATTTATGAAGTAGACGAGTGCCACGGTAAAGATAAGACTCCAGTATTTCCTATGAAAATCAAATCCATCTGGCTTTATAAAGAATTTGCATTTGAAAAAATGGGCATTCAATACTTTCCAACTATTTGATCAATAAGATTATTGTTTATCAGTTTCTCAGCATATCTTACACACTTTCATAAAAATGGGAATGAGTTTGTGGAACATAGTCATGGACGGCTGACATATTATAAAACAAATTTTCAAAACACAACATATTTGGAAATATTATCAGAGACCTTATTGAAAAATAGTTGTTATAATTTATTTCAGAAGTATGGTCTCATTTTTTTGTATATCTTACAGAATAAAAATGTGAACCTAATTTTTTAATTATGTGACAGACATATGTATATCAATAGATAAATTTTGCATGTAAAAAAAAAATTGAAATTTTTATTATATCCCATAATATTAAATCTAAATACTTACTTGTGCCATGAACTTCTTCTCCTGTAAGTCTTACATTAAATGCAAAAGTAGGATCCCCTCCACTAGCTAATCTCACACAGAGCTGACTAGACGGAATACCGGACAACTGACGAACTGCTTGACAAAACTGAGTATTTAGAACATTTTTTATTTCAGCTTAAAAAAAAACAAAAACAAATTAGATAAAAAGTCTTATTATATATTAAATTTATTATGTGAATTAAAATTATAATTTTATATCGTTCTGTCACTTACTTCCAATAGTTTCTAATGGGTCCACAGTAATCTCAGGAGCTGCTTGATCAGGTTTTCGTTTAGAAGTAACATTTAATAATTTATTCAAAATTGAAACTTTTGTATCATAAAATATAAGACCTCTAGTATTAGCTAATAAAGCTGCAGTACTACTTTTGAATGTGGAAACTGGTCTCAAATCAACCAATGGCAAGAACAAAGACTCCAATGTTGAATTGAGTGATTGTAGAAGAGCAAATCGTAATCTTATACTTTCTAAAGGAACATCTACAAACAAAAAAAAAATTATTTCAAACAGTTTGTTTTTACAATAAAATATATATAAAACTTAATATTAAATTTCACTTTAATTTAATAATAATATAGAAATGACATTAAGATGGTTAAAAAGAGAAATAAAAAATAAAGTGAAAAATAATTGTTAAAAATGTAAAAGCATTAAAAAAACTAATTAAAAAAAAAGATTTATTGGGAAAAAATTAAAATAAAGATTAGATCAAAGAATTATTATAGATATAAACAAAGAAAATAAAAAGGTAAAAGAAACAATAAATAAATAAATAAATTAACAGAAAACCTTAAGAAAGAGACAATTATGAATGAAAAAAGATTAGAATAAAGGACAGAAATGGATAAAGATAGCAGGAATAAAGTGCAAAATTTATGACATCTAACATTATTTTAAATTAAAAATACATTACCAAAAAATATAATGGTAAAATCATAAAATCAGTCAGTATATTCTTTATCTGGCTGTATGTGATACTATTCAATCTGTTGTTGTAATAGCCTATCTTCATTGTATTGAGGATGTGAAATGAATAAAAGAATACAGATATTCTAAAAAATGATTTTATGTTGAATCTGAACATGTTTTTATGGCAGAAGTAGAACACATTTACATTATAAAAATTATCCAAAGATATCATAAAATGGGTAATATTGTTTGCTTTCACTGGAAAAATATAGCTGAAAATAAAATACAATGGGAGTTATAATTATAAAAGATGAAATCTTTTATTAAGTTACTGTAATTAACAGATAACAGATAAGATGTAATGTAGACCAACTGTCCAACCTAGACTTACACAACATGCCTTTAGTATGACCCATTAATTGCTTTCTAGAGAAGTAGTTTTTTTAATTGAATTAATAAACTTAAAAAAATAAAATAAATTGGTAGTTCATAAATAAACTTATATTTCAGTGATTTCATATTTTATCAATTAATATTTAATGTAAATGTATTAACTTTATACTACTATTTATAATTAAATTTCTAATTTAGGTAAACAAAACTTTTGTATGTTTCTACTATTTTGAAATTTTTTAATCAATTTGATAAAAGAATAAAATACTTTTCTACAAAATCTTTTCCTTATTTTTTTGCAATTAAGTTTGCATTGTAAGAATAATAATATACTTTTTATCTTCATATGCACATTAATGCACTTTTGTTTTTAATATTTTTCATGTTATATATAGATTTTTCCAGTAATCATCTTTAATAACATCATTTATTTGTTCATTTGACCTATGAATGGGTTGCAAAATATACAGAAAGAGAGACTCTGAGATGAAAAAAGATTGCTGATTACTATGCAAAATTCACCATTAAAAAATTCTTAGCTTTTGCTTTTTTATAAAAAAAATTTTTTCCCAAAAATGAAATAAAAACTTTCTTTTAAAGTAAGTCTTCTTCAAAATTATTGAAAATCACATATTTTCCTTATTAATTAATACTTTATTTTATTTAAAATTAATGATTTATTATGTATAATTATTTATATTATAAAGCAATACAAACAGAAAACATATATACAGAAAAGGCAAGGTCTTGTGATACCCAGTGTAGTATGTGTAGTATGTGTGCATATATTTTTAAAGCTTAAAAGTAAAATTAAAAACGAACACAGACAAATTTACATATATAATTATTTCCTAGATATTTTTTATAATATTATAAATTATCCAAAATCAAATTTAAAAGAGATCTCTCTTTAATAGAAATAGTTTGACTGCTTTCTGAGTTTGACAAAAATCTAAATTTTTAATTTAACAAAGAAAAATATTTTTGATTAAAACAAAAATGTTTTTCTTTATAATATTCATTACGTTTTTACTTAAAGAATTGAGAATTTTTTAAACTTATTTTTAATTTTGATAAATATAAATTAAACACAGAACAATGGTAATTTGGTGTTTTTATTAAACTACTGTTAATCACCTGTTTGTCTGAAGATTAGTAATGATGGCATTTTAGTATTAATTATATATTAGACTATTTCCATCTTCTAATATTAAATATTGAATATCTGTAGAAAAAAATTGTAAACTTTATTTAAAATTTTCAAATTCATTCAGCTGTTAATAATAGCATGCAAGTTATTATATAACACACTAATTCAAGTAGTAGTATTCTCTCTTTTTCAGGTATTACTGGCCTGACCAGCACCAGTACTAACATAAAAATTGAACCTGGATGTTTACATTCATGAACTGACTTATAATTAACATTAATTAACTGAGCTATTCTGCCAAAGGCAATAGGCAATAGAAATTTCATATACTTATCTATGAGAGTCCTTCTGATTCCTCTAGTTTTTTTATAAGAGCAAGATTAATTAATGGCTTTCAGATATTATGTATTATCAAATTTGTTAACTTAAGAGATTCTATTTGCAAGTGTTATGTGAGCAGATTCTCTGTACACTTTCCTCTCTATCCAATAGATTTTTGTGAATATTGGAGAATGTATATTGGTGAGACTAATCACCCCAATGAAAATCAATTGGAAGAGCATAAATGGATGATTAGAAAAAGAGACATATTTAAAGTAGCAGACTCTGTATGTATTAATTAATATATTGTTCAATTGTGAAAATACAAATCTACTGGATAGAGAGGGAAAAGTACAAAGAAAAAAAATCGAATCTGCTCATATGACAATGGCATATAACTCTATAAGTCAACTCAGTGTGATAATATGTAATGTGTGGAAACTACTAAATAATCTTGCTCTTAAGAAAAAAGTGGAGATTCTCATTAATAAGTATATGATTTCTATTGAGTATTGCTTTTGGCAGAATAGCTCAATTAATTAGAGCATTAACCTTAAAATTCAATATTCATGTATCTAAATGTCCATGTTCAATTCCCATGTTTGTACAGTCACTGGTCAGGTCAGCAACACCTGAAGATGAGAGTAGAATAATACCATTTGAAACACTGTGTTATATACTAATCACTAACAGTTGACTGTATTTGGAAAGTTTAAATAAAGTTTAAATTTTTTTTTCTAAAGACACTCAATATTTAAAATTAGATGATGGAAATAGTCCAAAATATAATTAATGTTAAACCATCTGTTTATGCATTCCATTGCGTTTAAATATAAATAGTGGGTTCACATTTATTTGATAATTATTAGAATATGTGGAAAAAGTCAATTTTATAGGGCAGTTGCAGCTAATTTCTATATTATTTAAATTTGAACTCCCAGAGAAATAAAGCTGAACAGCTTTTCCGTGATTTTATAGTTCAATATGTTTAAAACAGACATTCTTATGGTTGAAATTTGGAACTTATAGAAGCTGAATTGAGCTGAGGATTTCAAGAATTTATATATGTACTAACTAAAACATGTCACAGTGGTAATCTACATAAGAAGCCAGCATACTAATCTTGAGATTTCAGTGCTATATGATATGTGCATAGTGAAGCAATAATATTTTTACATATGCATGAAGCACAGATAGAAGAAAGTGGGAAGTGAGTAAAATATATATTGACATTTTATTCCAACACTAACTGATGTTAATGAAAATCTATTTCTATTTATTCCCTATAAGAAAAAATATTTAATCTCTATATTTTAAAAATAAGCAACTTTTGGATAAATTATCCAGCTAACAAGAAAAATTATTTAAAAAGACAATAAAAATGACTGATCAGTTTAAAATCTCCAAAAATACAAGCATATGTTTCTCTTTAAAATTAATTGGACAGTGCTAAATTAATGAAGATCACCTTTAATGTCCACTCATTTTATGTTTTATAATGATAATGACTAATTTAATGATTGCCAATATCCTCATGGTACCACGCAGATCTGAACAGTGATGTAATGATCCCAGCACTTTTTGATATAATTATTATAAGTTATTTTAGCATTTATGTATATGCATGTAGCAGATCTTGCTTTTATAATATACTGCACCAAGTTCATCATTGTTTACATGATGATTAGTCTAAGATTTTATAATACATTACTTTTAAATTTGATCACAAAGATTTACTGTCAATGCTATGATTGCTATTTGATGATATTTGCTAGTGATGTTATGTTGGAATTGATTGTTTGCTTCTAAAGCTGATTCTTTGCTTATTTACTGTGTTCATATTAATTTACTGATATTTACTTACATCACTCATTGCTACCCATTACAAATTTATAAATTAAAAATAAAGACTTGAATCTAATATTTCTAGATAATTGACTAATGTGTAATCTATAAATATATCAATTATTATATTATCATTATTTTGACATCAATTGGTTAATATTAACAATATAAATGAGTACTAACACAATACTGATAATATTATAGACAAGATAATTTTAAAAAAGTGTTCTAATTAACTGCACAATCAAAATATCAAATATGCTTTTGATTTGATAATTAAAATTACAATGAAATTCATTTCATAAGGTTTAACTTATTCCACTATTTGAAACAAACACTATAATGATATACTTGGGTAATAAAATTACTAGGATTCCCATAAGAAAAAAGATAAGAATTAGTATCAAAAAAGTTCAACTAACATTGCTCAGATATCTCTTTAAGGGCCTACTCACACACTGAGCTAAAAATAAGATATTACTGAGAATAATTATATTAAACCATTAAGCTGCTAAAAAAATGGTCAAATTGTCTTACTGCATTTAGTTAAAAGTAAATCTCAATACAGAGACTAAAGCATATTGCACACTAATTTAAAACCTTTGTATACAATGGCACTTCATTTACTCAATTATAAATAACTTCATAAATATTATTTCAGGAATGCAAAGACTTAATAACGATGTCCCCAATTTATTGACATCTAGCATATCAAATACAGACTGAAACCCCATCATCACCATGACAACCTATCTTCTAATTATGATAATTAAGTCTTAAGACAACTTATCAAACAGCTAAGGATTATATGATAAAAATAAAAGTATTCTATTGGCACTATTATACTTTGCAAAAAAAAAGTTAGCTGCTCATGACTAATATTGGTAACTTTTATTCTTAAATTTTTATGCTTAATTTTTATTATAATCTGATAAAGAGAAGTTGAAAATTATGCTGATTATAATAAAATTAAGCATAAGTATTTAAAGATGACAAATTAGAATATTGTTCAATAATTATTTCAATGTATATGCTTTAGTAGAAGATTTTAGATTTTTTTAAAAAAATAGTTTTAATTTAAAGTAGATCTTTTCATTTGTTTTTGTCATTAAATAACTTAGTGGAGGTTACTTCCACTTTACAATTACAGATGTTTAGAAGTTATGATTATTTATTTATTATTAAAAATAATTTTAGTAAAAAAGTTAGTTAATCATTTCCTCTATTCTATCTAATTAAACATGTAAATATAAATTAGTAGTTAACATGAATATGTTAATTAATTATAATAATAAAAAAGAATAATGCACTACATATATAAAATGTATGATTATGCTTAATAAATTGGATACACTTTAAATCTACATGTTAAAGTCTAAACAATAGTGTTTTTTAAATATTAGCTACTTGGGACAACAGTGTTTTTAAACAACAAGCATTTATTTCAATTATATTTTCTAAACAACATGATGCTATAAAGAATTTGAATCAAAAAGTCACTGTTATTATATTTCAGAGATCAATCACAAAAGAGTATAGACAACTATCCCAATAATTATGAATTTAGGAAGTTATTATCTTTTGAATTTGATCTTAATAAGTGTATCAAGTTTAGGATTCATGACAAGAGCATAATGAGACCAAAAAAAAGACAAAGGCATTCTATTGGAGAATGTATTAAAAGGAACTTAGAAGATGCTGTATGTCAAGCATTGGTGGCCTAGCAGTTAGCCTAGCTGCCTTCCAAGCAGCCGGCCTGGGTTCGCTTCCCAGTCAACACTTTGACATATAAATATAAAGAAGATGCTGTATATCATTCACATCTAATTATTATTTACAAAACTTATCAGGTTAGTGATGTACTAGATATAGTAATATATAAATAGTTGTAATCAATGTATTCAATATTGTTGATACCTGGTTTTCAAAAATTCTGTAACTAATTAACTTCTGAATTAAATATATTTATTTAATTTAATAATCATATTATTTTAATTTGATTTCAATATAAACTAATTTCTAAAATAATAATAGTAAAAATAAACTCACAGACTATTTCACAATCAAATACTTTTGCATTTAAACATATTAGTAAATCACTACTAATGTGCAAAAATTAAACAATATTATTGCAAATAAATAATAAAAACTAACATATTAGTGCAAACATTTTCAAACTACATATCTAATTATTATAGTTCATGCAAATCAAGCCATTAATGATTAGTTATAAATAAAAAAAATAGTAACATTTTGATAAAAGTATGGCACTAGAAACATAAGCTTATTTACGAATTTACTTAACCTTTTTAAAAAGCAGCACATTTTATAGTTATATGCTTATCATCTTTTTTATATTTTCAAATAAAGTAAGCACTATATATTTTATATATGAATTTAATTGTAGATGATTCGGAGGGTTTAATATGCTGTGTTATAGCAAATGACAAGAAGATTGGACCAATACTGCAGTACTCTATGCTGCAGTATTAGAACACATTTTTCTATTTATAGCCAGCCACTAATGGACTGATTTGTAAGAAGAGTTCTTCAGACTTATAACAAATAAATATATGAGGTGGAAATTTATTGTTCCTCATTGAAAAAGGCTAACAGCTAGAAATAAGTTTGGAAATTTGGATAATGTTGCTATTTAATGTTCACTGACCATCCTAATAATAGATAATTTTGGAAAGAAGAATGTAGAGCAAATTACTGATCCTAAAGCATATGTACTTTAAAAATATTTTGCAATGATCAACATTTTTCAATATTAGATAAAAAGACACTACACAAAATGCAAATTAAAAATACTAAATATATTATATTTTATCAAAATGTGTAAATAAAAATAAATATATTTCAAGTGGTAATCTTACCCCTAAGACATGAGTAGGAAGGACTACTTAATTCAGCAGTGTTCAAGTATATCTCTTGTGATTTAAGTAAAGCTGGTGTAATGGCCAATTTCTGGCATAGCTTATTTATATAATCAATTAATGCAGAATCCATTTCTAAAGTCCACTGACTGGACATTTGTTGAGCTTGATTTACATCTATGCAGGCATATCTAATTAAAATATTAACTAACTAAGTAAAATTTGAAATAGAATAAAATACATTTAATGAATGAAAAAAAAAAATCAATTCCTTGCCTATCTAAATGAAAATCATAGCCACACGTTAAAAGTGCTCGCCAAATGGACTGTACATCTTGTTTGATTTTATCAGACACATACTGAATGAAACCATCTAAGGTCAGAGTTTTCTCTTCTTCATACACATTTTCCTTACTAGATTCTTCAAACGAATCAGATTCTTTACTAGACTTCTCAAAGCTTTCCTTGAATTTAGCTTTCTTTTCTTTCAAACTGGATCTATAAATAGACAAAATAAAACGACAAAAATAAACTCATTCACAATTTTAAAAAATAAATATAAATTAATATATATATATTATTGTTATTGCTTTCTGAAGTATCATGCCCATTGGCAATAGTCAGTTATCACATACCTTTACTAAATGATATCTGGTTTTCATTTCTTTTATTATAGTAAACAATAGCAAAAACATTACTCATCTATTACATATTACAATCATGTTCGTTTTTTACAGTGCTGAGTTTCATTAATATATTCATAACGATTTTTACCTATCAAAAATGAATTCCAAATCATTTGTTTTTCAGTATCATATTCATCTGATAAATTAACTTACATCCAAAAATGCCTGCATGGTGCTAAGTGTTAAAGGTTCCTGGTTTAATTCTTAGAATTGAAAAAAAAAATTACAATTTAGTTAATTTTGTAAAACTGTTGTCCTCAATCTATCATTTTTGTGTTTAAATGTCACAAGATTTCACATACAAGCAACTCTAAATTTATTTTTTAGTTCATTATATTTAAAAAATAATAAAGATTATATATATATTTCTGCTAAGGATAAATATAAAAAATTATAATAATACTATATCTTTTAATACAAGTTTATATTATATATATTTAACCTGAGAATTTTAGCCCAGTAATGAAAATAAGGAACTTGTAGGCTAGATGATTTCTCAATTGACTCTCACATAAGAAAAAAAAAAAAAAAGATTAATTTTGATCAATAAGAATGTTGTTGTGTTCATTTTGATATTTTAAGCCTTAAATATACTCCTAAACAACTGATCATATAATAAACAAAGTAAAATTATACAAAATTCAGATATTAATTTGTTCCAGATAATCATTTCCAATTTCTTAATCATTATATTTTTAACTGTTAAAACACCATAAATTAACAGAATGATGATAATTGGATACTAATTTATTGAATGATTTATCTGTTTAATGTAGTTACATAGTACTTCTCATAGAATGATCAAAAAACTAATCAGGAAAAAAATGAGATATCTGCACTTATTCTTTGAATTCATGGCTAAAAATAGTATATTAAAACAGCCACAAATGTTTACAGTAGTAGATAAAATAAAGAAAATATTATATTTTGCAATAAATACATATTAAATAAAAATAAAAGATAATCTATACACAAAGTTCTATGAAATAAAAAGAAACAATGTTTATTATACACTTATAGTCATAAATTCAAGTATAAGTACAGACATCACAAATTCAAAAATAAATGGGGACATTTTTTATGGATTTGCATTCTGTATACATTTTATTTGTCATTGATGTATGTTGTTAAATAATTGACTTCTTTTTTTGATTTTATTGTAATTTACATTATTTTTCTTGATTTTATTTAATATAATTTTATAGCCATAAATTCAAGACTAAATGCTGGTATTTTATTTTTTATAGACTAGTTTTTCATTTGCTTAATGGTTGGATTAATCAGTGGATAGACTGCAATATATTAGTATTGATAGTTGTTCAAACAAATTGAAACACATCATTAATTTATACAATAAATAATAAGATTAAAGGGTTTTTTAATGTTTTATTATATCATATAGATGTTAACAATAAAAAAATAAGAATGTGCAAATTTTCTTTTTAAAAGCTAGAATTTGTACATTTTAAAAATGTATATTTTTGTTAAAATGATTATACCTTTATCAATTTTTTCTAATAAACAAAGTGGCAAAGATAAATAGTGTTAATATAGTAGTAAAAAAAAAAAAAGCAATTTACATACAATATTTTCTTTTATATAAAATATGCTTGCTTTCCAAAAATCTATTTAAATAAAAAAATCACTTTATATCTTGTAAGATAAAATTTTTATAAAAAAATTTTCAGAAAAATTAAAATGTTTTTTCTAATCTATTTACATACTACAATAATATTGATACTATTAAAAAAAAGGGTCATATGATAAAAAAATATCAAATTATTTAACGTATAGACTGTTTTTTAAGGCAGCATAATAACTAACAAAATATCATAAAAGAACTTGTAGAAATTCCAATCAAGAGATTATATTCACTGGTGATTTTATTAAGCCCTTCAATTATGCCAATGTATCCATAGACTTATTAATGAGTTTGTCCAAATTTTGTTATTAAATATCATTTACAAAGCAGATTGTCCTGAATCCATAAATGAGATCCCAAATGGGTCTATGAAGATCAAACCTAACTGTTTTTATTGTTGGATCCGGAAAAAAAAAATGTTTAGAATTTTATCAGATTTCTATTTTTATATCATAATTTTTCAATTATAGATTTTTAGCAGAATATAGAAAAATAGGATTTTGATTTTAGATGAATCTTGGATGATAAAACTATATCTCAAGTTACTGACATATCTAATTTGCTTAACAAACATTTTAGAATTAGAAAAGGAATTAGAAATGAGATAATAATACTATTTAATGTAGAGACAGATAAAATAACCGCAAATAGGTCAATGCAGGGCAAAATCTCAATAGAAGTGTGTTTAGAAAATTCATGAAGGTAAAAATAACATTTACCAGAGTAATCATTTGCTGATAGTGAGAGATTTTGTGATTTTTCTTTCCCATTTTATCCTTTAGTCAATAATATCACCCATTTATTGACCAATAGGATGGCTAACACAGTTGGCTGTGGACTTTTTTATCTGAAAGAAAAATTCTAAGCTTGCTTAAAAAATCTTCATCTACTTTTAAAAAATCTCTAGATTCCACTTAGATTTGAACTTCAAATCATGAAATTAGCAGAAATATGTATTAAAAATTATACTACAAGCACTTCATAATAAAATGACCTTTTCTAAAAAAAAAATATTTAAGACTACAATTATATCTCATTTCCATTTCAAAACTTTTTCAAAAGTTATAGCAAATATAATACTTTGATCTAAATATTATTTTTGTCAGTATTTGCAGAGAAATAATATATATAGAATATTAAATAATGGCATTGATTTTTAATGACTGGATTGGACAAAGTATTTAAAATATAAAATAAAAATGAATAATTATAAAAAATTAAAAAATCTTACTTTGAACTGGATATTCCAAATGCTATTTTCTCTTTAGAAATCTTGCTAGATTTCTTATTAAACTTGCCATCTTTTCCTTTTACGCTTTTATCTTCAAAGCTATTGCTATTATACAACCATATAATTAGGCACAATTTCTATTATTATGCAAATAAAACATTACACACATATAAAAATGTTACCTTTCTTTATTTAAATATTTTGATAATCCATAGTGTTTAAGCACAGATGTTATCTGATCAGAAAATTGTTTTTTTGGTGACCGAATTGTAGAAAAGAATGTGCATAACAGATTGCCTAAAACAAAATTTGTTTTTATATATAATTTTATTTTAAACATTATTGACAATTTCAAATTACATATATTAAAATATTATACTTCTTTTTTAAACATCTTTATTTTTACAATGCCTTTCATAATTATTGATATACCTTTTGATTTTGATTGTCTAGCACTCTTTTTCTGGGTTTCAAATTCCCTTTTTTTTCTCTAATTACAAAAAAAGTTAACCCTGAAGAAGAATGTTAGACAGTCAAAACTATAAAAAACAACAGCAATAATAATAAATTATATATTACAAAAAAATATATATGCAAAAAAGCAGTCAAAATATTTTATTGCATATAAAAACAATGTGAAAAAATGAATCAGATTATTATATTAATGACAAAAAAATAAAAATATTTTTACATATTGTTACTACACAATATAGTATTCTTTAATTAACAGTAACAGAAGCATTATTTGTTTCTGTAATATTTATTTTTTAGTATATTATAATTTCAATGTAAAAATAATTATACAAAGATAAATAAAAGTGTGCTTAAATCACATAAAAATTTAATTTAAATCATATATATTGTAATGGAAAAAAATTGAAATTTTGTGCTCATGATACTAGGATAACATTGTTCATAATTGACAAAGGTCAATCAAAATGTAATAGAAATAGATTTTTTATAATATATTATTGCTACATGATGACTATATATAATTAGACATATATAAATCTCATACTGATTTATTCAAAAGATAATACAATTTTACTGAGGTTTTATCCTCACATCTCAAATAAAATGCCAAATGTATCATAATTTTTATGAGGAATAGTTATGCTCAAAAATAAATTAAATCTCATCTTTTCTCTTACCACCAATACATATTACATGGGATAATATTTAATCTTATTATAAAAGTCACCACTTGAAAATATATTTTCAAGACTGCATTCATAATAATTAGACTCTTATATGATAAAACTATAATTAGACTTTTTAAAAAAAAAAAATTAAAAATGAATAATATTTCTCTTATATTTCAGACATAGAAAAATGTATATATATATTCAAAATTAATCTTTATAAATCAATAAAACATTATTTTATTTGCAAAATAACTAATAACTTATAGCTATGCTTCATTCAAAACCAGATGAATAATGTAGGAGCCAAGGGCCAAACACGAGGGAATTTAAACATTGCATAGAAAAACACTCCAGAGTGAAGAAAATTTAATAACTTTTACTAATATATTTATATATCATCACATATTTGTATATTTATTGTTTACAGCACTTACCTGCATCAGTATTAAAAGCTTTGATGCATATAAAAACTTATTACATAGACTGGATAAGCCTGTAATTAGTCTTCAATTCCCATTTCAGATGTTCCGTGAGGATAAACTGAGTAAACCACCTAGTCCTCATATTGCTTTGCTGGTCTAGTAGCGAATGCATTTTTTTTTCTGAAGTAATTATTAATTTGCATGAATGTGTTCCATTATTATAATCATTGCCTAATTCAATTTTATATTTATGTGTGCTTAACATTTTTGTTGTTATTTATAAGAAACACATTGTACTACTCCATCTCACTTCAGAGAACTTCCATTCCTCCACTCATAGCTTTTTAAATACATGAGAGATTGTCTTACCCACTATTTTGTCCTTGTTAGAATTCTAAGATATCATTTTGCTATTCTTGCTCTTAGAGTCTGTATCCTCTGCTAGTGTCATAGTTTTTTCAGAATGAAATTATTGACAGATCTTTATTTCTTATTTCTAATGATTTATGATTAAGATTTGTTTGTTTTTCAAGATGAGATTTGTGTGACAATGAATATAATCCAAGAATAGTTTTGACTTCCACTATTTTGCTGGAATTGATTTTTGGCATGTCCCTTGTTTCCAATTTTTCTGAAAATTGTCACATATTCAAACCTCTTCTCTAATTGAATAGACACATTTTTTTTCCCGTGTTTAGATAATGATCTTTTCCAGAGGTAGAATGCATATTTTATTATAGAATTTCCATTCCATTAATAATTCTTCAGGTGGTTTGTCTACAGTTGCAAACAGAGTAATATATTGGTATGCTATAGCCATATACATGTTTTCTTATAGATTAACTTATTTTTAGTTAGTGGATTGTTTTAGCTATTGTACTACTTTTTCTGCTATTCCATTTCATTTAGGTGATATGGTGGAATTAGAATATACTTAACTTCCATTCAGTTAAAAAATTCTCAAACTCAGCCAAAATAAACTCTGTACCATTAACAGACATGAGAGTTTCAGATGATCCATGAATTGAGAATATTTTGTTTATCATTTGTGCTGAATTCTATTTTTGAAAATTTTATTCTTGATATTTTTAGAGCCAGAATCAGTCACTACTAAAAATTTATGATTTTAATTGGATCTGCATGAATAATGTACAAAAGACTTCAAGGCTTTCAGTTTCTGGGCATGGTGTTAAATTTTTTAAACAATATATTTGTCAATAACTAACATTCTCTACACATTTTAATGTAGGATTCAATATTTGATCTTCAATAAGGATGAACTGGTTAAAACCTCTTGGTTCTTCTACTGTTTCATTAGTCTAGTAGCTAGTGCATTTTTATTAGAGTCTCATTCTCTGAAGTGATTAATAGTTTTTGTGGATGTTTTCTATTACTATAACCCTTGCTTAATTCAATTTTATATTGGTGTGAGCTTTACATTTTTGTTGTTATTTATAAAGCACATATAGCATAAAGATAATTAAGAAAAACAATAAAATTATTGAGATCACCTTCTTTGTTTTTTAAACAATAAGATATTTTAATATATATGATGATTTTTTTTTTATGTTGCCAAAATCAAACTCCTAGTCGGAATATGCATTTACAATTGAGTTTAAACTTCCTCCAGAGATATATTTCTTACATAAATTTAATGAAGTTGGCTACATGGATATATTAGTGACACTTGACTCGAGATATGTTGAGCACATGAGTATTGAAAAGTTTTATACTTTTATAGATTATAAAAGTCATTTTTCAGTTTGCAGAATGATTTTAATACTAATTATTTTCTTAAGCCAATAAACATCACATGATAACCATTTTGCCTGTTTTATTATTTTCTTATTCCTGCAGTTAATAAATTAAAAATTACTATATATTACTTATTAATAGCTAATAAATTCGATTATTATTACATCAGATTGTAAATCAGCAAGGTTAAAACTTATAATTGTTAATACTACCCATTTATCAGCAAGCACAATGGAATCAGACTAATAAATATTTAATAAACCACTAAACATCACATGATCACTATTTCTTATGCTAGCACATTACTGTTATTAAAATAGGCAAAACTCTCCATACAGTAGTGCCACTCAGTGCCAACCATAGTAATCAATGGATGCCAGAAGGCTTGTGCATAAACTCCCTATCTAGTGTCTACTCATCCAATATCCCCAGACTAGCCAGTCTGGGGATATTGAATGAGTAGGCACTAGATAGGGAGTTTATGCACAAGGCTAGTCTGGGGATATTGGATGAGTAGGCACTAGATAGGGAGTTTATGCACAAGCCTTCTGGCATCCATTGATTACTATAGTTGGCACTGAGTGGCACTACTGTATGGAGAGTTTTGCGTGTTTAAATATTTAATAAATTCAACTCTATCACATAACTATCTCAAGATCAATACCCATAATTTTAAATATTCTTTAACAATTCTATAATCTCAGGATGAAAGGAAAAAATTAATTGGGTTTTTATTATAAAATAAAAAAATTATATGGCACTTTTTTATACTTTTACTATAAATATATTTTATTAAAAAATAAATAAACAAACAAAATCTTATTTATACAATATTATTTTTTTCAAAAAAGTTAATAACTTATACATTTTTTTAACTAAATCAAATTTTAATATTATTTTGTTATTTTTAATATTTAAAATTTTCTTGTCATATTATCAATTGACATTTAAATAATATAACTTTATCAATTTTATATATATATTACATAAATTTATTCTTCTCTAAGCATGAGAGAAAATAATTATTTTCAATTTATATATACTTATATAATAATACTTAATATACAGCTTAGTATATAATTAGTATTTTTTTATTTTAATTTATTGCACTTCATACATCATAAGTTTATATAAAGTTGCAGATAAAAACAATCACAAAAAAGTATAGAAAATGTGTATCAAGAATATTTGATGTATATATAATTATTATAAAGCTTTATATATATATACTGGAGCCACGATATACGTAATATTTTATTCCAAATCCCCCCCCCCCCATCACCTTCTTGCATACATCATATATAATAGTTCATGTTGTGTTGATAAACTGTGATTTCAAAGAATAGAATATATATATTATTTATTAAGCTGCAAATTTACAGTATTTTTCAATATACACATATATAATACTGAGAGACAGATGGTATCATCTGTCTTTTGGAAGTTTATTTATATTATTTATTATTTACATATATATAACACAGACACTTTTTTATATGTATTGTATGCATTTATAAATTAAAATTATAGTATAAACAAATTTTTAAAAAAAAATTATAATATAGTTATAAATAATAAATTGAAGGGACACATTTACATATATTTTTCACTCACTGAAAAAATGAGAATATGAAAAAAACTTACTGTATTGTATCTTTAAAATAAAGTAAATAAAATGGCTGACTTTCATCAAAATTAAATACACTCTGGGTGATATTCTTTTTTTCTTATCCCAATATTTTTTCCCCTTTTATAATCTCTTTACCAAGAAACTGCAATATCTCTAATTGTTTTGATATTAAGTTCATATTAATTTTAAATATATTCTAAAATTTTATAAAACTTTTAGCATTACATTTAGAAAATATTTTATTATGTGAAACAATGCTCATAAAATTCAGAAAAATAATAAAGAAAAAATAAAATATGCTTTCAATATAAACTGAAAAAATATTATCATTAATAAACATTAATTTCCTAGATGGAAAGATGGCCAATAGTCAATAACTTGTCATGAATGTACATGTACCACTAACATTTTAATTACTCAAGATTACATCAGATAGCCCTGGAATAAAGTGAATTACTACTCCTATTGCAAATGTTCAATGTAAACAGCAAAATTTAGTAGCAAAACAATTTCTTGTTCCATATATCGTTAGTAGCAAAACAATTTCTTGCTCCATATATCGTAGAATAAATAATCAAAACAGACTCTAAAATGCAGTAGCAATATTTTAACACAACAAATAATGCAATAAAAAAAAAAAAATTGTTTGGGAGAAAATAATCAATGTCCTAATATGTAATATAAGTATAAATAAAATAAAAAAATAGATAAAATAAACTCACCTTGAACAGAACTCATGATTTGCTCTTTGGTTAAGCAAATGTATCCAGATTCGTACTTTGGTTCTCCATTACTCATCTTATGTTCAGAGATAAAACAACTGTGAAATATTTCAGTAAGAGCAATCAAAGCTTGATCAGTTAATTCAGACTGCTGCTTGTCAACAATTAATTTATCAGTCAAATAATCTTCAAGTGGTCCATTTCCTTGAGGCTCACTAGAAAGACTTTCATTTACAGTACTAACTGTTAGCATCTCATCAGGTACATCCATAAGTTCATCTGAGTCCCCAGTTAAGCCACCAACAAGAATTTTACTTTTAAAAATAGCTTTCCTAGCTTCTTCCAAATTAGAAGAACATCTAAGTTCTACTACAGCACAACCTTTAATCCGCTTTTGCAGAGAACATTTCTTTTCATTCGGCTTTTCTTGAATTTCATGGAAATCTTTTTTTTCAAGATCTGTAAATGATTTATCTTCATCTAAATCTTTTTTGCCTTCCTCTTCTTCATTCAAAACTAAAGGTAACCAAATTTCTTCTTTGAACAATCCACCACTTGAATTACAGGCTTTATGGAGAGCCTGCTTAACAGTGTGTTCATCAAGAGTAGTTGGAATCCCAGAAATAACTAAAAGACGGTTATGAGCACTAGAAATATTTAATGCTTTGCATGCATCAGAAATTGCATCATTAGTTGCTAATTGACCATGGGAATCATTATATGTAAGATATCGTAAAATTTGAGATACAGTTACAGCTAAATGAAACCAAAGCATATCCTCTGGTTTTGAGTTTGTAACACTAGATGGCACCACACTTGTACTTGGTTCACTCTCACTAGTTCTTGGACTTTCGGATGATTTGGATTTAGAGCCAGACTTTTCTCTTTTGATTTTTAATTTCTTTCTTTTAGAAATAGCAGAAGGGCTAGGTGGAGATGGGGTAAGAGGGCGTATAGGAGATGAAACAGAAATTCCAGGACTATGTATGCTCATAGAAGGTGAAATATTTACAATATCAACAGCAGCTAAAGAAACTTCCATAAGAGCATGAAAATAAGTGGAAAATCTAGCATGATCACTTTCACCAAAAGGAAAGCTGAGTCCTGATTTCAGTGATTCAGCACCACCCCAATTATCTACCTCCTCTTCATATAAATACTTTAGTTCACACTGTAACTGACTAATCAATAATAAAGAACATTGCTGGGTAATTTCTTCTCCAGCCACTTGAATAGCTCGCAATACTTCAGCATAAATATGAAACACATTTTCTTTCAGCAAAGCAGGAATATCTGTTCTCCACAAATAGCCACTTAACAGTTCTAGTACATGAAGAAGTACCTGAGAAGTGATTAAAAATGGCTCATTTCCTTCTAAATTAATCTGACTACTACTTTTGGATGATTTAAAATTCTGCATTTCTTTATGTCTGATATTTAAGAGTTTCTTAATGTAAGCAATGGCTAATGGAAACTGTGGAGGTATTGCATGAATGGTAAGAATAATACCCGGAGAAACTGATGCTCCAAGTTTAATATGTATTTGATCACAAGGTAATAAAACTGATGGATATTGGTCACTAATAATTGGTGTAGATCCAGATGCAGCATAATCTCTAGGATAGCACATGACTTCCTGCCGTGAAACCTCACCATTTCTTTTAATATGAAGACCACAGTAACAGAATATTCTAGCCACCGGAATCTTGTAATTAACAGTATCTTTCTTAGATTGTTTAGGATCATTTCTGCAAGATACACACAGAAAGGCCATGCCAGGAAAAGCAACATCAGTACTAACTTTTGATTCACCAATAATATATTCTTCCCAGGGAAAATATTCAGGAGCAAGCTAAAACATAAAAATAAATTTTATAAATATGAATGAACATATATTATATACCTAGTGCTCACATACGTGTGTAAATGAGTGTGTTATATTTGCAACACTTGGAAAACAAAATATAATAAAGATATATATTAAAGTGACTAAATGTTCCAATACATCTAGGACAATTATCTCAGGATGCTCTCTTTTTTGTACCCCATTCTGGAATTTCATTAAAAAAAATTATATTAAAAGCCTAAACAAGCATGAAAAAGAAATTAATGAAATATTAGTTTTTTTACATTTCATTTAACACAAGTTATTTTCACCGCTAATCAATCTACCATCTGCCTTTATTATTATAGTGTTTTTTTTTTTCAAGTGTCATAGTATAGGCCAGGATGCGAACCCGCAACCCGGGCAACTGCTTGTAAGGCAGTCGTGCTGACCTCTCGACCACCAATGCAAGACTATTATTATAGTGTTAATTGCCATTTTATAAGCTAATTAGCAGAATCAATAATGTCTAACATAATTAATATTCATAACTAGCAGCTAGTATGAAATATTCTATTTTTCCTCAACTATCTTGGAATTCACTACAACAGTATACATTTTCTATAAACAAGAATCACTTAGTTTCAACTTGAAGTCATATAAAGGATTAGATATTATTTAACTATTTATTTGCAGTGCTCAGGCTACTGATTGACTCTGCAAATGCAAATAGTGGAATGACTTCCAGATATGAAGGTTAATTGTGAATAACAAATAAGCAATATCTGATCAAATGTCCCTGCCATTACCTAGTAAGATAAAATGTTGGTTGTCAAAGGCTAGGTACTATTTTCAATACAAACAGTCTTTTCTGCTTTTTCTTTTCTTTTCTTCAATTATCCAGGAAAGCATATGTATGATAGTTATTGAATAATTTAGATAACCTGAAAGGTATTAACATTTTATATAAAAATATGTGTACAGTAATAGCCATTTAATAATTTAGTTTTTCATATCTGAAAGATTAATATCATTTTATTGAAAAATAAAAATGCTTATATTACTGGGGCCATAACTTTAAGCTATGTCTTTATCTTCAGCATTAAATTTATCTCAATTACAATAGAAAAAAAAATTTGGTCTGAAAAAATTCTCTTTGTATGATGATTAGTCATTAAAACCAGCAAGGATATATTTTATAGAATCCAGAATATCATGTATAAGTGTACAGTGTTTTTACCAATATATAGCATATTAATCCCTTCCTATCTATAATAATCATTTCACCCATTCATTCTAGTGGTTCATCTGCAACAGCAATTGTGAAATAATCGAAACAACATTCATCTAATATTTAGCACCATTTTTGCAAGTTTATCATGCACAAGTTTTAACTGAAGTAGTAACTAAGCTTCACACAGAAAAACAATGCATTCATACATTTTAATATAAAATTTATTAGTATTCTAATGTCATTTTTTCAGTTGTAAAAAATTTACTTATTGAATGACTCTTATATACACAGAAGTATATGTTGAGTTTGTTTATGCATGTAATTTTTTATTTTTAATATTTTAATATGAACAAGTAAATAAAGATATTGAAAAAAGGTGCAAAAATTTTTAGAATATATTTCAACTCTTTGCTTTCTTCAGTGGCTTTTATTTTTATTTATTTGCTTGAAATCAGAGATATTAACAGCAAACAGTTTCATAAATTTATAGACCTGAGATATATTGTTTGTATAGTTTACCCATAAAAATATTTGTTTTAACTTACTGTTTGCATAATTTACCTATAACAATATTTATTTTAATACAGGTGTATATAAATAATAATTAAACAAAAAAAAAACATTTAAAATAATACATAGTTGTATTGCAAATACATACTGTATTTTATTAAAAAATATAATAATTTTATTCTCAAATCATTTTTTAAAAAATAACAATCAAACTCAGTAAAATAATTATCAAAAAAAAAAAAAACTTTTATAAAATGATTGCAATTTCTGTTTAGCAATGCTTACCTGCAGGCACATGCAGATTTGATTGGTCAATTCAATCAAATAATCTTCACCCTGTTTAGCAGCTCGATGAATAGCAGATGAAAGATCTTGTTCTAAACATTTTAAATTTTGATAAAATATATCTCCAACACTAAAAGTATATGATGATAATAACTGCTGTGGTGAGAAAACAGCATCCAAAGAAAATTCCGAAAGAGTACCATTAGGAAATCCTGAATATAAAAGCTCATTAGATAATAACTGAAGATTTTCAATGTCTAATTCTTGTAACATTGCAGCACTGGCTGCCATATCTGAGCTGAGAGAAAGTTGGGATTCATTTACAGGATTATTGCAATGTTCAATAAGACGTAAAAGAGTTGTTCGGCAATAAAAACATGATAGCATAGTTTCATAATGCATTAGTTCTCTAAAAATAAATTTAAAAAAAAAAACCAAAACAAATGTAATTCAAAAATACTTACAACTTACCTAAATAGTTTCTTTAAGAAGAAATAAAAAAAGGTATATAAATTATTTTAATAGCCATAAAAAATATTTAAAAATATATAACTTTAATATATAAAATATATGTTTATTTGAGTATTTTTAACAATAAAATATATTCATAGTAATTTTTTAATAGAATCTTTATAGATATATTAAAATACTATCTTGATTAATAACATCATTTGCTATCAAATAATTTAAAAAAATTGGCCTGCTGTATCTTTTCATTGTGTATTTTCAAGGTAACCAGAAACATTCCTATTCAGGTACATGGCAATAATTCTAAGGAACTAGAATAATAAAAAATATAAGTAACATTTCAGTGTAATATAAAAAGTGTTTTAAATAATTCTTTTTTTTTTTACTCTCACAGCCTATATGCATTTTTAAATGCTGTCTGGGAAAAAAAATTATTTCATATTCCTCTAACAGAAGTCTGAAAAAAATACATATATTTTAAATATTTTAATAATTTATAAAAGTAGAAGTTCTAAAGAAGTATGTTGCAATCATACTGAAATAACAGCTGTATTTTGATTATTCTGTTTTCATATTATTATTGTCTAATACATAGATAGATAAGTTACTGGCCTACTTCAAATGACACAATGGAGAAATACAGCAGGCCAATATCTCTTTTAAAAGGAATTTAAGTGAAGACAATACTGCTAATCAAATTAGTGTTTATCCATATACATGCAGTTTCCTGTTAAAAAATAAAAAAAACATATATATAATAATTGAAATATTAATCTTTGATATTACAGAATGCAACATTCTCTAATATCAAAGTAATTTACTATGAATGAGGATTATTTTGACATTAATGAGTGTTGCATTAATACATAAAAATATACTGAATACTTATTATTGGAGTGTAAGATGTTGAAAGAGAATCAGAACAAATTGTATGGAAAGTGGGAAAAAATTAAAGGTAGAATGAAAGAAGTATTGGTTTATATGACTTTTTATTTAGATCTCTATAAAAAAAACTGGTAAATATGAGGACAGGATACTGTAGGTAATAAAACAGCTTTTATTAAAATAGGATAGAAGTGAAAAAAAAAAAGATCTACAGCTGAAAAAATAACTTGAGTAATAAGAAATAAGAAATAGATTAATGTATTATGATATATATACAGATTTTGGAGAGAGAGAATATTTTGCTAACAGGGTTTCTGGATGTACAGTCTATGCATAAAAACTTCTGACTTCACTTAGGAAGAAAGCATTTTATAAACATTTAATCACATCATATAATTAATTTTTAAACTCTAAACTTTTACAAAAAAAAAACAGATGCGGGATAAAACTGCACATATGAAACTGTTTAACATTGAAAATAATTTAAGCTTTACATTAATAAATTAAATATTATCTTAATTAACTATAGATAATTAGAACAATGACTAATTATAATCATTAATTCAAGAATTATTAAATATTTAAATATTCTTCCTAAAACATTAAATATGTAATTCTCCTGCTTGAAAATATCACTATAGAGTGTAAATGTTTTTTTGTTTTTTTAAAATAATGTATGGAATGTTAATAATTAGAGACAATATATGACTGTGGAATACTACTACACTTCCTAATCAATTATGAATATATTCTATTGAACTGATAAAGTTTTATATAAGGTTGATATTCACTGCCAAAAATGATATTTGTTATATCAAAAGATTGTTAACACATAATAGTTTTTGTACTTTGCAAATCATTTTGTACATACATAGAATAGTTATTGTCATTCTAACAAAAACGGGATAAAAACTTTTCCAATTATCATTTTTCTAGATCAACATCATTTCTATTTTTATGGTCATTTTATTTATGAAGATATTCTAAAAAATATAGAATGAAATAGCTGCTACTACCAATTACAAAAACACCCATCAATGACAGTTAGTAATACTTGATCATCATTAATAATAATAATAATAATCAAAGGGTTTTTTGCTCAGAAGTTCATAAAAAATTTGAGCACTGGAAATATTAGAGCTGAAGATATGATCTATGGATCTTGGGCTTCAGAATCAACCACCTTACCACTATATTAAACAATGCAGGACAAATTATTACCTGGAAGATCATAAAAAGTTTGAGCACTAGAAGTGACACAGAAGAGTTATTATCCTATGAGTCTTAATCTAGTTTCTAATTGCTTTACTGCTGTACTAAACCATGAAAGAAAAAATAATCAAATGGCTTATTGTTTGGAATTCACACAAAAATTCATATGAAGTTCAAGAAATAATAGAAATGATCTGTGGTCTATGGAGATTGATTTCTAGAATTTACCATGTTACCATTGCTCTATATACAATTTATTTCAGCATATCTATTTAGAATATCAGAAAATAATAAGATATGGTTTAAAAAATAATACATGTTTACTTCATAAAGTAAATATAACAGTTTTATAAATGATTTAGATAATTTTACAATTGCACTGCGTAAAATGCCTTAACATAATATAAACAGTTTATAATAGCCTAATTAAATAAAATTTGCAATATTAATATCACATGGTGTCTTGCTTTCATGCCAGAAAGAATGTAAGAAAAAAACAAAAAAACACCCAATGATTTTCTAATTCACTAGATCTTGAAGAAGTATATCAAAAATGCTGCCTTTATTCAACTCTTAGTGCTCTGAAGTCGAGGTGTCAATATTATTGTTATTACTAATGATGAGACCAAGTTTTAAAAAAATGGAAGAAACTGAACTATTATAACATACAACAAAAGTCATGCAACATTCTGTATAGTCATCATGACCATATTTGCAATAATTACATAAAATAGCTTTGAGAAATTATCTTAATCATTTATAATAATTCTGTATATTGAAAAATTTCATATATCAACAATTTAAATTACTTTTCTTTCATTCTATTAAACTATATGGATGTAATTTTTAATGATAATCAGCACTTTATTATATATGAATACCATTCAGTAATAGATCTCATGCATCAAATGTAACTCAGCTAAGGTCATATAATTAATATTCATTCTTTTCTGTATTTTATGCAGATATATTTTGTCTTTTATTAATTATTATTGTTCTTTACGATTTCTATTGTGTATCAATGTTCTTCAGAACTTTAATATATTTGTCATTTTCAGCTCTGAAGAAAAACTGCTAGACAGTCGAAACTGTTAAAAAATTAATAATAAATAGCACTGTGTGTGCACATATACACATGTGCATGGATGCGTGAACACAAGCAAGTGTAAAACATATGAATATATTATATTATATAACTAATGTAATAAAAAAATACTATCATTTTTAAATTTTGTGACATATATTCTGATTTACAATTTAATTTTGAATGAACAACAGTTTTAAGCTATTTTATAAATTCTAATATATAAACAATTTCTAAATTTTCTAATATGTAAAAATAATTTTAAAATGTTAGTTTAATAACAACAAAAAGTCATATTTACTTATGTATCAAAATATTTGATGTATCTATATGATGAAGACCAGTCAGGGCTGTTTTACGATATCCTTGTGGTGGTCTTTCTAGCATATCAATAGGATACCAAAACCGAACCAATACTCCTTCACTTCGTAAATAGGTTTCCACTTGAACCAATTCTTGTTGCTTTAAAAAAAAAAAAATCAATATATCTAATATTGTATAAATAAAACATCTTTAAAAAATCTATTTTAGAATGTGTCTCTTCAAAAGCAACAATGATGGGGAAGTGATTATTCACCAAATTAGTGAATTATTAATAGTTGTTAGAGATTTTAATAGCTTTCTTATTTTACCTTTAAACTAAATATAGCTAACTTCTATGCAAATTGAGTGGCTAGTTCAGCTTGCTATGGGCTGTCTATCTGTAAAAAAAAATGTTTAAATTCTATCTATAGTAGAAGCCATGTTGCAAGTGTGGTAAGTGGATGCACTAACCATTAAGCTATAAAGCCCTTCTATGTATAAATACGTATGTAAAGTTGCAGCTTGTTTAACTAAATAAAATACTTCTTTCCTTAATTTGAATATAAAAAATAATAGTAAAGGTACACTATTCTGGAAAAAATTATAAATTTAATAAAATATTATTTCTAAGCATTGCTTTTGACCAGGTCAATAATATTCATAGAACTACTGTAAGTTTATATAAATAAAATTTATAAGTTAATAATTTCTTCTCAGCTGAATCTTGGACTTAAGGTAATCAATTTTTTGACTTTATGAATGACTTAGTAAACTTTTAAAATTTTATTTATCACAAACCAGTATATTGGACAATTTATAATTTCATTTATGTATTTTTATGTACTTATTTTATTTATATTTTATTTAATACTTAGATTTAGAATGCATGATTTAGATTTAGAGTTTCATCATGGAAGCTTTTAAATATTTAAGATAAAAAGAAAAATGAGTTTGATTTCTTAAACATTTTTTTTCTCCTAAAAGACTTTAAAGAATAGAAGTGATTTTAATTATCAAAGTTTAGCTTAAGTTAAATCATCAATCTTTCACCTAAAGAAAAGTTTTTAAAATGAATACCCAAGCAGGGCTATTATGAGTAATTTGGAGTGTTTAGAGTGTGCACCCTTGATAACTTTTTGGAAGTGTCAGGTTAAAATAAATCATTTAATAGTAAACTGCAGAAGTTTAAAAAAGAGATTATTATTAATTAACAAAAATTAAATGCTGAACATAATACCGCTTTCTCTCTCTTTCTTTTTTGCACTTTTTTAAAGCAATTTTATTTTATTTTCTTGTTTCAGCTGAAACTGCAGCCTTCATCGGAGCTGTGTAAATATTTTATATGATGTATTATATTAAACTAAGTAATAAATGGATAATGAAGACAGTGGATCATATAAGTAAATGTTAAGGTATTAATTATTGTACTTATGACTTTCAGTTATCTGCTAAAACATGTCATCCAAACAAAGTTGCTTTTATATGTTTTGCATCAAATGAAACTCATTGGTTTGATCACGAAGGTATATTATTCTCAGCTCATTAACTTGTCAATAATAAATTTCTTTAATCATTTCTCATTGTCATTGGTATCTTTAGCACTTACATTATTTTTATCAGTATTCAAAATAATGACTATCAATTCTAAGTCCATAGGTGTTCACTCAGAATTTCTTCATTAAAATGATTTCCCATGTCTATGAAGCAGGTCCTATGATACTTTTTGCATGAGTAAGCAAATCATAAACAATTTTTTTCTTTTTCCATAATTTTATCTTGATTAAAAAAGATGATTATGACTATTTACAACTTTTTTTTAATGCATATTGAACATGATATGATAATACAACTTAGTTATTTTACTAAATGTTCTTTTTTTTTTAAAAAAAAAAAAAAAAATGAATTAGATATTATCTTGTTTTGGTCAATAATGAATAGTAAGTCATGCTTAAACTTACCCAAAATGTTTTATTATACCCTCCTTTCTCTTTTTAAATAAATATTTAGCGATTTTACATTTTCATGGATAATATTTAACTTATGCAATCTGATTGTATAGAATATATGTGTTTCATTTTATGAATGCAAGCGAACTCTGAAATATTAACAAGCAAATTCAAACAATCTGTTGTTTAGAGAAAAATGAAATTAGCATATTAAAAAAAAAATAAAAAAATCATTGAATAAAGATATGAATGAGAGAATCCCTTTAAAAACATGCCAAAAAATAATGATAAAATATGAATTATATTATTAAGAGTAAAAATAACTGCAATAAGAAAAATATATATGCAATTAAAGAGAAAGATTTACTACTTTGATCAATAATAAAAAACACTGGACAAGCTAGTGTATAAAAATATTTTTAGAAAACTTTTATATATAGATATATACATACAGAATTAGAAATGGAAAAGGTTATTATAAAGTGCTTTGATTAAATATTACCATTTTACAAAGCAGAAACATAAAAGATAAAATCAAACAAATGGTTGAAAACTTTTGACAAGGAATACAATAAAATAACAAAATATGAGAATAATTCTCAGAACTAACTTTTATTTGGAAATTATAAAAAAAAAAATAGGAAAGAGGGAAGTTCACTACCAGAGGAAAAAAAAAATGGAGTTAATACATATATAAAATAAATCTTTTTAAAAAAGGCAGAAATGACCATTAAGGATTAAAAAATAATAATAAAAACCTGATGATTGAAAATCATAAATTCTTATTTAAAAAGCAATGTAATTTTTTTTTTTTAAAAAAAGAAGCCAATTCTTTGCATCCATAATCCTTCTATTATAATATTAATTAAGATTATCCATGCACTAATACAACAGAATTATTATACAAAATATATTTTATGAGAATGCTAAACAATTGACCAAAATAGCAAACTTACTGTATCTACATCTAAAACAACTCCAGTCAGACCCAATGTCTTTAGCATACTCCTTACTGCAAATTTTGGTAATACAGTACTTCCTGAACTGCTACCAGTTGTAGGATTTCTAATAACTACAGCAGTTCCTTTTCGCACTCGCTCAATAGTAAATTTGGCTGCTTCTTCTTTAATGTCTTCAATTGTTGGAAGATGAAGATCACGAGGCATTCCACCATTTTCTTCATAAAGAAATTCTACTGTCTGTCTTGCAATATCAGTCATTCCTTTAAAAAACAAAATTTATTTTGAACTTAAAGCATATAATAAACTGATAAAATACTGGAACAATTGGACTGATTAGCATATTCAATAGTGATATTTGTTAGAAGCATCATATCACTTGACAATAGTAACATAAAAATAAATATATACATTCATGCTAACATATATGTACACAAAAATTAAAATGAACAATCTTATATATTTAAAAATACAATTGAAATGGTTTTCAAAAGCATGTGAATTTAGAAATACAATACATACACTATTACTTGCATATATATATAACAGATTAATGCATTTAGAAATAAATATAAATAAACATGGAAAAATGTAAACACAATGAATGATGGGATAATCTGTTTCATGCACTAAGTCTGGAGCTTACACTTCTCCAGTGTTATTTATATATATATGAAAGACAAAAAAAGAGAGAAATATTTATAAATATATATGTTTGTTAAAATGTTTATTATTAAAAGATGATAAAGTTAAAAGATATATTTGAAAGATTCATAAATGTTGATACTGTATTTGATAATAAAAGCACTTTCTCATGTAATAAAAATTTATTTTTAATATATTTAATGCATTAATAATGAAGATATATATATATCATTAAAAACCAGTCAATACTTAGACAATCTCAATATCAATAACAATCAACAATTTCAAACTGTTGTCAAGGCAACCTTCTTTTAACAATAATGGTGGAATCCCTTTATATATATATCTGATGTGCTTACAAAAACTTTAAAAACTTTTATTCAAATAATAATTAGGCTTTTTTTCCACACATAATGATAAATTCAATTTTCCTTCAGAGTACTATTATTCTGAAAGTCTAGTAAACCTACCTTCTTTTTTAAAAATTATTCTTATTATTTTATTCATTTTTTAAAAAGTCTAGTTTAATACTAAATAAATCTAATAAGACTTAATTTATCTGTTTAAGTAAATACTGAGAAGCATCCAATCACAAAAAGATTATAAGAAATTAGTTTTATCTATTTTTAATTCTATAGCTATTTATCTGAGAAAATTTTATAGAATTTCTGTTAAAAATTCATCTAAATTTATAGTAAAAAATGATTTAAATTTTATTTATAATTTCATAATATTTAACAATCATTAATAATTTTCTTGCAAATAGTTATTAATTTATTTCAACTTTTTTCATTAAGTATTCTATAAATATAAAGCAAACAACCCTAATAATATCTTAAGATTTATAGGGAATACACCACATATTTTTGTCAATAATGAGTCATGCTTAAATTTACCCAGAATGTTTAATTATTCCCTTTAATAAATATTTATTGATTTTACATTTTCATTGATAATACTTAACTTATACAAAGTATTTTTTGTAATTCAATACAGAACAAGCTTATGGTTAGTGCTGAAAGAATATCATACCATTTCCAATTAGATTAAAAAATGGTTTCTATTTCCCATTTTACATTTTCTCTTTTACTTTTATTTACAGTCATCATTATGCCATTCTAATTCCATTAAGAAAAAGTTAAAAGAGAAAGAACGAAAAAAAAAAGTTATGTTTACATTTTCATATGTACTTGCATATAGAAAAAAAGTAAAAATTTCATAAACATACACTTCATTATTATAGTGCAAAGAGATGACCAATGGCTTGAGAGGCTCAGAATGACTGAATCCTATATTAAACTAAGTGGATGAAAATAGTAAGAAAAAAAATTAAATTAAAAAAAAATACACAGTGCAAGAAAACTGTATGATAAACTGTATCTACAATCCCATACTTATGTCATACAGTATTAATAGCAGATGAATTATTTAAAATATCACATATAACAAATGTATAATAAAATAAAATAAAATCATAATAAATAAAATTATAGTTATATATTACATTAATTCAAATATATCTCCATAAATATTACAGTGGACAGTTCAAATTTTATAAAGTTCACTTATGTATTATTATGCACTATAGAAAAGCTGCATTACTTCTCTATTGATAAATGTTGATTTTAAAGAGGAGATAATTTTTATTAAATTCACTATATAAATCTCTGAGCCAGCTTAAAACTTGACTAGATTTTTATTTTTATTAAAAATAAAAAAAGTATTCAACAATGAATATTTTTTGCCATAATCTTTTTTTCTTTGTGGCTCAGTGAACCAAACAAAGCATCACATGACTTTAGTTAATTTTTTAATGATATTTACCAATTTTCATATTATTTTAGTAACTTCACCAAACACAAATAGAATGATCAAAAACACAAAGGACAAAATAGATCCAGACCAAACTCCCCAAGTTGTATATAAGATTAACTGCCCTCAAACTGGCTGTAAGGCAATATATTATGGTGAAACTCAGGCCACAGTAAACAATAGAGTAGCACAACATTTATATATGTACAATAGAGTGGTAAACAAAAATGAAGGTAATTCAATATTTGCAGAACACCAAAAAACATTTAATCATAAATTTGAACCCTCTAGCGCCGAAATTGATTGCAAAGAACAAAATGACACCAAAAAAAAAAAATAAAAGAAGCGTATTTCATTGCGAATGATCCATACGCCATCAACCGAAGGGATACCTGCCTTACAATATCAAAAAAAATGGACAGGATAATGATTTGCATAAATTTGCATTTATTACGTTTACACATAATAATGGCTATGAATATGGAGTAAACATATTCCGAAAGCGCTAAGCTAAAAGTTATTTGTGAAAATTTTTATTAACTTCAGTTATATATGTTTAAAGCATATTATAAGTATTACGATCAATTGATGAAGTAAATTATTCATTATAGTAAATTTAAAAAATTTCTTTATGAGCCACTATTTTGTCATATGTACAATGTTTAGAAGAAAGAAACTCATATAAGTTTACAAAAATTAATATACATTTGATTTTTAGTAGTTTAAAATCCATATCTGAAATTAAAAGAATGATTTAGAATCATTTGTGTATTTTTTGAATTATTTGAAACAGATATTAGCTAAAAAATAAGGCATTTGTAAATTACTTTTTTTTAATATATATATATATAAAGATTTAAAAAATCCTCCCAAAATGTAATACCATCTGTAAATTAAATAAAAAATAATATGTCAAATTATATTTTTAATAGTCTGATTATTGAAAATCAAAAAATAAGTAAAGGTGGAAGCCTAACAATTCTGAAAAGTGTATTTACAAAAAAATAATTAAATTAATCTTTAACCAGGTTTAAAGTCTAGGCTAAGAATGATATAATTTTAGTTTGAGAAATAATTAGTAATAACCATGAATATATTTATCTTAGTTCCATAAAAAGTTAAAGGTATAAGTGAAAGTTTGACATTTTTATAGTAATTTAATATATGTATAAATAACTTAAGATTTACCTAATTGAAGCGCTCCTTTAATTTGTTCCAAACCATCTTTTCTTTCAGCTTCATTGCGAAAACGCCTTCTAATTATAGGGAACACTTTACTTTCCCAAGCTTTAACTAAAAGGGCATAATGATCTTCCTGCTGAGGTTCATCATCCACATCTTCTTTATCAGATTCATCATCCTGGGCAGCTAAAGGTGGATGAATATCAGGACCAGTAGATGTAAAATTATCATAGCTCAAAGAAAGCTTGTAATGTAATGATGCTTCATTGTTATATTCTATCACAATAAAAAAAGAGTAATCAATTCAAATTCAATATATCTAAACACACACACACACACACACACATATATATATATATATGCAATGTAGGCATATATATATATATATAACATGCACATATATATATAGAATATTTATACATGCAATGCTCATAAATATATACACACATACATATTTAAGAATAATATATTGAATAAATTAAATATCTCATGCAATTTAATGCATAGATAAAATGACAGACTCAAGAGGTCAATTATATTTGATTACATTATTTCCTCTGCAATAGTCATGAAATTATACTTTTTTAATATAATGAAAAATACTTATTATAATAATGAAACTAATTTTCATTTAAACTGTATGGATATGTATAATTTCTGAATAAATTTTAAAATTCAAAATTTAATAGTAGCAATAAAAATTTAAAAATAAAAATTTTAAAAAGTCAAGTGATGACAATATATAAATTTATTTGAATAGTATATGGAAAACATTACATTCTATTTTTATTTCATATATTGCCTTGTTCAATAAATTTAAAATCGTGTCCTAATAAAAAATTTCAGACATCTGTAGGTTTTTTTTCATTTTTTTAAAAAAAATAAAACTTTTGAATTTAATCTATTTTAAAAAAATAATTAAAATGATTAAAAATCTATAATATTGAACAATTAATAAAGAAAAATAAAACAAATATTAATCCTAATAAAATACTGATAGTTATCATCAATGATACTTTTGATAAATATTGATAATTACACCATTAAATAATTGATGTCCAGTGCGATTTAATTCAATGGCAAGAAACCACGTCATATAATTAAAAGTTCCTGGATTGAGTCTCATCTTCTGAGTCATGTAAAAGAAAAAAAACCCAAGATAGATTAAATGAATGGATTCATCACATACACCTGCTACATACTATTCTCCATCATATCTAAATATTTACATAGAGGTAAAAAAAATATATCAGAAATGTTATTAATTCCTTGACAATGGCTTAATATCAATAAAGACAAAAATTAAATTTTCTTAGTAAATAAAATAAATAATCAAGTTCATAAAAAATTGTGCACCGGAAGTGATGTAAATGTGAATTGTTATAAATTATTTAGAAGTTTAAGTTTTAAATAATTATTTCCTAGAAATATCAGAAAAAACTGCATGCAATCACAATTGTCTCTCTCTCTTACACACATTTTTTTTTTTTAGAGTAAATTGCTCTAAATGTTAGCATGACAGACAGAGTAAAACAATTCCAATTAAATAGTCAGACCAAGATGTTTTATAAATATTTTTTTCAATGAAAAATTGGTTCAAGAGTCTTCTGCATAACAATAAATTATTCTTATCACTAGAACAAACTGAATATTAGATGAAAAAAAATAGGCTGTATAAAAGGGATTTAGTAAAGGAAAAAAATTTTTGTTAAGAATTCATTTAAAAGGATACAAATAATTTTGCATAAGCTTTTAAAAAATTCCATAAATTAATCAAAAATATCATCCCAGATAAAATGCTTAAATTATATCAGATGGTTGTATAACTTTACCAAAAAGGTTTGAAATACAATGGATTGCTACCAAAATAATGATGTGATATAACATATTTATCAAAAATCTATTCAATTTACTGACTTTCAATTAATAAATTAAACTTTTTATCATTGACAGTAAAGATACAGTCAATTACATTTTTATTATAATGGTTTTTTTCTCTCTATTTTATATCTGCTTGCTGTATTTTTTATATCTTTTTGCTTGTCACTAAAAGACAATAGTGACTGATGTATATAGTATTTCTATTTCATTTTAAAACAAAATATGCTACTTGTATCTTGGGATATTACAACACATATGTCATAAAATATCAAATAAAAGTAGAACTAGTAACAAAGTTCAAATGCAACAAAATTTTAAGATTTAGCTAATAATGTTTAATCTAATCTCATTTATATTGGAGAGTTACACATTATAGCTAAATTCACAAGTATTAGAATACACTTTAGTAATGACCATTTTATGAAGCTTCTTGAAGATCCACATCTTGTTAATATAGACAATAGTTCTTTCATAGCTAGTCTAATTTTAGAATATGAAGAAGAAAACCTTAACATAAAACAAATTTCAACAGATATATATTTTAATTTGTATAAACATATGCAGACCCTTTTATAAAAAAAATAACATTATATTAATTGTTACAATGTAACATTGTAAAATGGATTCTATATACTTCTAAAAACATTAACCTGCATGTAAAAATAAAGATAAACAAATGACTCAACAATAGATGTATAACACTGCAGTCTCACTAGAGATAATGGTCATAGAAGCAAGTCTCATTATTCTATTCCAGAATCATCTAATGCAAGACTGAAAAATCAATAAATACTATATGATCATATTAGAGCCAAACTCCATAACAAAGAATATAAAACAAAAACTAGTCTGGGGATATAGATAAAATAGTACCAGATGTGAATTAATATCATCATCATCTACAATCTATTGATTGCTGAAGTCATATCAAGTAGATTTGGAGAAGAATAAAAAGAATTGTTCCTAAAAACATATATAAGCAGTAGTCATATGATGTTTAAAGATATTAGTCATATAATAATCATATTTTATCTTTATGGTCAATCCACTAGCACTCATATCAACAAAGTACATTTCCCTCAAGTTTAATCTCCTTAGTGTGAGGAGGAAAGAGAATTCCCAAAATCTGACTATCTGAAAATATGAGTTTATTTAGGAAGCATCAATTAACTAAAAAAATCCTCCAGATCCAATCCAAGTTTTGATCTTTAGATTATAGGTTTAAAATCTAATTCACGATATCTTTATATGATATTAAAAATTACAGTTTGTTTTGTTTTTGATTGTTCATTTTAGCCCTACACAATTACAGCAACATTAAAATTAGAAATTTTCAATTAATATTATTCTTTCTTTTAAATTCTCTCTCTAAAATTTTTTCTTGATATTTTAATCTTTTGATTCAAAACTATATAACTCCTATCTCTTTTTCATTTATAACTTTTTTCCCCTTTCATTCTAAAGTAAATAACTGTTTGGCAAGATTGTATTTCTATATGATTTTTTTTATGTGAAACTCATAATAATATTAAAATGTTACATAAAAACACAATTATTATTTCAAAAATAAACAAAAACATTCATGTGTGTAATAAATTCATATAAATACCTCGAAGAAATTTTGTAGAAGGAAATTTGCTGATGATCCCAGGAGGAGATTTTAAATCTTTATTATCTGAAGAATTACTTATTGTGGCTTTCTCACTAATATCACTTTCACTATCAGAACCACCATGAAATGGAAGCAGTCCAAAGTTTGCACTAATTTCTTCAGTGGAATCAGAACATTCATCTGCAGCATCCCTATGGAACTGCCCTTCAGCAAAGGCAAATGGTCGAGCTCCAAAGTTAGCCTTAACACGAGTACTCTAAATAAATATAAAATGAAGATAAATTACTAATCCCCACAAAGTGTAAATTAATATATATGTGTGGGTGTGCCATCATTTTACATGCTCTAACCAAAATAAAGACTCAGTCCAAACTACTTTCTCCACTCTACTCTATTCCTCAAATCAATGTAATTATTTTCCTTTCTTATATAATATACCCTAAAATCTTTAATGCCATTTACTTCTCTATATATTATAACAATCGGAATGTAAGCGGAGATCGAATCTAACCGCAAAAACAATATCTGCACTACCAGGGCGCTATCTAGGCATTTGAGCCTAGAAAAATTTATAAAGTAGGCAGATACGCGCTGTTAAGATTCCACTTTATTTAAATATTCTGATCGTTAGCCCAAGTCACTAGCTCAGCGGAGACGCAGAGATAAAAATCTATATCTTAATTTATATCTTAAATATCAATAAATAAAAGCCACTGCCAGAAATTAACAGATAAAAATATTTATTTACGCACATATAAAATAACATTTAAATTTTGAGGAATAAGTTTAACATTTTAGATTTTTATATTAACTTTTAATTTTACATTTAACTAAGTTTCAATGAGTTTAATATTTTATTTAGATAGTCAAGTATGAATAGACTACATAGATCTGCATTTGAAAAGAAAATATTCTTCCCTGATTTAACCTTAGGCCACAAATTTCGCAACCAAACTGGCGCCAATCCATTTGATACATTCATGTATTCAATGTAGCATGATACGACAACACAAAATACTATACTGTCAGGAAAGTACATCTGAACAGTAAGTAGAATTAGAGAAGACATTGACTCTCCACCAACAGGAATGTCACATCTGTTGGCAAGTAGAACAATAAACAAAAAACTCCATAGGAATGGACTGCGGCCGACTTACCAACCCATCCATAGGCAAACAGAAGGTGTGTGGCGTATATATGCAATCCTGCCCGAAGCGGATCTCATACTACATCTACTAATTACACAAATATATCCAATCCATTGAGCCAATTCAACTACGAAATGAATAACCTAAGATTACCCTCCCTTAATATAACTTTACAAAACTATATAGCCATTCACGCCCGACTTAAATTTAACATTTAGATACATTCACACAAATGAATTTTATAAAATTTGTTTTAAAATGTTGAGTATAGATCAGCTGCACAGATTCCACGGTCAAAAACATCCCAAATTAAACACAACCGATCAAAATACAAAGTCATCGATAAGCGTCACTTGCATAGGGAATATACAAATCCCATTAGCATTCATCGTAAGATGCTTGCAGTGATATCGTTGACATATATTCTAATCGAATGTGAAAACCACAACATTATCAACCGCTAACGAATCTATGCAACGTCTATACCCAACCTTAAATTTCATCATTTAAAATTTAAACAACAAATAATTTATACAATAAGAGAAAAAAAAAAATGGAAATGATTTTTATCAATCGAAAAATATATAAAATTAAACATTATTAATTTGATTTAAAAACTTACAAAAGTCAGATAAGAGTCCGTTTTTAACATTTAAGTTGGCTTGTTTATCAATTTATAAAACTTGAAAGTTCTTAATTGATTTTAATAATTGTTCATTCATATAGCTTATGGTAGAAGAGTCCAGGTTCCTGTTTTTAATTCCCGCGATGCCTCCATTGGAAGATAATGTTCTGGAGATGGCAATAGCTGGTTCAAGGTATCACAGTCTTTTCCTTTTTTAAATAGAGAGTGTGGTATGTGCGTCCTACCACAACTCTCACACACACCACGCTGGAACTCCAGAAAAAACTATATTTCCCTTTTTATATTATCCACACGGATTCAATTAACAAAACGTCACTAATCCATCACTTTCATTAGGGTCCGAGCCAAGGCTTAGTGCTTCCATTGGTCAAGCTAATTTCTCTTTATTTCTTATCTATCTTTCATCAGATCATTTTAATTATACAAGAGCCCACGGCTAGCTTGCTTTTCAAACAATTTATAAACAATCATTTCCATTTACAGATTACAAGAATTAATTAATACCTGTTTTTATTTTTAAATCTTATACTTTTTTTTTTTTTTATAAAAAAGTACGTTCAAATACTTATTTATTTGTTTTTTTTTAAAAAAAAATATTTTTAAAGTTTGGCATCTGTGCGAATGTATATACGTTTAACAAACATTTTAATTTTAGCGTTTAGTTTTTTACTTTTATTTGCGAACTTTTAAGTTTTTATTTTAAATTAATGTAACGACATATTTATATATCGTTACAATATATTGACTTAAATATTTTCTCAATAATAAATATATTCTCTACTACTCACAACAATAATTCATTATTTCTAACCTGTCTCTTCATTTTTTCCTCTTTTGTTTTCAAATCTATATCCCAAAATTTTCTAAACACTTTTCATACTCCCACTTCACCACTTTAATTGTCCATATGTATTCTTTGTAGAGCCCCACTTCAAATTAAGTTCTTTATTAACCTTTTTTCTCAAAATTAATGTCTTTAATTAATGAAAAAAAAAAACTTTCATTAAAAACTATTTTGCCCAAATGCTCCATTCAAATTCTCCCTACTTTTTTTCAACCATAATCTATTGTAACAGTCAGAATCATCTATCTCGCTAACACACTGCAGAATTCAAACCCCAGACACGAAACTGAACATTCTAGGAGGGGTTGCCTTCTAAATATACTAAGTTCGAATCTAAAGTCCAAATTTCACAGCGCCATCTACGTGATAACGCATCTGATGCCACTACTAGTATAATCTTTGACCGGTGCCTGGTGGTCAGGGAGAAACAAAAGACTCTATACTAAAAGAAGCTTGGGTGGTTAATTAACGTCTATGGATTTACAAAAGAAATGCAGAAAATATATATATAGAGAGACCGAGACAGTGATAGGAATCAAATAAAATAAGAGATCAAATTTAGTTTTAAATAATTTCACAAAATTTATTTATATAAATTATATATATAACGCCACTGTCTGCTTATATGAGACAGGGACGCGTATTAAATAATTGTTGGCATTATATTCCAATAAATGACAAAAAGGTTTTAAAGCAAAGTGATATATTCTATTCCTCAGGCTAATAGCATTACGATAATGTGCTTGATGAGATAGGAACATGTGCGAGGTGCTTTGAGTAATTATACAAGTTTAAGAAAATATTTGAAATTAAGTGTTATAAAATATTTATTGATTTCGAGAATAGCACGGACAAAAGCTTACTAAGCAACAAAGTGGGAATGTGATCAAAGCATTTATTTGAGAATAATAATAATAGAGTTGCATTGGGAGGTCAGTATTGCTGATAATGAATTTATTAAAGTTGGAGGGTGTGACACGTTTAAGTCATGGATGCTTTGTAAAATAAATATAAAAATAAAACAATAATGGAATATTTGGAATGATTACGGAGGGCATCTTGCCGCTAACCCGTAGGAAAGTATTTTATGAACAGCCGAAACTTAGTGACTGGGTGACGATTGCGTTTAATTCCCAGGTGTGTCATTTATGGACACACTCTGCCTGGAAACTGCAATAAGCGAAGATAACGGACTTGGCCGTGTAAAGAATCCTTGGAAAAGTAAAACAAAGCGGTCTCAACAACCAATTCACTTACCAGCAATATGAGACTAGTGTATATAAAACATACTGAATGGGTTTTACTTGGATTAAGAGAAATGCCCAATCAAATTCCCAGAAATTCATTTAAAAGGGTCCGCACATTCTCGACGTCAATGATGAACTTTGTAATTAAAGTAGAACATGGTAATTAAAATAGGAAAATGCATGCTTGCGGGTTTGAAAAGTAAGTATAGATTTATATACGCAATCATGCATTAGGGGACACATTTAATCATTGACCTCGCACATACTCTCATATTAGATTAAAATCAATAACATGTAGATTTTAAACTATGTGATTATATTATATATTAAAGAAAAGAATCGCCCTCGAACGAGTGATTTGCAAGATAATAAAATTGGAGAATTATTTAGAAATTTAAAATATGCCTTCATAGCGGCGTCTTATTTTCATCAAAGGGAATAATTCACTCGGTCAAAGACGATTCTGACACATTATCATAATAAAATAACAGAAAGCTTAATCAATAGAAAATATTAACCCAAGGATAGAGAGCAAAATGTTGAGTATATTTAAACACGTTAAAGAAATACATAATGAAGTTATGTGAAATATAAGAAAAACAATTTAAAATAGCTATAGCATGTTAGTTATCACAAGAGCTCTTGGGTTAATTTAGGGTTACCTCTGGAGAAGCATTTTAGGTAGATTGATGGTCGGCAGGTTTTTATATAATTTAACAGCAAAATCTGGAAATGTTCATATTTTTGGCAGCGGCAGCAGTTCCGGGGTTCCTTATGTGATAGCTTCCGATGGTCTGGAGCAGCGGCTGGCTATTCCGAGGGGACATAGCCATCTTGACGCCTCTACTCTGTCATGTCAAGGTTAGCAAATTATTAGAATAGAACTCAGAATGATTTCTCTTAGAAACATTAGAAGAATGGAGAACAAAAGAAAACCCTTCTTTTTATAGTAGACTTTAACAATAGAACTGCCCTGGAGCATTACAAAAATATATCGGACTTATCAGCTGTAATTAAATCATCCGAATGTCTAAAGGAATTCAACATTAATTAATTTCTTTTGTTACTTTCCCTGTCGACATTCGAATTACAAACTAGATTTAATTAAAAATTACTTTTATTAATTAAAGAAAACCTTAAGTGGACATCTGCTGTTTTTAGATAAACTTATATAATATTAACTAATTAAACTATTGTCCCTCATTTATTTTAAAGAAATATTTGGAATGACTTTTATTAAATTAAATGAAAATTATTTTACTTTTAAATTGCAATATTTGAATCTATTTACTAAACGAACATGAATTTTATTTTAAATCAAAAATATATTACGACGGTAATATATATATGTAAATAGATTCAAACAAAATAACTTTAATTAACAATTTATAATTTTGATATGTTTTTAAAATACATATCATAGTGTGTGCGCAATTACAACTTATATAACCTACTTTTTAATAAATCAAAATTATGTGAACATATACATAATCCATAATATTTTATTTATTTGGGAATGAATTATATATATAATACGAGCATTGTACTCGTGGTTTAAAATTAGGCGGGAGTTTTGGTATATAAGTGTACTGCAGACACACTATGATAGATTGGGGTTCAAACTAAGGTATGAGGGTAGGAAATAGGTGAGAAAAGGTGAAACGAAGATCTGCGAAGCAGACCTTACTGTTTCACTATGCTAACTCCTGAATATTTAAAGCTGAAATTTTTATCAATGTTAATCTTCTTAGTGTGATCATGTAACTAATCATTACTGTTGTATTTTGATAAGTATACTTTAAAATATAATAATACTCTAGATCTACATCTTGATAATCAAAAGTTTTTCATAAATGCAATTCATATTGTAACAGGATGGGGGTATAAGGTAGTCTGACCTAGGATGACAAAACATAAACAACAAGCCTAGTTCAGCATGATATTTCAAATAATTCAATTTAATATATGAGATCATGATATTATTACATATAATATTAAAGTATTGAAATAATAAAGTATTAAAGTAAGAGATATTAAAGAAATGTTTAATATCATAAAATATATAATCATAAATATATTAAAGGGAGCTTGAGATCCTGAAAATCTCTGAGAGATCAGCAACCTAGATCAGAATAAATCAGTTGCAAGTATAAATCCACCAGCATTATCAATAAGTATAAGTAATTGTAAGTGCTAAGTAATACTCAAAATAACGATCAGAATAAATGTTGCAAGTATAAATCCACCAGCATTATCAATAAGTATAAGTAATTGTAAGTGCTAAGTAATACTCAAAATAACCATTCATCATCATGAATGGTCGATCAATCAAACTACATCAGAATGAAATCAACAGTCAATCTGGTGACTGAACTGGAAAGGGGTCTTCGGTAGATCAGACTAACCATAGAGCCTTTGCCAGCTTGGGCAATTATTTAAACCATAATTCGGAGGCGTAAACTAAGTGATCATACATAAGAATATAGAATAATAAAAAATCAAAAAAACAATAATGCTGGGACATTAAAGCATGCTGATCATCATCAATGCTCTGGCCGCTTGGTACTGGCCAACTATAAACTTAACTTCTAATAAGACTAAACTAAAATTAAATGTAGTGCATGGGCTTTAAAGAGTATTCTCTTTTGCACCAACCCAGGATGATGATTGATCATCTCTGGATACCCAAAAGCACTAATATACATCCCCACTTATATATCAGCCATTATACACAAATCTAGCTCAGAAGAACACAAGCTCTATTACTGTATGTGACCAAGAGATGATAGAAACAGATATTCTAAAAATATTTAGAATCACTGGAATAATTTTCATAATTGAACATAAGTTTATTAACAATAAAAAAATGATATTAAGGTCTAGAATAAGGCCATGCATAGCAAATAAGCCTTCTGATTTTGATTAACATATAATAATAACAAATTATATTGTAATTTACATATATAGGATTAATACAAAATTCAAATTGTTACACTGATTTACATATATGTTCCAATAGGTTTATTTAAAACCAGAAAGCACACAGGCATGTGGCTTAATATATAATGAACATGTTTGAATTTAGCAAAATAATAAAAATTATTAAAAATATATTTTATAATAATTCCATTTGAAAACTATATATAAAATTCACATATACATGTGTATCTATGAACATATAGATCATATGAATAAATATTATTAATTAGTCCTTCAGTCAATAAAAGTATTTTCTTTTTCCTTCTTTTTTTTAAAAAAAAATAAAGTCAATTTTTTTGACAAGTAACTCAAAAGTTTTTTATTATTATGACAGATTACTCTCAATTAATTAATTACACCTTTAAATTAATCTAAAAAAGATTTTTGAAGCCCTCTTTTTCCTTTTTCAAAATAAATTGTACAAGAATCAATCATTACTTTTAGATTTTAATTCAATTCAAGCAACATTATTTACCTCTTTATCCTTTAAAATATATAGATTTTTAAATGTCATTTTTACCAAAAAATATTTAAAATTTCATTCTCATTATATATCATGCTATTCATCATTGCACATACATTTATCTGTGCTTCTCTTTGTGAGTTGGGCTTAGTAAGACAGGTATAATCCAGGGATTGCCATAATCAGAAAGGGATAATTCAGGTATGGTTGTTGGCATCGATCAGTTTTCTTATGGCAAGGAGAGGACCAAGAAAGTTAGCTGTTTTCTCAGAACATATTTGTAGCTATGAATTACAAAGAATCTTGACCCTTTTCCTCTATGTGAATTCAAACTCCACCAGTGAACTGTAGACCAATTGCTTTCTTGCATTCTTATATCCTCATGGTATTTTTCTGTATAATTCTGCCAGCTATCTCTGCAGATAGCTTTACTGTGGCCACTCTCTGCTACAGTTATCAACAAACTACAGCTAATTCTTACAAAAATATAAGCCAAAACTATTTTAGCCAACTCTTTTCAAAAACTACTACCTAAACTTTGCAGCTGGACTATTTGTTCACTCCTTCTCAAAATATTAAAACCAGACTCTTCTGGCCAGCTCTTACAAAAAACTACAAGCCAAGCTGATATTTTTTATCAGATCTTTTATAGAATCATTTGGAAGTGATAAAAACACCTTAATTGAAAATAGCGTTTTCTTTTTTATCTCTCTAATCCCTTATCTTGATTAAGATTAATTTTAATTTTTTCAAATCACTACTTTGAAATTTTACCAAAGATGTGATCTACATGTTTTTCTCTTCAAATCACTTTTAATTAAAAGCTACTTTTTGGAATTTTTAATCTACAAAGATTTTTTAAAAATAAATAAAGAAATGTATACAAGCATTACTTAAAAGATTTCAAAAATACTATGCTTGTTTTTAAATTTCAAAATCAAAATAATATTATTTAGATGTTTTTTTTTTTTAATATTTTTTTCATAATAAAATTCTGTTTTAAATTCAGAATTGTTTAACCCTTTATTTATTATTTTTATTCCAGGAAAATGTAAAAAAATAACTATAAAATTTATGTCAGTATTTATTTCTACTTTTCCTTTACTTTATATACATATGTGCACACACATAACTATGTTGCTGTGTGCCATGTAACCCAGATGGTTACAATATTTACTGATCCTTTCTATAACTTCTCTCAATATCTGGATATGATTCACTGTGCTAAAATCATCTTTAAATCTAGCTCATTCATGAGTGATTGAAATCCAAAATTCACTATAGATAACTTGTATTTATCTTGATAAAGATTTTGTATAGAAGTAATAGAAAAAACAAAGGCAAAACTCTTTTCTCCATACAGTAGTGCCACCATGTGCTAACCAGAGTAATCAATAGATGCCAGAAGGCTTGTGCATAAAATCCCTATCTTGTGCCTACTCATCCAATATCCCCAGACTAGTTTCTGGCTTGTGGCCATCATCAGTGAGGAGCTTTGGATTTGAGAGCACTGCACCTAGATCTTAGGATCTAATGCAACCCTCCAGCAGCCACCTTTTAACTCTACTTTACTACAAAACTATGAGAATGAAATTGAAAACACAAAAAATATTTTCAATCTAAGCTCAATAGCTTATATAGTCATATGGGTCTGAACTCAATTTTTGCCTTTGTTTACAACAATTATGTGCTAGTATGAGATGGTGATCATGTGATGTTTAGTGGTTTAAGTGATAGAAAACTGATAGGCTTGTAGTTTCTAATTTTTTCTTTATCAACTTTTTTAAGAACCAATATTACTACTGCATTCTCCCAAACATTGGTTATATCTTTATCATTAAGGCATTTGATATACAATTTGCCGACAATTTTTCAATTTCTTCATCTCCTTATAAAATATCAATAAATATTCTATCATTTCCTGGAGCTTTTTCCTTCTTGTGAGATTTAATTTCATGTCTCACCTGTTTATTTAAAATGCTTGATGATTCATAATAATTGTAATGGTTATTTTGTTTTCATATTCTTTTTTATTACACAATTCTTTACAGAACTCTTCCACATATTTCATCAAGCCATCCATCTTTTTAGTAATAGATTCATCTTTTCTTCTTGCTGCATGTGTAACTTTTCTTCCAATACCAAGATGTTTTATACTTTTTAAAACTTTTATTCTCTTCTAAAGTATTCCTTGATAACTCAGTTATATTTTCTTATATCATTATTAACACAGTTTTCATATTTTGCAAAAATTTGAATATTCAATTATTCTTAATGGATCATTTTTAAATTTTTCTTCATATAACGTATTGACTACTTTGAAAATTTACTAGGGAAATGCCACTTTTTTACTATCTTTATTGCAATATCAATTATCTTCTTGTTGATTTCAATTCAATTTGAACCATTTTCAAAATCTGTCAATATTTTAAAACAATTAGCAAGTTCTAGTTTAGTTTAATTCATTAGAGATATAAAAGGCCTCGAAAGAAATCATAAATGAGAAAGATGGATGAAATAAAGATATTTATTGGTATGATGTGGAGAAGAGAAGATATGGATTAGAGAGAAAGACATTTATCCTGATGTGGATCAATAATACAGTAATTTAAAATGATGATCAATCATTCCTTATCTTCATAAAATTGTTTTCTTACCATTTACTTTCCTTCCAAATCAAATATTTCTTAATATTATTTATGATTAGTTTTAATTTATTCTATTTTTGAAAGATTCTAACAAAAAGAGACTCTAAAATACTCAATCTAACTTCCAAGAATATTACATCTTTCTTTTCCAAATTATGTATCATATATTTAGCAAATCGATTTAAATATCCTTCCTATTTAATTCAATCAAAATTATTTAATCTTGCATTATAGTTAATATAAATGTTTGACATAAATTTCTAAAATATTCTTCATTTCCAATAAATACATTTTCTTCAGATTATCCAACAATCTATCAAGCCCTGTCAAAAATTTTATATGTTTATAAAAAAAAAAATGTACAAATTTTTTTCATTTTAGTCCTTCTTTAACTAAAAAGTTAATCCTTGACCCACTTTCAAATGATTATTTTCTTACTATAGTTCCACAAAATTAGTTTTATTGATTACAAACTATAAATGTGATTTTAATTTTTTGTTTGCTAATTTTTTAAAAAATTTGATTTTAAAATTGTAAATCACAAGTTTAAAACTAAAGGTGGAAAAAAAATATGTAGCTAATTTCCAATATTTTATAATTAGATAAGATGAAACATTTGCATAATGTGTCTTTTTTTTTTTAAAATAAAATTCAGATTTAAAAATATTTGAGAAGTTATAAAAATCAGAAAAAATAATGAAACTGTTTTTTAATATATTTCTTTTAATTTAAATACCCAACATTAACCATAAAATTCTATATATTAATTAGGGAGATTTTCATAGACTTATAAATGTGAACATCGAAAGTTTCAATGGGATTTTTCATATGTTATTCTAAATAACTTTCAAGTATGATGGATTCAGCAAATAATCAATTAGAAACTGGAATTGCAAACTGAAATCACATCATCTACTAGTAATCATTTTATTAACCCATCTATAAACCAAACGCTGGAGCCACTATGCTCTAGCTTTAAATAAGATAGATACATATTAATATTTTTTATGTGTTAAAACAGAAATATCACAATTTTTCAAATATTTTCTCAAAAAAACAAATCCCATATATGTAATAATAATTATATGTTGGACTAATATTAAATGTTAAATGTCTTTAGCAAAACTGTTAGTAATAACTTACATGTTGGTGTATAACCTAACATTTGAATGGTATTATTTTCTTCTCCTTTTCAGGTGTGCTAGCCCGACCAGTGACAGTACTAGTATGAGAATCAAATCGAAATCTTTGGATTTGTGAATGTTGAAATTTTAATGACACTGTAACCAGCTAGGCTATTCTGCCAAAGACAATGGTCAGTAAAAATTTCATATACTTATCTGAGGGTCTTCCTGATTTCTTCACTTTTTCCTAAAAGCAAGTTTTAATTTGTGTCTTCCAGGCATTATGAATTATTACATTAGATTAATTTATTTGTCATTGACATGTGAGCACTTTATTTGAATTTTCTTCTCTATACTTTTACCTCTATCCAATATTTTTACTTTTCCAAGATGAAAATTCAAAGAAGTTGCTCACATGACAAAGACAAATACCCTAGAAATCAACCTAGTGGGATAATTCATAATGTCTGGAACCACTAATTAACCTTGTACTTAAAAAAAAAGGTGAAGAAATGAGGAGGATCTTCGCAGATAAGTATATAAAGATTCTGTTACCTTTGGCAAAATAACCTAGTTGGTTAGAGTGTCACTTTAAAAATTCAATATTCACAAATCCAGAGGTGCAAGTTCTATTCCCATACCAGTACTGTCACTGGTCAGGTCAGCAACACCTGAAGAAGAGATGAAAATAATACCACATAAAAAATTGTGCTGTATACTAGCCTATATGTTATTACTAATAGTTGAATGTATTTGAAAAGTTTATGCAGACTTATTATATTAGAAGATGGAAATAATCCAACATTTAACTAATCTTTCTTATTGTATTGCCAAATGTGTATCATGTAATACTAAATTATCCATGCCCTTTACTACTGTTACACAATGCAATCAAAACTGTAAAGTGTAAAAGACAGTGGTAAATAAAGCATTGTGTAACAGTAGTAAAGTGCATGGATGATTTAGTATTATATGAAATCAATTAAAACAGGCAAACCTCTCCATACAGGAGTGCCACTCAGTGCCAGCCAGAGTAATCAATGGATACCAGAAAGCTTGTGCATAAAATACCCATCTAGTATCTATTCATCCAATATCCCCAGACTAGTTTCTGGCTTGTGACCTTCATCAGTGAGGAGCCTTGGATCTGAGAGTTTTGCCTGTTTTAATAACAGTTATGTGCAAGCATAAGAAATGGTGATCATGTGATATATGAATCCAACATATAATTATTATTAAAAAGGCCATCATCACAAACCTTCAAACAAATTCTGATAAACATAATAATTAGAAAAATTTTATGGAACATAGCTAAAAGTAATATAAAATAATAAATAAAAAATCTTGTTAAAATTTTCAATATTTATTTCTAAAAATTTATGAAAATCTGTGAAAATATTTGAAGTGTGATATTTCCAGTTTTCATATATGTAAAATACATGTATCTGATCTATCTCTCTTATGCAAAGCAAGAGTACAAATTAAAAGAATTTCCACTTTTGGTTTACATGTGGGCTAGACTATAAAAAATACTCTTGACATGATTTTAGTTTGCAATGCTAGTTTTTAATTCATTATTTTCCTGATTACACCACAGCTGAAAATTATACAGAATAACATTAGGAAAATTTTGTTAAAACTTATACTATATACTCACACACATATATAACTTTGTCAATTTCTCTGCCTTGAAAATAGTTTTAAATGTCAACACAACACAGTATTACAAATTAAATCAGTATTTTTATTCAAAGTAAATTAATATATAAATATTGATATACAGTGTAGTAAATAATATACATAAAAATATATTGTTCCACACAATCAAAAAGGTAGAGATGTAATATCATTAATATAATTTACAAAAATTTAGCAACTTTTCATACCTGGACAAAATTCCAAGTAAGTCTTTTATATTTTTATGATTATGAGTGCTGATACTTTTTTAAATTTAATCCTGATACAAATTAAAAAACATACAAACAATACCATAAGAAATTAATATATATAACGAACAAAGATAATTCAGAAAATAACTACAGAGTTAACTGTCACATAAGCACCAAATTTCTATTTCATTATCTTGGTTTAAAAGCTCTATTTAATTTGTTATTTTTATTTTTTCCCTGCAAAAAAGCCACTAACACCTAAAAACATTAATCTTTCAAAAAGATTTTCTGTAATTGACCTTTTAAAAAAAACAGATTAATTTTAAATGTTAAATCTTACAGAATGTTATTAAAATAAGTAAAGAAAGGGATAAAACCCTGAAAGAAATCATCTAATAAACTGACCTACATTGTAAATAAACAAGTGAAGATTGTTAGAGATACTAAAGCAGGGAGTAGAATACACATACATTCTCATAAGTATAACTTCCACTAGTTTAGCATAGAAGTAATAATGGTAAACTAGAGTTCACAGATTCCTGACCGAGAGAAATTGAAAAAAAAATCAATTTAGTCAATGAAAAGGAGCTATTGAGCTCAGTACATCACTTTCATACTTGAATATCACATAAGCTTCTAAGCAACTGACTGTAAGATTTTACTTATTTTATTTCTATTATAATTTGCCTTTCGTTATTATTTGTAAATACTTTAGAACATAATAAGTTTTGAGATATTATCCACAAATAAATTGTAGAGATGGTTTCTTCAATATTTACATTTTTTTAAATACTATATAATTAATTTATTTTATATATATTATATTTAATATGTGATATAAATAAAGTCTTTTTTTGAGTTAATCTATGTATTATTTTGTTAAAATTGTTGAGTTTCAATGAAATATGATTCATCATTGTCAAAAAAAAAAAAAGACTTTATATATATTAATTCAAGAAGAAATGATCATTGTATTTCTAATGTCAGTTTTATAATAATAATCTATATAATAATAAATATATATAATGCACAAAACAAACTTGTAGATTGTACATCTCGATAATGTTATGCTTTACAAAAATTAGAAAATTTAGTATATGATATGCCTACCTTTTTCTGAATATGAACAACTGGCCATAATCCTCCAGTTACATCTTCGAGAAATGCACTTAGTCGTTGTCCATTGTGAGTGAAAAAAACATGTCCTTTTACTTGCAGTCCCGGAAGAGTAGGCATTTCTCCTTGTCGTTCCCAACCACAACCGGCAACATCTCCTGAATTAAGAGTAACATCCAGACGAACACTCTTCCATTGGAGCAAACTAGAGCCATTATAATGAACTGCGCGGCCATTGCTAAAATTAATAGGTTTAATGCATGATTATGGGTGTGCATGAATGTATATATATATACACATAATAACTTTTCTTGAATAATATAAAAAACAAACTTTTTTTAAAGTTTATATATAAAAGGGAAATTTCAATGTATAATAGCAAGAATACAATGTACTATAAACAAAGTTATAAGTAATAATTCATATTATTAATATAAACTAAACAAAAAATAAATAAATTTAACATTATTTTCATTCATTTGGTATTCTTTAAAAAATCTATACTATCATCAAGTATTTTTATTTCTGTTGTTTGCATTTTGCTTATGAATAGCAATATGAACAAATATAATATAAATTTAATTTAATAATAACAACAAATTACTCATTTCTCCAACTTACAAAACGTATAATAAAACAAAAGCAGCTCTCTATTCTAACATTATCTGTAATAAACTTGAGGTTAAATCTTAGGGCATTTTGAAATTCAAAATTCTTTAGTTTGAATAATGAATAATAAAATGGAATTAATTGTGTTTGCCAGATGCGTAACAGCTTATTTCCAGCTTTAAATTCCAAACTTCATTGATTAAAGCAAAATCCAGAAACTAGTTTGAGAATGAGGATTTAAATGCATTAAAATCTACTGATCATTGACTGCTAAAGTTTACTATAGAAGACCCCAGAACTAGGAAGATGCTCTTGTTGTATCATAAATTTACCATGTTTATGCATGAATATTCTTTAGCAGATCTATCATAATAATTACCTTTCAATAAATATATAAATGATTATAAATTATTTTTTTATTATGTTCGAAATTATTACATTTCATATATAAGTATTGTTATATATTTTAAATTGCAATTATATCAATTATATGTTTTATAATTGAAAAGTGAAAATAACTATCTCCCACTCAATTTTTCGTGGTTTTTGATGTTAGTTACATCCACTTTTCAATTATAGATATTATTTATTATTACAATTATATGTTTTACATAAGTTAATATTTTTTAACTTAAAACTCTCCTGCACTTCAAACATACAACTATGATACTAAAAAAACTATACTAATGTCTTCTGGAATGCATTTTAGCCAATCTTCAAATGTACACTTAATTTCAAATACATTTTCAAAATGTGTTGATTAGTATATATCTTATAAATTAACTTTATTAAAGCTAACACTACTTGAATCCTTAATTCTTTTAATAATGTCATTAACACTAGTTTGTTCTCTCATCCATTTCAACCTCTTCTTTTTCTCCTAACTTACATTTCTCCTTACTTTGTCGAGAAGTTCCTGTAATGTTCTTCTGTTAAGTGTCCAAATCTCAGATTCATAAGTGTAAACTGGTAAAACACATTTATTAAAAATCTTTTTCAAACACATAGGCATATTTTCTTTTAATATTAAGTTATTTCTGCCAAAAGCACTCCCAACGAAGTTTAATTCTATGATTAATTTCATCCATTACGGTTCCATCTGTAGTAATAATCTGACTAAGATATTTGTAGTTCTTAACTACTTTTAAATCATAATTATCAATCTTTGTTTTCTTCTTTTGAAAATATCCATTACTTTAGTCTTTTCAACATTTACCTTTAGCCTTACTTTCACCTGATAACTCTTGCAACATTTCCTAAGGTTCTGAAAAACAATTACATCATCTGAAAAATCTAGATGACTTAAATAATCTCTATTTAACTTTTACTCTCTTAGTTCCCCATTTTAATCCACAAAATACTTCTGGCAAAACTGTTGTAAAATGTTTTGGAAATATGGAGTCAACCTCTTATACACCCTTCTCAATGTTAATCTTCCTAATATCTTATGTAATCAAATGTAGCTGATGCATTTTTATAAATATTCTTCAAAATATGACAATATTGTGGATTTATACCTCAATGATCTAATGCTTTAATCACTGAAGAAATGCTTATAGAATCAAATGCCTTTTTCTAATCAATAAATTCAAAGATTAATGACAATTCATATTTACTGGTTCTTTCTATAATTTCTCTCAATATTTTTGATATAATCCCCTGTACTAAAACCACTTTTTTTCCAACTTACTTTTTTAGTCGGTTAAAATCCAAAGTTTGCTGTAGACGAATTGTAATTTTCTTGGTAAAATTTTTTTTATAGAACTGATAAAAGACCGATGGATCTGTAATTTCTAATATCTTCTTTACAATCTTTTTTGAATATTAATATTCCATTTTTACAATCACCTGGTATATCTTTATTACTTAGATATTTGGTATATAACTTTGACAAATATTCTTCTACTTCTTCACTTGTTTCTTTTAAGATATTACCTAGAACTTTTCCTTTCTTCATAAATTTAATTGCATATCTCACTTCATTTAAAATTATGGGCAATTCAGAAGGTACAGTAGTTATAGGAGATATTTTTACTTGTTCTTTATTACTATATAATTCTCAATATAACTCTTCTACACATTTCATGATGTTATCTCTCATTTTATAAATAATTCCATTTTTTTTGTTATTGCAAAAATAAGTTTCCTACCAATACCAAGATGTTTAACACTTCTGAGATTTTTATTTTCTTATATAGCTTTCCTTACTAATTCATAATTATATTTTCTTATATTGCATCGTTCACATCATTTTACAAAGTTCTACATATTCAATCCTTCTTAATGCATCATTTTATATATTTTCATATTTCTTCTTTTCTTTATAAATTGTCATCTCAACTTCACTATATTTAGGACTTTATTTATTAGTAAAATTTCTGCTGAATAAAATCAAAAGGATTACTTTGAAAAATATTAGTGATTATATGTTAGTTATTGAGTTGCAATAAACATTTCTTGGCATATGAAATGAAGTTTTGTCTACAAATTAGCCTCATTTAAAAAAATATGACAATGCATTGAACCTGCAAAAAACCCACTAAACAGAAGGTCTATTTTTTTTAATCATAGTGACATAGCATTTACTGACACAGATTTCATTTTCTTAACATTTTTTTTTTAATAAAAATATAATATCTTAATAATATGTCAGTGGAGTTTTCAAATAATTTCAAAAATTATTAATTTCATTTTCAATTCTATTGATAAATATTTCTTTAAAAATTACTTTCTTGAATTACTAAAAAAGCAGTTCTCATTTAGTATGTATTTCTTGACTATTTTTTTCAATCTTTCACTTAAAATTATAAAAAATATTCAGCAATAATAGACTTAATTTTAATTCACAATATTGGTGCTTGTCTATAAAAAAAATTTCTTTACATATATAATTCATCATTTATTTATTTTTAGAATTTTTTACTGAGATATGCATATATATCATTCATTTGTTTTGTAGTTAGAAAGACCATTTTTATCAACAAATATTTAACTTCATTTGATTTCTATCTATCACTTAATGTTATATATATAAATAACAATGTAAAGAACTAATGTGCTCTCTTTTTTAATTAAATATGAAATAAAGATTCATAAAATGTTACTTAATTGCTAATCTAATAAAATTCCAATAAATAATCATAATATTAAACAAAACTCTATTTTCAAAAAATCTTTACAGGGTATTTATTACATAATTGCAATTTGATTACATTATTTATACAGATGAATCAAACTGATGTAATTTCAAATCTTCAAAGTGTTGATTCACATTATTTATAGAGCTGCTGTTTGTTTATTATCCACATAAAATTTTTGCAACTCTGTCTTTATGAGAGTCTTGGTGAAATAGAACTATTAAATGAAGATTGCTAAATTAAAAGATTCAAAGCTTAAAATTAAATTAATTATTAGTGATATTAAAAAATAAAAGTGAATTTATTTGATTTGATATAGATTGAACTTTTTCATACAGTTAAACAAGGAAATAGTGAAGTCCAAAACATGTATCCTTCATGAACATAAAATTGGACAAAATATTATAAAAACTGTAGAGTGTTTTGAAGATTCAGTATTCCTTCAATTTATTTTATATTATTTATAGAGTTGCTATTTATATATATGTGAGTGTGTATATATATTTGTGTAATATCAGACATAAAATTAAATGTAATTGAATAAAATTATTGTGAATACTACTATCAATTATTAGTTACATCAGATATAAATTCAACCACAATCAGCTTAAAACATGTCATCTATTTTCAATAACATGCTATTGAAAATGGTGAGTTTACTGTTTAAGCTGCTTATAGTTTAAATAATTCTTTGAAAATATAAAATCAACCCAATTATATTTGTGTGCATGTGTATAAATTTTATAAACTAGACACTTACTTATGAAGCAAAACAGTGCCAACTGGATTAGTCCATGCGCCATCTTTTTTCTCTGCTGAAGGGGCAAAACCAAATGATATAATAGGCCCACTATCATCATGACTTTCACCAAAGGAACAAATCTCTATTTCCCAGTAAAATGACGGAGCCTTTAAAATAATAATAAAAATTTTTATTATCTAAAAATAAAAATATCTTAAATGTGTGTGTGTGTGTATATATATATAAGAGGTTTAAATAGTCTGTTATAGAGCAAAAAGTTATTATATCATTCTTACAAATCACTCATTTCAACAGATTTCAATACAATTTTCATTATTTATATGATTTCCAAACTCATTTTGATTATTTATAAACCAATACATAGATAGGTAACTGAACTGATTATACACTAACTAAAAAAAAAAAAATTCTTAGTTTGCTAGACAATTTTCATTTATCAAAGTGCACAGAAAGCAAATGTGCTACATTATACTATGATTTCAATATGTAGAGCAAAAGGTAAAAAAGCCAATATTCCATTGTAGATTAAATGCTTCTCTAATATCCACTTCCCTCCAAATAGAACATGTATGCATTTATAAGCAAACATAAAAAGAGCAAACTATTTTAATTAATTTTAGATTAATAATTTTTAAAAAAGATAATTAAAATAGTTTTTATTAAGAAAAAATATGTAATAGACACTATTATAAAATAAGTTGCTAATATATATATACATGCAAAAACATTGCATTATAAATCAAAAGCTGTTCTTGGTAAAAGATAAAATTAAAAATATTAATTTACCGGAAGTTCTTTATTATTTATGAGATCATATAGTATTTATGCAACCAAAGGTAGAGAAAAAAGGGTAATTTTTCTTCACTTGATCAGAATGAAATTTGCCTCCTCTTCTACTTTGCTTAGATAAAATTATTCAAGAAACTTTTGAATTTCTAGTCACTCATTCACTAAGTGTAATTAAAATCAAAGCATTACATTTAACATTTGTAACAAATATTAATTAATTTAAAATCTTAAGTGACTTGGTGATTATAGCTACCTTACATAAAAGTGTTTAATATTATACAATTTGTTTAAACACAACATCATTTATAATATGGAAAAAATATCACATAAAAAATAACAAGAAAGTAGTTATATGTTTAGAACATTAAAAAGTTTACTTTAACAGGAACATATGTAATATGAGAGTTTGGGTTGTTTACTTTATACTTAATATATACTAACTTTAAATTTGCATTAGAGAATAAGTATACTTCTTCATTAATAACAATTAATCTCAGGGCATTTATTAAAATGTATATGTTTAATATATATATATATATAGAGAGAGAGAGAGAGAGTTTATTTAATTCTAACAAACTTGTAATTTGTTACAATTACATAATTGTATGAAAAGAAAATATTCTATTGAGAATTATATAGTTTATTTATATATGTATATATAAAAAATTTCCAAATAAACATTCCTAGTCAATCTAGATGTGAAACACACTCCTCCAAACTTGTAACAAATCTTGAACTATCAGTGTAAAATCTTCAGACCAGTCTCTCTCACTGCACATAATATTTCACAAACACCCTTGTTTATCAGGTGAGTTAAAAACCTGAAACACCTAACATTTATACTGATAATAATTCAAGATTTGTAACTAGTTATGGAAAGAGAATAGTGTTATGGTGCAACTTATCTTCAAGTAATGAACTTGTCCAGATTCAATCTTATCTTGATGGGATTCAGTATTCATTGTTATAAATTTAAGGATATATGTATAGATAAAGTATAACAATGGCAGGAACAGGCCAATAGTTGAAAATACTTAGTGAATCCAATTGCTCCCGTCTATGAAGGGGACTTGGCTACGAACTGGTAGGCCTTTTGGAGATAAGTTCAAACAACATCAAATAGCTATCAGCACTGAATGGCAGCATTTATGTTGTTCTCAATATTGTAAAGATGTGAGACAAGTTTGCATTGAACTGAAAGCTGCTAGTTATTACACAAGGCAAGATATCACAGTACAGTGGAAAATGCTAGACAGATCTAGAAGGGCACATAGAAATCACAGTTTCAATAATTACATGGCAATTAGATGTTATACATAACCAATGGTATTAGATGAAGGTATATCAGTAATTATTGTAAATATATGTAATTACATTTTATATTTAAGTTGAATAAATATTAATCATACTTATGTGAGTTTGTGTTTATTCTGCAATTATATAAACACAACAGCTTTGGAGCAATCACATACTTTTTCCCACCATGGCTGGAAAAAAATTAAAATGACTAATCACAAGAATTCAATCCAGGCTATCTGAAAAATTGGCCAATCTATATGGATCAAATGCTTTTCTACTTGGTAGTTTTAATCAAATTTAAAAACCTGAATTAAAATTAACAACATTGTGATGTGCAGACATATGAAATTTTGCATTCACAAGCAACACCATTGCTTTTGGTAGAGATTGATTTTAGCAAAGCACTATCTCTACTGTCAACTTTCTTCTGCCCCAAACTTTAATAATAATGCAGAGATATCACCTCATGTACTAAAGGAAACAAAAAGATAGTTATATTTTCTGAATGCATGATCTCATGATCAAATTCTTAATGGATCCAAATACTATTTTGTACTACAAGCTATTCTAAATTGAATCTATGGCAATTCAGATTACCCCATTAAACAAAGCAGTCTCAATATTAAAGCTGTAGATTGGAAAGCCAAACTGTTTAAAGCCTTGTCCAATCACAACATAAGTGATGATAATCTTGTGAAAATTTATACACATATGCAACCAAAACATGAACACACACAGATATTATATGCACATCAGTCACATAGAAGTTGCTTGTTTGAAAAAGAAAAAGCAAGTTGTTCAGAAAAAAGTGGAAAACTTCATTCTAAAGAATCAGAAAGGCAATGTAAAATCAAATAAAATCATTGCTTACATAAATAATGTGAGAGTCACTTATTCAGTCTTCAAATACAGAATTACAATTAATGAAGCACCAATAACAATGGAGCTAAATACTGGATCTGCAGTGTCCATTACATCAAAAAACATGTGAGCTATTATTAATAAAAAAATAATCATTGCCTTCATTTTAACAGTAGAGCAATTACTGATTACTCAGGCAATCAAATGCCATTCTTGGAACAAACAAGAGTTAAAGTTACTCTGCCTAATAAAACTATTCATTTGCCCCTTGTTGTGTCAACTGATAAATACAGCAATTTATTAGGCTGTGACTGGTTCAATAACTTGGGTTTTATAAAGAAATGATGAGAGAAAGAGAATCAACTCACACATAGAAAAAATTAAAAAGGGATTACCTAGAAATGATTGACAACTAACCTCTCAGTTCTTAAGCCTAATCAACCTAACAAGAAATGAGAATAAGAAAACTAAAGTGTAGATAGGCACTCAAATCTTATGTTGAATATATAGTGAAATGATAAAATGAGTTCCATTTTGATGTGATTAAAGCAAAAAGATTGCAGATAATGATTGTTCAAATCTTAGACAGCTATACTAAAAACACAGAGACTGATTAAGACTACAAAATTCGAAGACCCCAGACCTGCTAAATCCGCTAATGAAGAAACCATACCTGCAGCTGAAAACACAGAACCTGACAATAATGGAATTTAATCTGAAGAAACCAGGAAGCGATAAAGTCATCACCAATGTAACTCAGTGACTACAATCTTCAGGGCTAATTTTAGCCAGGAAAATGGAATATTATAAATCAACTTATCTTTAAGTAATAGACTTGTCCAGATTCATTCATCATTACAGATTAATGAATGTACATATAGATAAAATATAACCAATGGCAGAAACAGGCTAATATTTGAGGATGCTATAAATTGAAATTCTATTTGGAGGTAGGATCAGACAACAATAAATAATTGTCAGAGATGAATAGCAGTACACATGCTGTTCTCAATATTGTAAAGCAGTGAGGCAGGTTCGCATAGAACTGGAAGATGCTGACACAGCATAGCTGATAAGTATCACTGTACCTTGACATGAGGCAAGCTGCTAAGATATAGCTATAAGTGAAGTCCCTTATTTCAATAGTTGCATGGCAACTAGACATTACACCTAACCAAGAGTACTAGTAATGGTACATCAGTTGTAATTGTAAATATATATAAATACATTTTTAAATACAAGTATAGTATATATACTAAAGCTAGATGTAATTAGAAAAGATTTGAACACAGATTTTCAAATTCCCTTCAGTCATTCACTCCATCTTATACAACTGATTTACTGATTATATATGATGGAGTGGGTGAGTGAAGAGAGCTTGAAAAAAAAAAAAAGTAAATATATTTTGTATATAAGTTGAATAAATATTTCATCCTACTTGTGCAAAACCATGTATATTGTGAGTTTGTACAAATACAACATATAGCAAAACTGAAAATTTTTATTGTTTAGTACATTATATTTAATTTCCAAAATTATATATTAGTAAGGTAGAATAAGGTACTATCTCGTGTAATCACTGTAGAATGCAATGCAGTGGGATCCATATTGAAAATGAGTGATTAAGATCTCTGAGAGTGCCTGAAATACATATATTAACTCAGCATTTACTTGAAATATAATTTTGAAGTTTTGTAAAGCATTGAAAAAGGTACTTGAGAATGTCAACTAGATCTTATATATATATATGCTCAACAATAATAATACCATCGAACCATTAAGAAGTCTAAAAAAGTACATCAGAAATAACTGGCTATTGTAAATAATAATTATCCAAACAAAAATACTTAATTAGAAATCTACTATTTAAAAAAGAGAGAAATCTAAGAATAATATACGTGATTAATAAGAATGTAGCAAAATCAAATAAAGCACATGAAGAGACAAAACAATTGGATAGGTCTTACATGATAAAGTAAAAAATTATTTAATTTATTATATTTATAAAACAAAATAAGCGTATGTCACGCTTGAATGTGAAGCTATAATAAGATACAGTAATTAAATACGCTAAGCGCTTTCGAGGTCCTTTACCTCATATTCATAGCGAAGCTGTGAGCCCTCAACCCGGTTGCCGCGCCATTTATTTTGGAGAAACCAAGGCAGGCACAAACATCCGGACAGCACAACACAGATACACATATAATAGAGCTATGAAAAACAATGATAACTCATCTACGTTTTTGGAACACTCCAAGAAAATTGGACATTTATTTGAACCTTCCCACCCTAAAATAGTTTGTATCGAGAAAAACGACATTAAGCGGAAGATCAGAGAAGCGTACTACATCAACAACAATAACAACTCAATCAATAGACGCGACACATGCTTCGACATTTCTAAACGCTGGACTATTTAGTCTATTTGCATATGCTTTGCATACAACTTCTCCCGCCCCATTTTTTATTTTCGCAGCTCACAGCTTCGCTATGAATATGAGGTAAAGGACCTCGAAAGCGCTTAGCGTATTTAATTACTGTATCTTATTATAGCTTCACATTCAAGCGTGACATACGCTTATTTTGTTTTATAAATTGAATTTATCGAATGAGAAGATTTAAAATTATATAATTTAATTTATTATAATAAATTATTTTTTTAAGATTAGTTCATCGAATAGTTGCTTATTGTTGATACTAAAAGTAAGATTTCTTTCTTGAATGAAAATGATGATACATATCCATAAAAAATTGATTGAAAATGAGGATTATTCCACCTAAATGTAGATGTCTTAATTTTGCATTTAGTCATCTGAATTCATCTTGTAAAATTTTTTTTAAATTTCTTGAATTCATCTTCTATCATGTGATTATAGTTGCTTTTGAAATGAATTTCTTTTTTTTCACCGCATAAAAATATATCTGACATCAGTCAGCTAATAAAAAAGCATAAATAATTGAATGATTTATTGTTCAGGAGTTCTTAAGAAGTTCAAGCACTAAAAATCGATTTAAATTCCAGAATCCACCATTTTATCCCTGTTCTAAATCATGCAGAGTAGAATGTTATTAAATTTGCTGATTAATATTCATTTGTATAAAAAATTAAAAAAAAAAAACCCAATTCTGGATTCTTTAATATAATTGAAATATAATATTGTAAATTCATTCTAAATATGATCAATTGCAATATATTTTATTCACCATTCTATATAGCATTAATTATTAATATAATAAAATGTTTGTACTTTAAAAAAAAAAGAATAACTTCTTTACATAGAATTGTCTGTAAAATAATTAGTTACTCATTTTAACAACTTAGTCAGCATAATTATAACCCAGAGACTTTTGATTATATTAAGACACCGTTTCTAATTTGGCACTTTAAATGATGAAATAACACAGGATGTAAAATATTTTATTACAAGCCATTCAGATGGTAAATAACATGGTTCATTAGCTTCAAATGATACAACATGTAATAAAACATTAAATTTGATGCCATAATAAAACAGCTAAAAAAATTTTTTTAGTACGCAATCAATCATCATCCCGCCTCCCCTTGAATTCACTATTACATATTAATATTTGAAACTTGAGAAATGCAAGTTAATATGAAAAGGTATATGGTATATTTCTGCACTATGATGATTCTGGTGAGAATTCGCTGAAAGCTGGCTTAGTGCTATTAAATAAATTTTGTTTCCATATATAACTATAAGAAAAGAGCTTAACGTTTGATTTTTACATATTAAAAAAAAAATTCTTTCCACATCAAGTATAACTGAAATTGGATGGTTTTGTAGAATAGAATAGTTTGAGTTTCCTATATAAAAAATAATTTTAAAAAAATATATATATATTTTTTAAATGAAAAGAAATTTACTTGTTGAGGTATAGGTTGAGTAGCATATACAAAAGTTCCTCTTGGCAACCCTGAACCAGCACTAGGATCACCAAGAAATGTTATTCCAGTCATGCCATGAGAGAATAAACTAGCTCGAACGGGAGGAAATGCTCTTATAGTATCCCATATAATTTCTTTTCCCTGTATAAATATATAAACGTTTATTATAAATATTATGTAAAATTCTGACAAAACTATCACTATAATAAAAATTATGTACCGTTCTTCCATTGTTTTTATTTGGAGGTGGCGGTGGTTTAGCACAATCTCTGTAAAGCATTCGTAATCGTTCACAATGAGATTCTGTTAATGGTAAACGATCTCCTATTTAAAAATAATAATAAAAATTAACATATTTTCATAATTTCCTTATATAGATTATGCAATTTTTAATTATATAAACAATAGTTTCAACAGATATAACTAAAAATGTTTAACAGTACATATTTTTAAAATATTGTTTTCTTTAATTTTAAAATATCTTTATTCAAAAATTTATTACAAATATATAATGAGTGTAAATACAAAGAATTAAGCAACATTTATTAATACTTCTTCATGAGACCAGGAGGTAGGTAGTAACTTCATGCTTGCTTTATCAATGATTCTAACTAGTTAATCTTCTTTACACACACATATATATAATAAGTTCAACATATATATAATAAGTTTACGCTAATTTAGGCAAGGTCATAATTATTGTTTTTTTTTAAAAAATAAGTTTAACTATAAAATAATTATGAATGAGAGACTGCATGACAATTTTAATGCAAGTGTGAAGAGTAGTTGCTTCCACAATATTAATGATCTCATGTCCTAATGATAACAAATGCAATATGAAAACCTCTTTAAAGAGAAATACACTTTTTCCTAACCATAGTTCTCTTTTCCCTTTACATGAGAAAATTTCTTTACTTCATTCATTCACTTCACATACGCTCCTATGTCTTTCACAATTTCTTGGGACCCAATTTAAATTTACAAATGTTGATCTATTTTCTTTTCTTCTAGTTTAAATTTACAAATATTTATATATTTTCTTCTCTTCTAATCATATATTAAAGCCAGTTCCATTTTCAGTATTTATGATGCCTATTTGTTTTCTTACCAATAGATTCATCTTTCCATTTCCACTTGTTCTTCTATCATATATTTCTCTGTACTGCTCTTCTTTTAAGTGTTCGAGTCTCAAATCCATATAAAAGAACTGTTAAAACAAACTATTAAAAAAAAAATTCTTTCTTTTCAAATACATTGGCATATTTCTTTTTAATAATGTTAATTCTATCAAAAACATTCCACCCAAATTCAATTCTATAATTAATTTTAGCCATTATGTTTCCATTTGTATTAATACTTTGACCAAAGTATTTACAATTGTTAATTTCTTCTAATTCATAATTATCAATCAATATGTTTTTCTGAGATAATTCACTGACCATTAATTTTTTTAGCAATTTCTCTTTAGTCCAACTTTCCTGCTTTCATTTGACAAATCTTGCAACTTTTCCTGAAGTTGTAAAGCAAATTTGCAAAAACAACATCATCAGCAAAACTGAAATGAGAAATAAAATCTATGTATATTCATTTTTTTTACCTTAATATTTTAAATCACAAAATACTTTTCATAAAGCTGCTGCAAAATTTTATAAATATGGAATCATTCTCCCACATATAGAACATTTATATTTTTGAAGAGATATAAAATAACAAATCAATTTATTCATGTTAAAAGCAAATTTTTGACTTAAATTGTCCTTTCTTAATTTAATCAGAATTAAAAAAAAAATTGTTTTGCTTTAAATTTGGATATTAAAGGAATTACTTCAGAAATAAAATAGATTAGTTTGATTATACTATTGTTGAAGCATTAATGGTTTATTGAAAAACAAAAATAAATTGCTTATGAAACAACCACACAATATATAGCTTCTTAAAGCAATTTTAAAAATAATTGAGAAACAATAGAACTAAAAACAAGATAGCCTATAAAATAAGGGATAGGCAACTGAGATGATTGTTAATAGTCAGAAGATAGTAGCTATAATGAGAATGACAAGAATAATTAGTCACAAGCAATTCGTGGTGTAATCTTGAAAGATCGGAATCCAGTCAAAAAGAAAAAAAAAACTTAGTTTAGTATATGGTGACCAAACTCAATAATCAATGAATGAGAAAAACCATTGAATCAGAATTCTCTTAACTGGCCATAGATATTATTTTAAATGTGAGTTTATACAAGAACTATTTCTAAAAATGAAAAAGATTTGTTAATATTTCTATAGATTCTTCAAAGAATTAACCAATCAAGACAGATTTATAATGATTATTAATAGCAGCAGTTTTATATACCAGTCCTGCTGCTGCTTATGATGATAATAATAGTAATCTAATCACTTACAGAGTTGAATAAAGATCCCTAAGTTATAAAATATTCCAGGATTTTTATTTTATTTCAAATAATTAAATATATGTATCTAATGTTTTATATTTTATTCAAAACATTGCCTAGATTATTGCTATATATACTATTTGCTATATTTGACATCTTAAGAAAAGTAAAAAAAAATAGTATTATATTAACAAAACTGAAAATCCTACAAATACATTTTCAAAATTTAAACATAACTGAACAAGTAAACATTTGTATATAATAATTTGTATATTGCTTAATATATATTCAGAGCCAACCAATTAATTGGCAGCTGGCCAATTTTTGATAATAAATAACGGAAACAACAACAAAGTTTAATAATACATTCAAGAGTTTATTTTACTCTGAATAATGATAACACCATTAATAAAAGATTAGTAATTCAACTGGCTAATTGCTAGTTGAGAATACAATCACTTAAATCCTTTTACATTTCCTATCTCTGTAGAGATTTAATATATACAAACATCTTTTGAACTCTATACTTATGTAAGCACATTATTGCTCACACAAATATTTCTGAGATAGTCAAATTAGAATTTTGACTAGAGCTCTTCTTTACTAATTTCCAGAACAACAGAACTGACTACAGAACATAACTTAAGCTCAGTATACTTAGTACACCATTTGCTGCACTTCTTTTGTACTGCTTATTTTTGCGCTATTTATTTTTTCCCTTCTTTAATTCTTCTTTTGCAGTCTTTTATAATTTGCATAAACTAATACTTTTATTAACATACAAATTAGTGATTTCTGGCAGTTATAAATTCTTTTTTTTCTCTTTGCATATCAATTATATTCTTTTTTGGAGTATTCTAACAATATCAATATTTCTAAATTTATATATACACATTTATTTATGCTTTAATAAAATATACACGTACAAACATAGTCCTCCCTCTACTCCATAAATATGCAGAATTTTATTCATATCATACTTACAGTTTACACAAAACAATCTGTTTTATTTACAACAGTCTTGTAGCTTTGTCAGTTTCTTCTGCACTCTGGTAGGCCTTGTTGAGATTCTATCTTCTTCCTCTGGCTCTACAATCTTTTTTTGTTCACCACTTAATTCTATAAGTTCTTCTTGAACTGGAAAGTGGGATTTTAATTCTATTTCATATCGCAAACATCAGTCTTCTTTCTTTTCTTTGAATTCAGTATAAGCATTACATCTTTTAAAGTTAAAAGTTACTATTCTCTATTCTTCAATATGGCTTATTGACATCTCAAAATTCTGCTGTCTTCTAACTTTACTTCATATAATGTGTAAAATATTATTCTTATAATTATTCCTGGTAGCCATTTCCTCTTTAATATATCATTTTCCAAATTTTCTTTTTTTCCTCTATTTTTATTTTAAACTAATATAGACAAAATGTGTTTTCACATGTTGTTTTAATAACAATTCTGCAGGAATCTTCTTTGTGACTATGCTGAATGTAAAATGCTGGTAAAACATATGTCAGCTAGAATTGCTTCATGTAAGTCTACATATTCCTGCTTACTTAATGCAATTTTCCACTGTTGTACTGCCTTCTCCGCTATTCTGTTACAATGGGTGATAAACTGGTGTTAATATATGCTGTATCTCCTTCAGAGCAAGCAAGTTTTCAAATCTTTCCAAGCTAAACCCAATTTCATTATCCATTATTATAGTCCCTGGATAATTGTGTGTTGCAAAGAGTTTTTTAAAACTTTTATTACACTTTTTGTACTTGTGTCTTTTATTAATATTCAATCCATTTTGAATATACATCTACAGCAATAAATAATTTTTTCATGAAATGGCCCTGCATGATTTAAATGAATTCACTGCCAAGTTCCATAGGTTCAGGTCAGGATTTAAATTTCTTAGCTCATAAATTTGCTGTGCTTTGATATGCTTGACAATTTTTTACAGTCTTCTTGATGTCACCATATTTTATCCCCAAAAGCTTAAACCAACTTCTTCTTAATATTGGGTTAATATTCCATTCTGCTACAAATAATGTTAACTGTTTACTATGGGTATTCATCACTTCAGGCACTATTACCATTCCTCTAATCTTTATTCAATTTCCATTTGCATCTGACACTACCGCCATAGACTTTTTTAACTCGTTAACTTTTGTCTTTCTACAAATCCTTGTTCAATCTTTCAATGCTATTGATGATGCTGCCCCACTGTCAATCCCCATTTGTACATTTTGTCTGCAAATGTTCATGTTTAATTTGGGCATATCATCACTATCTTTAAATCTGTTCACTATTGCAAACTTCTTAGACACTCCCCATCTCAATTTACTCTTTCACTGTAAATCCTGATTTGTCATCCGTCAATTGCATAACTTTGACAAATGACCTTCCAATCCACAATTAAAACATGAATCTGCATTTAGATTTAAAGTGGCCTATTTTCCCATGGCAAAACAAGGAAAAGGGGTCGGCATTAACTTTCTAGGTATATCTCATGACTTTAATGCATTGCAAATTATTATATTGTCCTATTTTTAAAAAGTTTCAACACAGTTTACTATGACCTCATGAGCTAATGCCCATTCAGTAGTGACTTTGTATGTTAATTCCTTTTCACTAAGTAGTATCTCTCTAAGCTTATCTCTATTATCCCCATAATAGCTGATCAAGTAACATTTCATCAAAATATGTCTTGACTTCACAATCCTTTGCCAATGTTCATAGGATCAAGTTGTATTCACATATAGTTTCATTTGGTAACTGTATCTTCATATGAAAATGAAGATGCATTATAAATTTTGACATTATAGGTTTACAATATGTGTTTAATTTTATTAATAACTCCTCTCATAGGGTATTTCTTCATGTAGCTTCAGATTGCATAAATGATTTGTCACATTTGATACATCCTTGACATTCATAATAGCATTGCAACTTAAATTTATCATCTGTTACTTCATTCATAAGCATATGATTCACATATATTTACCAATGACTTGGATTTTTTATATTAAATGTCATTGTCATGTTGTTCTGAATTTTCGTTTCAACTGCAGCAATGAATTATATCACACAAATTAATCCTCTTGTCAAGCTGCTCCATTTAATATTTCCCAATGCTTTTGTCAACTGAATCATATAACATATCCAAAGCATCCAGTCAATTGGCAGCTGGGTAATTTTTAGTGTTAAATAAAGAAAACAACAACAAAGTTTAATAATAAATTCAAGAGTTTATTTTACTTTGAATAATGATAATATTATTAGTAAAAGATTAATAATTCAATTGGCTATTTACTAGTTGAGAATAGAATCATTTTACAGCTCATATCTCTGTAGAGATTTAATATATACAAATGTATCTTTAACTATAGTTCATATCTTTGTAGAGATTTAATATATATAAATGTATTTTTAACTCTATAATTTTGTGCTCGCATAAATATTTCTGAGATAGTCAAATTAGAATCTTGACTAGAGCTCTTCTTTACTAATTTCCAGAACAATAGACTGCAGAACATAACTTAAACTCAGTACTTTTGTACACCATTTGCTGCATTTCTTTTGTACTGCTTATTTTTGCATTGTTTATTTTTTCCTTTCTTTCTTTTTTCAGACTTTTTTTTATCAGCTTTGCTAATTTGCATAAACTAAGACTTTTATTAAAATACAAATTAGTCTGTTACTTCTTGCAGTTACTGAATTCTTCTTTTTTTTTTTTTTGCATATCAATTAGTTATTTCTGTTTTGGAATATTCTAACCAATATCACTATTTCTAAATTTGTATATACTGTAACGGAATATATGCCGTTACATTATTTTAAAATAAAAATAAAAAGATCGTAAATAAAAATTGATTTATTAAAAAGAAAAAAACTTAAAAACTGAAAATTAAAAGTTGTTTAATATATATAGATCGCATGATGGACAACTTTAAAAACTTTTAAAAAATAAAAATATTTGAAAGTAATTTTTTTGTAAAAAAGTAAAGATATAAAGATTGATATTTTAAAAATAGAAATAATGTTGATTTCTATAGTCTTAGAAAATGGAAATGATTGTCTTATTAATTAAATGATTGTTCAAAAGCAAACTACCTCGTGAGGCATGTAAAATAAATTAAATGGTCAGATAAGAGAATACAAAGGAATTAAATGACCAATGCAAACATGAAAATGACAGCACGGACCATAACTGAAACACGAATGGATTAGTGACGTCTTGCTCATTGAATCTCAAGATCTAATGATAAGAGACTAATAAAAATATAAAAGCCAAATTATTATTATAATTGTTATCTTAGAGCTGACTATGAATAGATCGTTATAACTAGCTATATTGCAGATTTTCACGATGTGGAAGTCTGCAATAAATTTAATTTTCCGGACAACCAGTTGAGGCCTCTGGATGACAGTTCCTGACTAAATGCATGGCAAGTCGCAGTTTCATTTCAAAGAAGGACAAAATCTACAAAAGTGATCACGAAGATGAACTTCTCAATCTATTAAATCTGTAAAGTATGAACTATTGTGTCTATCTAATAAGAACTTTCCTAAAATTGCAAGTAATTAATAACTGAAAATAAGAACTCTTATCTGACTTAAAGAATGCAAATTCAATTATTGATATTTTTTTATGTAGATGTTTAAGCAATCATTTCCATTTCATTTTTTTTTTGTGTGTGTATTATGTTTTAACTAAAAGGTATTAAATTTAAAGTTGGGTGTAGATAGCTGCATGGATAAAGATTAATAACTAGGTTTAAATTCGTTTATGTTTAATTTAAGGGATTTTAATTTCAGGCTATTTGTTTCGTGGTTGTGTCAGTGCTAGTGGAGAGATATATAGACGTTTATATTAATGTAATGTGAAGCGTGTTTAGCATACAGGGCAACGTGCCCACCTGAATGCATGACCCCAAAGAGGCAGTCATACCGTTGCAATGGTTGCAGATGTATTTCCTGCACCATTAACCCCTTCTAGCTCTATGGACAGGGATTTATAAGTCGGCAGAAAGACCGCTCTCCCCCCATAAGTAGCACTCTTTAAAATATATATATATACATGATTCCTTAGTCTGACAGATGCACTTTCCTGTTCTAGACATGGATCATTTCCTTCAAATAATATCACGCTGTCAGATGCACATTCCTGTCGGCGTGGTTTTATGCTAGCATCTTCATATTGCATTGATTGCAACTATATATCTGGAAGCAGGCATTGGGTTGACTACGAACTTTTAGTCTGAGATTGAATGTATGTTTTGATAAGTTTTTAAGTGAAAAAAAAAATCTATGTAGACTATCTATGCTCGACATGCTAAAGTAAAATATAATTTAAATATCCATCTGTGCGATCTATTTAAAATAGTAATTTAAATTTTAAAAAAAATATTAATGTTAAAATCTAAAAATAAATTTATTCCTCAATTTTAAATGTGCGTTAATAAAAATCTATTTGTGTGTTAATTACTGGCAGTGGCTTCTTTTATTTTATTGTTCTAAATATTTAATATATACTTTGAGAATAGAAATCTATTGAACTTATAAATGTTTAAAATCTCTGCTACTCTATGAGCTAGTGACCTTGGGAAAACGGTCAGAATAATATATATATAAGAAAATTTTTTGAATCTTAACTTACGTATCTGCCTACTATATAAATTTTTCTAGGTTCAAATGCCTAGATGGCGCCCATGTAGTGCGGATACGTTTAAGGCTCTTTTCATTGACCGTTAAAATACACATTTAATTATGCTTTAATATTGTGACGAGATGGGGAAGATTAGGGTCTACCTGGCATGGTGGCAAAAAGATGGTCATACCTGGGGTGATGTAACATCATTATCCACCCCAGTCATAAACAAACTTTTAAAATTAAATATTAAAGCAAAGATATTACAAAGTATTAAAGTATTAAATAAATGCTAAAGTAATGTTTAACATCAAAAAAATATATAAGCAAGATATATTAAAGAACAATCATGATTAACTATACATCAACCAGCATTATAAAAAGTCAAAGCAATTACTGATCAATAATTAAAATATAATAAATCAATAGTCAATCTGGTGGCTCCATTGGAAATGGATCTTCTGGAGACCAGGCTAAGTCTTTAGCCTTTGCCAGCTTGGGACATTTATTTAAACATAATTTGGATGCACTAACTTAAGTGCTCATCCATCGGAATACATAATAATCAAAAATTCTAAGAATCAAAACAATAATGCTGGGACATTAAATATGCTGATCATAATCAATGCTCTGACCATTTAATACTGACGAACTATAAACTTAAATTCTAGTAAGACTAAAATAAAATGTAGGGCATGGGCTTTAAAGAATATACTTTTAATGCCAACCAGAATGTTATCAATCATCATCATCTGGATGCCAAAAGTGCTAATATACATCTCCATTTATATATCAGCCATTATTGCATGAATCCAGTTTAGGAGAACACAAGCTCTATTAATGTATGGTAACCAAGAACTTATTAAAACAGATATTCTAAAAATATTTAGAACCACTGGAATAATTTTCATAATTAGACACAAATTTATTGATAATAATAAAAAAATGATATTAAGGTCTAGAATGAGACTATGCATATCAATTAAGCCTTCTGATTTTGACTGACATACAATAATAACGAATTATTACATTGTAATTTACATATACGTGATTAATACAAAATTCAAGTTATTACATATATATGTGCACAGACATGCGATTTATAACATACAATTAATATATTTTAATTGATATTCAATAATGACAAAAAATGATTAAATTTTACATATATGTCCTATTTGACAAGCTTTGATATTTTAATTCGATACAATTATTAAAAAATTATTTTCACAATTATACTTTGTTGAAAATACATAATCTTCATTCGTTATTATGTAGTAAGTTCTAATCTTTATAGATTAGTTTTCTTTTTTTTAAAAAAATATTTTTTTTTTTTCTATCAAATTATAGTTAGATAAAAGTTCTTTAAATTTAAAATGTCCTTTTTTCTTTCATAGTCTAAAACACGATGGTCAATGAATTATTCTTGACTCTTAATTATAATTCAAGCAATACCATTTGCGTTTCAAGTTATATTTTTTTAATGTCATTTTTTTAAGGAGCTACTAAAAACAATTTCTGTAAAATCATATATACCAAATTATCTTTGGATTGATCCTTTTTTTTAGATGTTTGATTCAAGCAAATTATTACTTGTTTTATTTTAAGTTATAGATTCAAGTGTCATTTTAAACCAAAGAAATTATTTAAAATTTCATTATTATATATAACGCTATCATAAGTTGCATTTAACTAATTATAATGTCTTTCAATTAAATATTAGAAATTTAAAAATGTCTTTTAAATGAATTATTTTAAAACAACTCACTTTTGTATAAATATTTATCTGTGCTTCTCTCTGCATATAGCTGAAATAGCATATGTATACCAATATTTCAAGCTTTCTCTTGGTAAGCTTGGTTTTTGTGATTGTCATCATTATCAGAAAAATATAGTCCAGGAAATTTTCAGCATCAGGAAGGTGTACAATTCAGGTGATTTGTTGGCATGCCATGAGTTTCTTCTGTCCAGAATTGGCAAGCTGTATTCCAGAACACTTTTATGGCTATGAATTTCAACACAAAAGTAGATCATCTTCCTCCATGTCAATTCAAACTCCACCATTAAACTAATAGACTGCTACTGGATCTCCTACCTTGACTTCAGCTACATCTCATGGTAACTCTAATTCTGCCTGCCATCTCTACAGCTAGCTTTACTGTGGCCACTCTCTGCTACAGTTACCAACTCTTCACAAAATATTTAGCCAACTTTGCAGCTAGCTCTGCTGCTAACCACTTCTCAGAAATATTAAAGCCAAAACTGAAATAATATTTTTGTCCAAACCTTTTATAGTCCTGGATTACTGAGGTGTCAACAACACTAATTTAAAAACTTTTTTTTTTCTTATCTCTCTAGATTGGAAACAATTTTAATCCCTCCAAAAGCACTTTTAATTAAAAAGCTACATTTGGAAGTCTTATCAAAGATTTTTAAAAATAGATAACAGAAATGCATACAAGCATTAATTAAAAAATAGATATTTTATACAAGTTTTAATTAAAAGATTTCAAAAATAAACCTTGCTTGTTTTTAAATTTCACAATCAGAATATTTATTTAGACTTTTTATTTAAAAAAAAATTATTTCATAATAAAATTCTGTTTTAATTCAGAGTTATTTTATTCTTTACTTATTATTATTCCCAGTGAATGTAGAAAAATGTCTAGAAAATGTTTGTGTTATTGCTACTTTTCCTTTATGTATATAAGTGCACACACACAACTATGTTGCTGTGTGCCATGAAACCCAGCTGGTTACAATATAGATATTCAGAAATAGCACTACTCAATTAGGTAATTTAATGTTAATATTTACATAAACTTATTTAGAGACAATTTTAATTTTTAAAATAATAAATTGTAATTATACAGTTATATATATGTATATATTAGAGTGCTGCTGTGTTTGCGAATATGCCATTTTAAAACATTTGAATTTTAAAATGTTTAACTTAATATTTCAAGATTATCATTAGAGCATAAATATGTGATTGTTGCAAGCCTCTGATAACATTAATTTTTATTATTTCTTCTGTTTGAAATACAAATGTGTGATTTTAATAATAATTACATAAATACTTGTATATTAATTATTACTATTTTATTAATTAAATTTATTGTTTTGTTAAATCTTTTGTAATCTTTACTTTTTGCTCATATTTGTAATTATTCTTTGTATCATGTAGTCTCATACTTCTCCATTGTGTTTCAATTCGGATAATACCAATGTATATTGCTTTACACAGAGAGTAGGTGTCACTCTAAACAAATATTTCTTCTTCAAATTTATCCAATTTCTCTAAATCCTTTCGAACACTTTTTGAAGTGTTTGAAGTGATTTGGATAAATTGGATTTATATAAGATATTATAGCAAAAATAAAAAAAAATGTGATTTTGGTAATATTTCTCCAGATTTATACAAATATATATATATATATTATCAATATTTAACCATTAGAAACCAAACAGTAACCACCTAAACATTCACAATGGTCCATTGAATATATATGGTCACTTAAAGATTGCAACTTGACCACAGAGAATGAAATATTGATACAATGAAATTTAAATAAACCTCTTTAAACATGAAATAAATATGTCCATGTAATGCAGACTAATAAATAGTCAATTATAACATTTCAAACTGCAATAGTTTTAAATTGCTCCTGTACCATTAGCAACCAACCAGTAATCACCTAAACATTCACAATAAAGATATAATAATCAATATATAAATATTTTGATGATTATTATTATCCTCACACTGTCAATTAACTAGTTAAATAATTATTTTCTATTACATATAATCTGACATATTATTTCCAATACAAGATTGATTTCCCAATATGTGGCTAATTTATTCATAGGCTATCATCAATTTTTATTTTTATTATATATATATATAAACTTGCTGTAATTATAAAATATTTAATTTGTTACCAATTATTCTTAATATTTTATAATAACTAATTAAAATTTGGCCTTCATTATCTTAATCAATGTATTTATTTTCTTTTGTAACTACAATTCATGGATTTCAAAATCCTGCATATAATTTAATCAGTATTAACAACTGCCCAAAGAGCAGTGAAAGACAAAAAATTTCCAGCCTTGCCAACTATCAGATTATGGGATTTCAAACATTTTCTTTTTTGTTTTACTTTTTCAGGAAAACTAAAGATAACTAGGTTGATTATGTGTCAGCTGCTTAGTAAAAAAATTTCCAAACTTGTTTGGAACTTGGAAAAAGAAAAAAATTCTTGTCACAGATTCAAACACAGCTTATGGGCATGGCAAATGGATATAGTAATCATTAATTATATCATGCATATATAATAGTAAAAGTCTTTAAATAGTCTACTGTAGGGCAGATATTAGTCCCATAAAACGAATTCTTAAGAAAAAGTATTATCTGTAAGGTGTGTTATTTCCTTATTTTATTTTCAAGCTAAGAAAAGTTAATATTTATTTATTAAACAATAACTGAATGCACAGCTTGGTTTAATGGGTCACTTACATGGGGAAAAAAATCTTACATTTAAAATATGGTGGGGTGGAGGTGGAGTTTTATCTGCATTTAACCTCAAGTTGTAGGTATTTCAAATAGATCTTTTAATGATAATATTGTAAAACCCTGTATATGTGCATATGGATATATGTGTACATATGCACATTTTGTATGTGTGTGTGTCTATGTACACTTCCAAATGAACTGCAAGATTTCCAATTAATATGTGGAAAAAATTTTAATAAAAGAGATCTTGGTCATTTTTAAAAAAATAGACTTCCTTTTTTAAAAGTAAAATATATATATATATGTATATTAATTTTTTGATAATAATAGCTCATAAAAATTGTTTGTAAATATAGAAAATCTTAACAGTGGCATATATATAAATTTAAAAAATATCTACCTGGATTAGTGTCTTTAGCCAATGATTTAAGAATATCTATAGCACTACTAGAATGATTGATAAAAGCAGAAGCAAATTCTTTATTTTTCATATGTAGAGCTAAAACCATGCAAGCTCTAAAAAATAACAAGAATAAAAAAAAAAACACTATAAAAACAAAAATAATATTAAAATAAAATTTCAGTGTCAATCAATTATGAAACATACACACACACACACAATAATTTTAACTAATTTGATTTAATGGTATTTAAAATTTAACTATCAATTGTTTATCTTTCTGATTTTTTTTTTTTCTCAAATGACTTGGTCCCAAATTTTTAATGCCCTAGAATATTTCTCAATACTTCTAAAATGTAACCAAATTTAATTTTTTTTCCTCAAATGCGTATTAACCTTAGTGGCCATTTTATTAATAATATAGTTTTCCTCTACTATTAATAAACTTATAAAATTCAAATTATGGCAACAATTGCAATTTCTCAAAAGAAAGTACTCATTTTATGATAATAAATAATTCTTTCTTGGATAACATAAAGTTTATAGATATATTTTCTTAATAAAAAAATAATTAAATCTATCATTAATAACCCTATTCTCAATTTGCAAAATCCATGTTCACAAGTTACATTAAATTTCTTAATACTGCACATACATTACGTATAGATTTCTTAAAATTTCACTTAATTTTCCATTAGTCTATTAAACATCACTATAATTTTTAATGCTTCACTTTTATTCTTACATAGATAATCAGAAATTGTTAATGTCTAATCTTGTCTTCTTAAAAAAAAACAAGATAAACTAGTTTAAGATATCACTCTTGAAATTATTAGTTATCCATATTTTTGTAATCATAAATATCACTACAATAGAGATGCAGATCCAGTTTAACTTCTCAAATAATATTCTTACATATTTCCTAAAGGAGACTTGTGTATATCATAAATTAAAGTTATTTTTTACAAATAGCATTTACTTATGAATAAACATGAAAAATTGTCAGTTAGGCCACTTTTAATGTCAATATTACAAAAAAAAAAAGTGATCATAAATTATAAGTATAATTTTTATTTATAGACAATAATATTATAAGTAAAAATCCAGAACAATTACTTTTACAATAATAAACTCAAATTATAATTTAAAAATAGTTTTTAATACAATCATGTAGCATTTACTTAGAAAAACTTGTGGTTCACAAATATATGTAAAAATGCAAGACAAACCTCAATAATAAGATAAAAAGAATCTTCATTTTTTGTTCACATTTTTAAATGAATGTTAATTAAAAAGTAACTACTGAACTTTAATTTTTATAATATGCTAAGTCAATATATTTCAAACTGATCTCATAATTTAATTAATTTTACAAAAAAATTATAATGCAGAATTAATATTTTTTAGAAATCTCACTTTAGATTAAATATATTAACAAAATAAAATGTATAGCATAAATATTAAAATAATTATATAAATTCATTAACAATATCCAAGGATTACTATAAAACTACATACAGAGCTAATGTCAAATATATAATTATATAATTATTAAAAGATTACAAAACTTTTAAAATATATATATATAAAATTAATGAATACATAAAACGCACATGTGAGAACTTACTAATATTAATGCTTTACTTAAAAAAATATGGTGTAATAGAATAAACTGTGCTTACATAATAAATTATATGAAGGGATTGCCTTGAAACTGGTCCTGATCTTGTACAGTCATAGTTTGCACTTCAGGTATTTGGTTATTATATATAACAATTTATATCTTAGTTAAATAATGAACTAATGAGTGTTTAAGTGCATTTAATCATAATATAGATAGTATATAATTGGAAGCAGTTCTTAGGAGCTCAGAATGCATCAGGATGCTGACAGAAAGTACTCTATCAATATGGTATAGTTTATACCTAGCCAATATTATAAATGTTATATGAAGAAAATATGTTAGCTTTAAAAGTAAAACTATCTATATAATCACAGAAGTCACAGCAGAGTACATGTACAGTGAATCTTCTTTTTATTCAATATGGCAAAAGATGGGTTAAGATGACAAAGAAAAAGTCAATTTGATGTAGTAAAGTATATCTGGGGAATTAAAAAATATATCTATCATATCAAGAAAGATTCTCCTTCATGATTAGACAGACATTTTGGTGATAGTAACAAATTTATATTCTTTATGAACTTGGAAAAAGAGTGTTGTTGTTAAGAAAATGTTAAAAATAAATTTACAACCAATATTGAAAAGTGATTATCAAGATATGATTTTTCTAATAATATAAAATTTTTGGATTGACACATTATTCCAAGTAGGAATAAAAAATGATATATAATTTCTGTTCATATATAATTTGAGTTGTTGGTATGATTAAGAATATCAAGGTATTCCTGATCGGAATGATTTTTCTAGCAATATTAAATCTGTAAAAAAATATGAGAAATTTTAATACTTGGGGCCTTAAGGCTGCCATATTCTGATAAAAGATTTTTCAGAGATATAATTGCAAAATAAATATAGTCCAAAACCAATGGATTTAGTTGAGACTTATAAAATTATTTGTGTTAAGTCCCCATTGGTATAAAAAAGTTTACTTTATTTATATTTAATATAATGATATTAATCAGGTACACCACTGATATCCAAAATGCTCATTATTGTTGCATTTGATATTTTGATTTTAATTGTTAAGTTATGTATTAATAGATTTAATGGGTAAAAAGTTGGGTATAGCTACTTTAGAAAATGATATTCATTTATAATGGAATCTCTTTTTATTGGTAATATATAAGTTAGAAATGTTAGAAAAATTAGATTGATTGCCTAAAAAAAGGCATGGAAAATATTTTCCTTTCATAGCTAGCCACATAGTTATTTTCAAGTAAAATGAGGGAATCTGTGGTTTTGTGAAATTTTTGATATGATAACTTTCAATTAAATTGAAATAAACTTCTGCTACAGATGATTATAATGTTACCTGACTAGAGATAATCTCTAGTTTGATAAATGATCAGTGATAATCATTATTGTATTTATCTAGAATAGATTGTGTCAAAGTTATGGTGAATTAAGTTTGATGCTTGTATATTAAAATGTAACAATATTATGTGCATGCACTAACACATACTCTTGGCAATAAAGTAATGACATATAAACTTGTGGAATTAATGACAGACATGTTTTCCAGATCAGTAAATTAGCGTCGAGTATGGGAAAGATGTGATCTTAAAAGTGACCTATAAGAAAAACCATCTGTAATTTGATGACTAAATGTATATAAAAAGCTTTTTATATCAAATGATTACAATGGCACATATATAATCAATTTTTGCCTAATTGGGAGTAATGAAAAGATCAGCAAAAATGTGATGGTTGAAATCTTGTCAACTCTAATATTTAAATGAGCATTATGACTTCTTTATGTTTATTATATTCTATGCAGAGGCAGATAACTAATTGGCATTTTGACAGCTGCCAATACTCAATAGAAAAACAAAATTATATTTTAATAGAGTTGACAATTCATCATTACGCCAACTTTTGCCATATGCAAGTTATTTATTTATTAAATAAATAAATCTTATAAATTCTCAACACATTCTATTTTTTATAATTTTAAATTTACAACATGAAATTATATAGTACTTCTTTAAATTATTTCATTGTTTTACATTTTATTAAACTTTAACTGTCTAACATTGTGCAATTTAGTGCAAGAGTAGAATGATAGACTTGAAAATTAAAGATTCTTGAAATAAATCTCAACCTATGCCTCAATTATCTTATTCTTTATACAAAAATGATGTAATTGAACTCCAAAATTTTAACATTAAGCCAACAATTAATACTTTGTTTGTTCTCACTTGGTGCAGCAATTTAGCCAAATAATTAAAATCTATAAATTGATTGTTATTTGAATGTATTAATTTTCCAAAGTGAATAGTTATATCAAACACCAAAAATTACCGCCAGTTTGATTTCAGCAACAACTCTGCAAACAGACATTGCTGGATTATTTCCATCACCATGTACAGGAAGAGATGCTAGCAAAGATGATTTTCCGTCATCATAAATTAATATGGCATGAACAGCTTTGATGAGAGTTTCTGTCATGGATAAACAATCTGTGCTGGAGATACAAAAATAAAATAAGATTTTAAATTAAAATATATAAGAATTAATCATAACATTAATTATTCAAATATGCTTTTTTGCGTAATCATGGTGTTTAATTATATCCTAATAGTAGTGACATTAATTTTTCAATGATTCTTAGAAGAGAGTAATTAAATCAACACTAAATGTCTGTACAATCAATAACTGTAATTGCAGAGATGAATAAATAAGTTGATTAGAGAAAAAGAGATATAGTCATAAAAAATGAATTTAAAAAAATATTTTTAATTCTATGAGTAAAATATATATAAAATATGATATATGATAACATAAAGAGAGGACTTGTTAT